>FXXK01001184.1:79946-321221 GCA_900184695.1 Betula pendula | reverse complement strand
TCTTACTTGGAATAGAAATTATTAAAATTGTATTACTTAAGTTCTTCTCGAGGGAAAACTCGGGAAAAACAAGAACTTTTTCTGGGTTTCTTCGCAACGGATGCACACAAGCTTTAGCCGTCCATATTTATTTCGACAAATTGACGGGAGATACGACCCAAAAAGAGCTTGTAGTCTCTCGTTCTTCTCCGGAATTAGAAATTTTTTTAAAATGTATACTTAAGTTCTTTCGGAGGGAAAACTCGTGGAAAAAACAGAACTTTATTCTGGGTTTCTTCGCAACGGATGACACAAGCTTTAGCCGTCATTATATTTCCGATCAAAATTGACGGAGAACGACCAAAAGAACTTGTAGTCTTCTCGTTCTTACTAGAATAGAAACTATCAAAATTGTATTACGTTATGTCTCTAGGGAAAAACTCGTGGAACGACATAACTTTTTTCTGGGTTTCTTCGCAACGGATGCCCACAAGCTTTAGCCGTCATATATTTCCGATCAAAATTGATGGAGAACGACCCAAAGAACTTCTAGTGTCCTCGTTCTTACTGGAATCGAAACTATTAAATTGTATTACGTAATGTCTTTCGGGGGAAAAACTCGTGGAAACGACAAAATCGTTTTTCTGGGTTTCTTCGCAACAGATGCACACAAGCTTTAGCCGTCATATATTTTCGATCAAAATTGCCGGAGAACGGGCCAAAAGAACTTGTATTCTTTCGTTCTTACAGGAATAGAAACTATTCAAATTGTATTATGTAATGTCTTTTGGGGAAAACCGTGGAAAAAACAGAACTTTTTTCTGGGTTTCTTCGGCAACAGATGCAAAAAAGCTTTAGCTGTCATATATTTCGAATCAAATTGACGGAGAACGACCCAAAGAACTTGTAGACGCTCGTTCTTAGTGGAATAGAAACTATTCAATTGTATTACGTAAGTTCTTTCGGGAAAAACTCGTGGAAAAAACCGAACTTTTTTCTAGGTTTCTCGCAACGATGCACACAAGCTTTTAGCCGTCATATATTTCGGATCAAAATTGGACGGAAACGACCCAAAAGAGCTTGTAGTCTCTCGTTCTCACTGGAATAGAAACTATTAAAAATTGTATTACTTAAGTTTCTTTCGAGGGAAAACTCGTGGAAAAAACAGAAACTTTTTTCTGGGTTTCTTCGCAACGGATGGCACACAAGCTTTAGCCGTCATATATTTCCGATCAAAATTGACGGAGAACGACCCAAAAGAACTTGTAGTCTCTCGTTCTTACTGGAATAGAAACTATCAAAATTGTATTACGTTATGTCTCTAGGGGAAAAAACTCTGTGGAAACGACATAACTTTTTTCTGGGTTTCTTCGCAACGGATGCCCACAAGCTTTAGCCGTCATATATTTCCGATCAAAATTGATGGGAGAACGACCCAAAAGAACTTCTAGTGTCTCGTTCTTACTGGAATCGAAACTATTAAAATTGTATTACGTAATGTCTTTCGGGAAAAACTCGTGGAAACGACAAATCGTTTTTCTGGGTTTCTTCGCAACGATGCACACAAAGCTTTAGCCGTCATAATATTTCCGATCAAAATTGCGGAGAACGGCCCAAAAGAACTTGTTAGTCTCTCGTTCTTACTGGAATAGAAACTATTCAAATTGTTTATGTAATGTCTTTTGGGGAAAAACTCGTGGAAAAAAACAGAACTTTTTCTGGATTTCTTCGCAACAGACTGCACACAAGCTTTAGCTGTCATATATTTCGAATCAAATTTGACCGGAGAAACGACCCAAAAGAACTTGTAGACACTCGTTCTTAGTGGAATAGAAACTATTCAAATTGTATTACGTAAGTTCTTTCGGGGAAAAACTCGTGGAAAAAACCGAACTTTTTTCTAGGTTTCTTCGCAACGGATGCACACAAGCTTTAGCCGTCATATATTTCGGATCAAAATTGACGGGAGAACGACCCAAAAGAGCTTGTAGTCTCTCGTTCTTACTGGAATAGAAATTATATAAAATTGTATTACTTAAGTTCTTTCGAGGGAAAAACTCGTGGAAAAAACAGAACTTTTTTCTGGGTTTCTTCGCAACGGATGGCACACAAGCTTTAGCCGTCATATATTTCCTATCAAAATTGTCGGAGAACGACCCAAAAGGAACTTGTAGTCTCTCGTTCTTACTGGAATAGAAACTATCAAATTGTATTACATAAGTTCTTTCCGGTGAAAAAACTCGTGGAAAAAACAGAACTTTTTTCTGGGTTTCTTCGCAACAGATGCACACAAGCTTTAGCTGTCATATATTTCCGATCAAAATTGACGGAGAACGATCCAAAAGAACTTGTAGTCTCTCGTTCTTTACTAGAATAGAGACTATCAAAATTGTATTACGTAATTCTCTAGGGGAAAACTCGTGGAAACGACAGAACTTTTTTTGGGTTTTCTTCGGAACGAATGCACACAAGCTTTAGCCGTCAATATATTTCCGATCAAAAATATGACGGAGAACGAACCAAAAGAAACTTGTAGTCACTCGGTCTTACTGGAATGGAAGCTATGAAAATTGTATTACGGAATGTCTTTCGTGAAAAAAATCTTTGAAACGACAGAACTTTTTTCTGGGTTTCTTCGCAAACGGATGTACACCAAGCTTTAGCCGTCATATATTTCCGATCAAAATTGACGGAGAACGACCCAAAAGAACTTGTAGTCTCTCGTTCTTACTGGAATAGAAACTATTCAAATTGTATTATGTAATGTCTTTTGGGGAAAAACTCGTGGAAAAAACAGAATTTTTTCTGGATTTCTTCGCAACAGATGCACACAAGCTTTAGCCGTCATATATTTCAAAATCAAAATTGACGGAGAACGACCCAAAAGAACTTGTAGACACTCGTTCTAAGTGGAATAGAAACTATTCAAATTGTATTACGTAAGTCTTTCGGGGAAAAACTCGTGGAAAAAACCAACTTTTTTCTAGTTTCTCCGCAACGGATGCACACAAGCTTTAGCCGTCATATATTTCGGATCAAAATTGACGGAGAACGACTCAAAAGAGCTTGTAGTCTCTCGGTTCTTACTGGAATAGAAATTATTAAAATTGTATTACTTAAGTTCTTTTGAGGGAAAACTCGGTGGAAAAAACAGAACTTTTTCTGGGTTTCTTCGCAACGGATGCACACAAGCTTTAGCCGTCATATATTTCGGATCAAAATTGACGGAGAACGACCCAAAAGAGCTTGTAGTCTCTCGTTCTTACTGGAATAGAAATTATTAAAATTGTATTACTTAAGTTCTTTCGAGGGAAAACTCGTGGAAAAAACAGAACTTTTTCTGGGTTTCTTCGCAACGGATGCACACAAGCTTTAGCCGTCATATATTTCCGATCAAAATTGACGGAGAACGACCCAAAAGAACTTGTAGTCTCTCGTTCTTACTGGAATAGAAACTATCAAAATTGTATTACGTTATGTCTCTAGGGGAAAAACTCGTGGAAACGACATAACTTTTTTCTGGGTTTCTTCGCAACGGATGCCACAAGCTTTAGCCGTCATATATTTCCGATCAAAATTGATGGAGAACGACCCAAAAGAACTTCTAGTGTCTCGTTCTTACTGGAATCGAAACTATTAAAATTGTATTACGTAATGTCTTTCGGGAAAAACTCGTGGAAACGACAAGTCGTTTTTCTGGGTTTCTTCGCAACAGATGCACACAAGCTTTAGCCGTCATATATTTTCGATCAAAATTGCCGGGAACGGCCCAAAAGAACTTGTATTCTTTCGTTCTTACAGGAATAGAAACTATTCAAATTGTATTACGTAATGTCTTTCGGGGAAAAACTCGTGGAAACGACAGAACTTTTTTCTGGGTTTCTTCGCAACAGATGCACACAAGCTTTAGCCGTCAGATATTTCCGATCAAAATTGCCGGAGAACGACCCAAAAGAACTTGTAGTGTCCCGTTCTTACGGAATCGAAACTATTAAAATTGTATTACGTAATGTCTTTCGGGTGGGGAAAAACTCGTGGAAACGACAGAACTTTTTTCTGGGTTTCTTCGCAACGGATGCACACAAGCTTTAGCCGTCATATATTTCCGATCAAAATTGACGGAGAACGACCCAAAAGAACTTGTAGTCTCTCGTTCTTACTGGAATAGAAACTGCTAAAATTGTATTACGTAATGTCTTTCGGTGAAAAACTAACGCAAACGACATAACTTTTTTCTGGGTTTCTTCTTACCGGATGCACACAAGCTTTGTGTGCATCCAGTGCAAAGAAACCTAAAAAAAATTATATCATTTGCAACAGTTTTCCTTATAATGAAATTAAGTAATACAATTTTAAGAGTTTCTATTCTGGTAAGAACGTGAGATTCAAATTTTGGTCGCCTCGTTTTCTTTAACTTTTGATCATAAATATATGATGGCTAAAGCTTGTGTGCATTCGATGCGAAGAAACCTTGAAAAAAGTTATGTAGTTTGCAACAGTTTTCCACAGAACGTAATTAAGTGATACAATTGTAAGAGTTTCTATTTTAGTAAGAACGAGATATTCAAATTTCAGTCGCTTCGTTTTCATTAAATTTTGATCATAAATATATGATGGCTAAATCTTGTGTGTATTCGGTGCAAAGAAACCGAAAAAAAAAAAAAAAAGTTATGTCATTTGCAACAGTTTTTCACATGATGAAATTAAGTAATAAAATTTTAAGAGTTTGTATTGTAGTAAAAACGAGAGATTCAAATTTTGGTCGTGTCGTTTTCATTGATTTTGATCATAAATATATAATGGTTAAAGCTTGTATGCATCTGTTGCGAGAAAACCTAGAAAAAAGTTATGTAGTTTGCAACAGTTTTCCACATAACGAAATTAAGTGATACAATTTTAAGAGTTTGTATTCTAGTAAGAACGAGATATTCAAATTTTAGTCGCATCGTTTTCATTAAATTTTTATCATAAATATATGATGGCAAAATCTTGTGCGCATTTGGTGCAAAGAAACCGAGAAAAAAGTTATGTCATTTGCAACAGTCTTTCACAAAATGAAATTAAGTAATACAATTTTAAGAGTTTCTATTCTAGTAAGAACGAGAGATTCAAATTTTGGTCCCATCGTTTTCACTAATTTTGATCATAAATATATGATGGCTAAAGCTTGTGTGTATCCGGTATGAAGAAACCTAGAAAAAAGTTATGTCATTTTCAATAATTTTCCACAGAATAAAATTAAGTAATTCAATTTTAGAAGTTTCTATTCTAGTAAGAACAAGATATTCAATTTTTGGTCGCCTTGTTTTCATTAAATTTTGATCATAAATTTATGATGGCTAAAGCTTGTGTTCATCCGGTACAAAAAGACTTAAAAAAAAATTATGTCATTTGCAATAGTTTTCCATAGAACAAAATTAAGTAATACAATTTTAAGAGTTTCTATTATAGTAAGAACGAGAGATTCAAATTTCAGTCATGTTGTTTTCACTAATTTTTATCATAAATATATGATGGCTAAAGCTTGAGTGCATCCGATACGATGAAACCTTGAAAAAAGTTATGTCATTTGCAACAATTTTCCATGGAATGAAATTAAGTAATACAATTTTAAAAGTTTTTATTCTAGTAAAAACGAGATATTCAAATTTCGGTCGCCTTGTATTCACTAAATTTTGAATAGAAATATGTGATGGCTAAAGTTTGTTTGCATCCGGTACGAGGAGACCTGTAAAAAAGTTATGTCATTTGCAACAATTTTCTACAGAACGAAATTAAGTAATACAATTTTACGAGTTTCTATTATAGTAAGACCGAGAAATTCAAAGTTCGGTCGCGTCGTTTTCATTAATTTTAATCAGAAATATATGATGGCTAAAGCTTAAGTACATCCAATGCGAAGAAATCTTGAAAAAAGTTATGTCATTTGCAACAATTTTCCACAAAACGAAATTAAATAATACAATTTTAAGAGTTTTTATTCTAATAAGAACAAGATATTCAAATTTCGGTCGCCTCGTTTTCACTAACTTTTGAACAAAAATATGTGATGGTTAAAGCTTGTGTGCATTCGATACGAAGAAATCTAGAAAAAAAAATTATGTCATTTGCAACAATTTTCCACATAACGAAATTAAATAATACAATTTTAAGAGATTCTATTCTCTTAAGAACGAGAGATTCAAATTTCGGTTGCTTCGTTTTCATTAAATTTTGTTCATAAATATATAATGGCTAAAGCTTGTGTGTATCTAGTGCAAAAAAACCTTGAAAAAGGTTATGTCATTTGCAACAATTTTTCACAGAACGAAAATTATGTAATACAGTTTTAAGAGTTTATTTTCTAGTAAGAACGAGATATTCATTAAATTTTGATCATAAATTTATGATGGCTAAAGTTTGCGTGCATCTGGTGCGAAGAGACCTAGAAAAAAATTATGTTATTTACAATAGTTTTCCATAGAACGAAATTAAGTAATACAATTTTAAAAGTTTCTATTCTAGTAAGAGCGAGATATTCAAATTTCAGTCGCGTCATTTTCACTAATTTTGATCAAAAATATATTATAGCTAAAGCTTGTGTGCATTCGGTGCGAAAAAACTTAGAAAAAAGTTGTAATTTGCATCAGTTTTCCACAGTATGAAATTAAGTAATACAATTTCAAGAGTTTCTATTCGAGTAAGAACGAGATATTCAAATTTTGGTCGCGTCGTTTTCACTAATTTTGATCAGAAATATATGATGATTAAAGCTTGTGTGCATCTGGTGCGAAGAGACCTAGAAAAAAGTTATATCATTTGTAACAGTTTTCCTCATAACAAAATTAAGTAATATAATTTTAAGAGTTTCTATTCTTGTAAGAATAAGAAATTCCCTCAATCTCAAGTTAATTTTATGATTAACATTATAATTTGTTATGAATAAAAGTTTGTTATTTATTGATTTAATATTTTTTTGCATATATCATATAATCTTTGTATGTTCTTTTATGGGAGGCTCTATGGGAATGTTCCTTTGGATGCTTGTCAGCCGATAGGTTTATAGCAATTTGATTTGTATGCTTGAGTTGGCCTAAGATAATTGACCATATTTTTTGATTTGTTTGTTTTGGGAGGCTCAGCTCCATGTAGTATATATATATATTTATTTTTCTCCCTTATTGGCACCGGGCAACCGCCGTTTAATATTTGTTTTTTTGGCCTTTGCCCGCATCTAATTAAATCAGATTTTGCTTTGTCCTAGACTCCTAGGACATTCTTTTAAGTTTGCCGTTTCCGCGACTTGAGTTTGAGGATCCGGCCCACTTGTTCTCACCGATTCCGAAGTCACCAGATTGTTATTGGGCCTTCATAGTGGATCCACTCACCGGATCTTTTTTGTAAGTAAATCCACCCACTGCATCCCAGTTGCTGATAGCGCCTGATGCAGCAGACGTCGTCCAGTTCCCTATCGATCTGGCCGTGGCTGTAGCTTCTCCCTTGATCTTTGTTTAGCCCCATAATTGCTGACCTACGTGAGCGTGAGATCCACGCGCATCGGCACCACCGTTACTGCCCACTGCACCTACCCTTTCCTCCTCCTTTGGCCGAACCCCTTCCAACCAGTGTCCAAAGGAAGTAAACAAAGAAATGTCTGGCGGTGCCGCTGGGGGTTTTGTAAGTCGAGCATTCGAGTCTATGCTCAAAGAATGTTTCGGCAAAAAGTATCCCGACCTCCAGAAGGCTATTCAGACTTATTTAGGTAGGTCATTTTCATTTTCGTTTCTCGCCCTAAAGTCTCTTTCTCTTTCCCCTGCTACTCATATCTTAATTGCTAGTTAGATGAAATACTAAAATTCAAATCTATATTCTAATTCGCCTGTTTGCCTATATATTTTATGTTTCTTCAGATAATACGAAAGACGTCGATCAGACTCAGCATTCTGGTTCCACTGAGACAAATCAAGCAGCATCTTTGACTGGAGATGGCAGGTCTATTTTTCTACATCATTTTTGTAGTCTGCTGCTTTTCTTTCTTTCTTTCTTTCTGTTTTTTTTTTTTTTCGATAATGAGAACTTCATAAGACACTAAGCACATGTTTTCTTAGATTATGGATCGAGTAACGCTTCTCTGTACATGACCTTTTGGTTATTAGATTAAACAGAAATGCGTTCTGTTTTCTCTTTCTCCTTTCTACAGGATATATTATTAATCTTTATTAAGCTGGGTTAAGTATGCTGCTGAATCAACACCATCAGATAGAATTAAGTCATGATTTCCATCAATGGATCCAAATGATGGATTCTAATACTAAATTTTGGAATTGTTTTTGGTTTGTAGTTCCCTTGAAACTGACGGTGAAGCTGCAAGGACGGCAACAGAACCTGCAAACTCACACTCAGTCCAACATAGTACGGAGGAGGCAGAGCATGTTGGCAGGCCCGCAGGCAGGAGTGGAACCATTACCACTATCTTATCAAGTGCTGGGCACACCCTTGAAGGAGCACAGGCGGAGCTTGTTCTGAATCCACTTCGACTTGCATTTGAGACTAAGAACTTGAAAACCATAGAACCTGCTTTGGATTGTCTTCATGTATGTTCTTTGTTTCATTTTTGTTGTGTGATGTTCAGGATACTTTATAGACTGTGGCCTTTTTGTCAGATCCTCACATAAGCCACAGGGAAAGAACAAGGCCTTCTTGAGTGCCACATATTCTATAATAAATTGTACTTTGATATTGTTGTTTAATATGGGCATGAAATCGTTAATGCATGCATTTACTGCATGTTTATCATTAACTTATTCTGTTCGCATTCTGTGAGCACAGAAACTCATTGCATATGATCATTTAGAGGGAGATCCCGGTTTAGATGGTGGGAAAAATGCCACGCTGTTTACAGACATTCTGAACATGATTTGCGGTTGTGTTGACAATTCATCGCCTGATAGGTATGTGCTGTTGCATATTGGTTACTCTTTCCCAATTAGGTTTCTTGTTCTGCCCGTTTATTTAAGGAACAATGTGCAGTACCATTCTGCAAGTGTTGAAGGTGCTTCTTACCTCTGTGGCATCCACAAAGTTCAGAGGTATGTCATTAGGGATAGAAATGGTGTTCTCTTTTCTTGTACTTTTATGTACAAATTGAGTCTGTTATTTGCTGCTTATGTATGTGTTGTCTATATGCTTTATTCTTGCGGAAGAGTGGAATCAATTGTGCTCTGGACTATGGTGCATCTTGAGATGTGGTGTAGGAGTTATAGTGTGCAAAGTGATGCTCCAATGGTGTGCTATGGTTCTTGTATGTACCCCTCAGTTTTGAATGGAATGAACTTCACTGTATCTGAGATCACTCAAATTCTTGACTGGTGATGAGTTGAGTTATAGCTGCCAATTTTCGGAGAAGTTGTTATGCTCTCGTGGACAGCATGTAGGCTTGATTGGGTTGTTGTTGCATTTACTAGAGCAGTCAAGGCCATTGGTTAGCTGCACACAGATGATTGAAATGATATACATATATGACATGAAAAATTAAAACAAGAAAAAAAAAATAGAAAAAAAAGAAGAGTATAGTCTACTGTACCCTGTTGATGTGTGTGAACTTTGAAGACATGAGCTAATGGATTTAGGCTTTCATTATTATGGATCAGTTGGTTGAGTGGGGTACCATGGGAGTAAATTTCTTCATAAGGAGAGAGGCAACTACTTTTGTGATGCCACCTATGCACTGGTCTTTTTCTTTCTCTCTTACTGATGATTTTCTATCTATCTCATCTTTAAAACTTCTCGACCTGTGTCTTTAAAGAACATAATTCAGTTGAGACTTGGGAGTTTTTGAAATAGGGTATGCACCATTGTTTAACAAGTGCCCACGGGGAACACTCAATGCTATGCTTATATAATGTTAGTTATTATGTTACACATTTTCTTGTGTTAAAGGAAGACATGGCTTACAAATACTAGGGCATTCTATGGACAATATATTTATATGTTCTCTGGGTTAAAAAGAATACTCTTAGCTTTTGACATAATATCTTATAGTACCATGTATTGGAGAAGATTAGGGGAGAAAAAAAGGAATCATGACCACCCCTTATTTTCCTGCATAAATAGCAATTCATGCACATTCTAAAATTGGATTCTCTGCTTAAACTGAATTGTGTGTTAATCATCATTTTGTTGATATTTGCAATCATCATATCATGCTTACTATAATGATTTTATTTCTCTTTATGTCTATGCTTGTGCAATTATGAACGGACATATGGTCTGTTAATAATTATGCCAAAATATTGGGTCTTGTGATTAGGGTTCTATTGAGTTTACCCAAATCAATTGTGATTACAGCTTAGTTGACTTGAGTTGATTGGGGTCATATTGCTTACTATCATGCAAATATATAGCCTTTTGCCAATGACATGTGCTAATTTGTTTTTTTGCTTGTTTTATCTTTTACTTTTATTTGTTTTTTTTTTTTACAATTGACGACTTCTTAATACTTGTCTCGAATGCAGTACATGGGGAACCTTTGCTTGGTGTTATCAGAGTGTGCTACAATATTGCTCTTAACAGGTATTTTTTGGGTTTGTCTCATGGGTTTCTGATATCAACACGATGCACTGCTTATGATTTGTATTTTGAATGTTTAGTAAGAGTCCTGTGAACCAAGCAACATCAAAGGCAATGTTGACACAGATGATCAGCATCGTATTTAGGAGAATGGAGACTGAGCCGGTGTGGAAACTAAATCCCTTAGTCCTAAATGTCTTTATCAATTATCTTGTAAAAGAAGTGAGAAAAAGTTGCTTTGACTATATACTAGAATTTTTTCCCTTTTTGGTTCAATATATGCTAGAAAGTTACTAATGTTTGACAGGGAATCCAGGATTGTGCTTCAGCAGAGAATTCAAACACAAGAGTTGAGGAAACTTCTTTGGTGGACCAAGATGAGAAAGGGATGACATTAGGAGAGGCATTGAACCAGGTCAAAGACACGTCTCTTGCATCTGTTGAGGAACTCCATAATCTTGCAGGCGGTGTGGATATCAAGGTGCTTCTGTTTCTCTATTAGTGTATTTTTTTCTATCCTCTGCATAGTTAGTCAAGTTCTTTGCTTTGCCACCACTTTATATGTTCCCAAGCTTTCTGACGTGGCTAATGTTGGGTGTTACGATTTCTGGAACTTTCTTTTGCGGTTTATACTGTCCCTAACATTCTACTATTATATGTTGTATAGGGTTTAGAGGCAGTCCTTGACAAAGCTGTGCATCTTGAAGACGGTAAAAAGATAACACGGTATGGACTTCGTATTATATTGTAGATTCCACTTTCAATGTATATATTTATATTTTTTAATTTGGAATGATAATTGTATTATATTTATTTTGGTTGCTCAAAACTGCAACTCTGAACTCTACTTAAGAGGGATTGACCTTGAGAGCATGAGCATAGGACAACGTGATGCTTTATTGGTATTCCGCACCCTTTGCAAGGTTGGTTTTCTCATCATGCTCTCCAAATTGTTGTTAAGAGTTCTGAGCCCCCTGTATAATTCCTTGAAGTATAATATCTGCAGATGGGCATGAAGGAAGACAATGATGAAGTTACAACTAAGACAAGAATATTGTCTCTTGAGCTTCTGCAGGTTAATTTTATGGATTTATCTGTGTTTCTTGGTGCATTCTTTAATTGGTTGATAGAGCTAACACGCTAGATTGTTATCCTACTTCGGGTGTCATTTAGATATTATTTTATACATGAAATTTGGCAATCTGGATGGCTAAGGGTCTTTTGAATTGTAATGAAAGCAGCATAGTGAGGATAGTGCAGTTGGTTTATAGAAAAGGTGATGTCCGTTAAACTATTGGCATTTATTGTACAAATTAACCTGCGAGTCTTTGACAAAAGGTGGTGGAATCATTTGGCACCATTGAGTGGGGAACTTTCTCAATTTGCCTAATATTTTTTTTATTGCAATGCAGAAGTCTTGGCAAAAATTATGTAAGGGAGAATAACCTAAGAACAAACATTTTAAGATGGAACACATCTAATACTCTTTTTTCATTTATGAAATGATTTTTTTATGGTTGCTCCAGTTCAACAGATATGTTGAAGCTATAATACTTGCTCCCAAGCATGATTCTACTTAATCTTCAAGAAATGACATTTTTGTAAGACATGTATTCTTTTTTGGATGATTTGTAATATTTATTATATTTTGATATTTCAGACGAGTGCAATTGGTAGCCTTTATCCTTCTAGTATAGAGAGAGGAAAGGAGAATACGCCTTATGTAAATTATCAAGCTGATATGCATTTGGCCTCCTTAAGGACTTCTGTATCATAGGATGAATATGGTTTGAGTGTTTATTTAATTACTTTAATTTGTGATATGACATTTCAGGGTTTGTTGGAAGGAGTTAGCTATTCTTTTACAAAGAACTTCCATTTTATTGACTCAGTGAAAGCATATCTTTCATATGCATTGCTGCGTGCTTCTGTTTCGCAATCTTCTGTAATATTTCAGGTTTATTTACATCAAAATTTTCTTCTTTTTCTTTTCTTTGTCTGATTGATCAGAATCTGCTATGAGAATTTCTGTTGCTAATCATATATTTCTTTTCTGGCAGTATGCAACTGGAATTTTCGCAGTTCTTTTGTTGCGATTCAGGGAAAGTCTTAAAGTATGCATATTATCCTGACAGATTATTATAGAAGATTCTTTCTGTGGTGATACTATTTGCTTTGATATATTCCCTTTGTTTGAATCTGTACCAATTTTTCTTTCAGGCTGAAATTGGCATCTTCTTCCCCTTGGTAGTTCTAAGATCATTGGATGGCTTGGAATGTCCTGTTAATCAAAAACTAAGTGTTCTTCGGTACAATGTTCTTTCTGATTGGATGTTGCAATTACTAGCACATAAGCTTTAATTACATTAGTTCTTTCCCTTTGTAGTCCTATGATCAAGTGTGGTTTTGCAGGATGCTTGAGAAAGTATGCAAGGATTCTCAGATGCTTGTTGACGTATTTGTGAATTATGATTGTGATCTTGAGGCACCAAACTTATTTGAACGCATGGTATAATCTCACATACAAATCCCATAGTGATGCTTAATAATGCATTTAGGTTGTATCCAAGATGCTTTGTTATAGACTTAACTCATCTGCATTGTCTTCTGACATATCATACAGGTTACCGCTCTATCTAAAATAGCTCATGGAACACAAAATGCAGATCCGAATTCAGTTAGCACATCACATACAACTTCCATAAAAGGGTCGTCACTTCAGGTAGGTTTATCTGTTGCCTGCTTCCTAGAAATCAGCTATCTAATCGTACTATCACTTTTTTAGCAGAGGTTGCTGGTTGACCCTTCTCTCTTGACCTTTTCCAGTGCCTTGTGAATGTACTTAAATCACTGGTTGATTGGGAGAAGTCACATAGAGAATCAGAAAATCAGACTAAAGGCAATCAGTCTCCTGAAGAAAAGGTTTCTGCTAAAGAATCTCTTGAGATAAAAAGCAGGGAAGATGTCACCAGTAACTTTGAGAAGGCAAAGGCTCACAAATCTACAATGGAAGCTGCCATCTCTGAGGTAATTGATTATATTTAAGAGGATGCGTAAGTATGTTAGGTGCAAGTATTTTATAATGCAACTTTCCACTAAGAGCTTTAGCTGTAAGGCAGCTCCTCCCCCGGTAAGAACAGGCTGGAGGTTCATGACATAGATTTGTAATGTACTGGGTGCAGTGTAACTGACCAACCAAAAGAATCATGTGACTTCAATTTTTAGAATTTGTTTTGATCTGTCTTTATTTGCTCTGGTTGTAGTCGGGGAATGACTTATAGTTTTAGTCATCTTTCAGTTTAACAGGAAACCAGTAAAGGGCATAGAGTACCTGATATCAAATAAGTTGGTGGAGAATACACCTGCTTCGGTTGCCCAATTTCTGAGAAACGCTCACAGCTTGAACAAGGTAGATTTTTAAATCTAACACAAAGGAACTTTCATGCTGGAGCGAGAACTATCATAAAAGTCAACATATCATGTCTGGCTTGGCTGTTTGTATTTCAGTTTCTTTTCAAGCCAAGCCCTTGTAGTTCAAAATTGAAATAGGATTCTGTAACACTTTGATATTTCAGGCTATGATTGGTGATTATTTGGGTCAGCACGAAGAGTTTCCCCTTGCTGTGATGCATGCTTATGTAGATTCCATGAAGTTTTCAGGAATGAAGTTTGATAATGCAATCCGTGAATTTCTTAAAGGATTCCGACTTCCAGGGGAAGCTCAAAAGATAGATCGCATTATGGAAAAGTTTGCAGAACGGTATTGGGGGTGTCTCTGTGTTGTGTGTGTGTGCTTTTGTGTGTGCATAAAGGTGAAAGATTTGTGTGCTCATCTACACACGTGATCATTTGTGTTAAAATGTCCTCCCTCGTTCCTACTTTGTTAGTCCCTCACTTCTTTGTGGGATGTGCCTAAATGTGTGTCCTAAAAAATTAGTATCATTATTTTCTGGCTTTCCTCTATTGACCTTACTTTTAGAAATAAAAAACAACAGAACTCCATATAGAAATTTAAAAGAAAGGGTAGTTTGGGAAAGCAATGACTTTATCTTGCATGTGAAAGCATTAAATTGTCCCCTCAAAAAGTTGGCCTTGTGGACGACCAACAAAATGGGGCAGAGGGAGTATTTGTCTATGCTGTTAGTGAAGTGGAATCTTCTGTTTTGCATCATAGACATGATACAGATCTTAGTCTTTATTTGTGTAAAACTGCTTTTCAGAAAATCTTGTCAGAAGATCTTGGTTTAATGTAGTCTGAGTCGACACATGATACAAGAGTACGCATGTGAAGTCTGACTTTGACCTCTTGTCATATATGCATCCTTAATTGAGTAATATACTAATAGTTGCAACATATAATAATATCTGGGTCTTGCTATATTAAAGGCGATGTCTGGAACTTTTCATATGAGCTAGCAGCTGCAGTTATTGTCTGTTTTATAGGGTTGGCATTGTAAATCAGAATTGCTGCCCATCTATGTAGGATTGCAGCAATTTGCATAATCCTGGGGTTTTGTCTCTATTTTATGCTTGCTGCTAGTGTCAGTGTAAGTTATGTGCTGGTGATTAATATTGCTAATCACCCAGGAAAAAAAATTAATAGTGTTATTACATGATTGGGTTGTAAATGATGGAAACAGAGAAACATAGTGAGTCCCCTTTCAAATTAGTACTTTGATCATGTAGTGTTCTATGTGTTTTGCAAAAGAAAAGTACACTCCAAGATAGAACGAAATATCGTCTAGGCGTCCACCTTTTACAGATATCATATGCCCTTTTCTAATGCTGGCTAATGATTCAGAATTGCATGTGTTGTGTGTCTGGCAGATATTGTGCAGACAATCCGGGTCTTTTTAAAAATGCAGATACTGCATATGTTCTTGCATATGCGGTCATAATGTTGAATACTGATGCACATAACCCAATGGTGTGGCCTAAAATGTCCAAGTCAGATTTTGTACGTATGAATGCCATGAATGATGCTGAAGAATGTGCCCCTCCAGAACTTCTGGAAGAGATCTATGATTCTATTATTAAACAGGAGATAAAAATGAAAGATGACTCAGCTGGTGTTGATAAAAGCAGCAGACAGAAGCCAGAAGGTGAAGAGAGAGGCGGCCTTGTCCGTATTCTTAATCTGGCTCTCCCAAGAAGAAAGTCATTGACAGATACCAAGTCTGAGAGTGAAGCTATTGTTAAGCAAACACAGGCTATATTTCGGAGTCAAGGAGTAAAAAGAGGCATTTTCTATACTTCACAGCAGATAGAACTTGTAAGGCCCATGGTTGAAGCTGTAGGATGGCCTTTGCTTGCTACTTTCTCTGTTACTATGGAGGAAGGAGAGAATAAGCCAAGGGTTGTCCTCTGTATGGAGGGATTTAAAGCTGGAATACACATCACACATGTTCTTGGGATGGATACCATGCGCTATGCTTTTTTAACATCTCTGGTCAGGTACATAATCTTTTATTGTTCTCTCTCCCTCTCCCTGCTGGCCTCCCTCTCTCTCTCTTTCTCTCTCTCTCTCTCTCTCTCTCATATTTAATATCTTTTTTTGTTTCTTATTTTTTTATGGGCAATCTGTTTGGCAAGTATGACCAGCCTTTTTTTTTTTAATGGAAATGCAGTGTGAAATTTTAATCTTTTGGGCATAAATTCTTGACTTGATGATTGAGCTTTTTGATTTGTATCTCAGATTTACTTTCTTGCATGCCCCTAAAGAAATGCGCAGTAAAAATGCGGAAGCATTGCGGACATTGCTGGCACTTTGTGACTCGGAGACTGACTCCCTTCAAGACACATGGAATGCAGTTTTGGAATGTGTTTCCCGACTTGAATTTATCACATCAACGCCTGCTATTGCTGCTACTGTCATGCATGGATCAAATCAGATCTCAAGAGATTCTGTTCTTCAATCTTTGCGAGAATTGGCTGGGAAGCCTGCTGAACAAGTATTTGTGAATAGTGTTAAACTGCCCAGTGATTCTGTTGTGGAGTTCTTCACCGCTCTCTGTGGTGTATCGGCTGAAGAACTAAAGCAAACTCCAGCTCGTGTTTTCAGCTTGCAAAAACTTGTGGAGATCAGCTACTACAACATGGCTCGCATACGCATGGTATCTCTTCAATCTACCAAAAAACCAACTAAATTTGCTTGTTCATATCAGTAAGTGCTTATCTAAGGGATAGTATTGTTGATGTTACTATGATTGATTAATTGGCCTTTGTCCTTTAGTTGCTTCTGGTAAGGCGCATGCTTTTCCTATCTAATTACCCATCAACCAGGTGGAAAGGAATAGGGAACATAAAGAGCAAATAGGGTTGGCATGTCCGAGAAAGTGCTCTTGTTGAAGGGTTTCTAGATTGGAGCTTATTTTCCATAATTAAAGATTTCTTTGAACTCCTACAAGATTTTTTTTTTTTTAATAAATAATAAACCAATCTCATTGAAAGCGTAAGGCGTCCCTTGTACACACGAAGTATACAAAAGGAACCACCTAACTAGAAATAGCAAAGCGAACAATGAGGTCAATATAACTAATCGACAAAGGAGACACATACGCCGTTGTTCAAAGATACAAAAGAGCATAACTCAAGTACACAAGGAGTATACAAGAAAAACACTCTTAAGGAGAGGGCAAGGAACACATATCTAGAAACTCTACCAAGTTAGCAAAGTGAGAAATATTGATTGCAACCATCCACCCATAGAGAGTCTTGAACAATATATTTTTTAATACTACCACTGTTCTATTGCAATTTTCAAAATTACAGGAATTACATTTTCTCCAAATGCACCACATCATGCAATGGAGAGTCATCCTCCAAGCTTATAAGTAACAATGACTATTAAACTAGTCACTCCAACTAGCCAATAACTCCACCTGATTGGGCATTACCCACTCTACCTTGAAAAGACGTAAAACTAATACCCACAATTCTCTAGCAACTCCGCAATGGATTCCCCATTGTTCCTACACATGCAACGTCAATCCATTACTGATTCACTATTAAATGACTCTTTCTTAGATTATCCAAGGTCAATATCCTTCCTAATATTGACCTTGGATATTAGGAAAGGGTCTCCTAAGGCTTCCACCTCTGTGGTTGTGGGCAAGGTGCAAGAATGGTAGAATGCACCGGAGAACCCAATCCTCCCCCTTGTGGCGGAGCCAATGGTATTACTGAAACAGCTTGAGGGGCAGCTTTTGGAACTTCACCCCCAAACGGACCTCTTCGGCGAGCTTTTCCAGTTGGGTCCTATTCTTACTAGGCTTCCTTCTTACCTTGGCAGCAAAGCCCCAATCCCTTTTTGTCTCGCAGAGGCTCGTTCCTCTAGTTCAGAGTGGGCATTGGTTGCTCAAGGGGGTAGGCGGGTTCCAATTAATCAGCCCTGCATGGATGTGGACTTGTTTGCCGCGGAGGAGCCCATTCCTTTGAGTTCCTGTCAGGCAGTAGCCATTTCAAACGGTATAGGGTCCATGCCTTCAGATTGGGCTTTGCATTTAGTGATGGAATTTCACCATTTGGTGGGGTTATTGTGTGAGGGTTTTGAAGAGGAACCTTTGGCCTTGTTTATGGCTATTGAAGCAAGATGCCTTAATCAGGTGCCGACCTCTTGCTCGAAAGTGGTTGTTAAAGGTAGTAGAGAATTAAGAAGGCTTTCTTGCTCCATTAATTATGATGCAAACAGCGGTAGTGCGATCCGTGGTAGAGTCAAGGGGAGGGCTGTCGGTGGTTATTTATGAAGCCCAAGTTGTTTTCATGGAATGTAAGAGGGTTGAATGAGGGTGACAAGTTCTTGAGAGTTAGAAATTTGCATAGACAATGGAAGGCGGGCATTATTTGTTTGCAGGAATCTAAATTGGAGCACATTTCCAACAATGTTGTGCGTAGCCTGTGGGGGTGTCATAATGTGGATTGGTGCTACTTAGCCTCTAAAGGGGCCTCCGGTGGTATTTTGCTCATGTGGAATAAGAGGGTTGTGGAGAAGATCAAAGAGCATGTGAGGGAATTTTATGTTGCCTGCACATTTAGAAAGGCTGAAGATGGTTTCTCTTAGGCTTTTGTGGGGGTTTAAGGGCTCAACTTAGATGGTGACAGAAGATTGTTATGGGACGAATTGGCCGGCTTGCTTAGTTGGTGGAATCTGTCGTGGTGCATTGGGGGAGACTTTAACATCACCGTTTTCCTAGTTAAAGGTCTTTTTAGCCCCGCTATGATAGATTTCTCTAATTTTATCTCTGAGCAGGGTCTCATGGACCTCCCCCTTGTAGGTAGGAGTTTTACGTGGTCTAACAATCGAGAGACTCCTTGGTCAATAGGTTTCTGGTTTCTCCAAAATGGGAAGCCAAGTTTTTTGGACTATCTCAGAAAAGGTTGCATATATGTTCAACCACTTATGCATTCTTCTTGATTGTGGTGGTATTGAGGGGGGCAAAAGATCCTTTAAGTTTGAGAATATGTGGCTTAAGGCTGATGGTTTTGTAGATAGGGTGAGGCAGTGGTGATCATCTTATCGGTTTCAAGGTCCTAGCTTTATTTTGGCTCGTAAACTTAATGCCTTGAAAGCTGATTTAAGAACCTGGAATGAGCAGGTGTTTGGCAATGTGGTAAATTATGAAGAAAAAAGAAAAAAAAATCCCTTTTGGAGGAGCTATGTGTTCTTGATGGTTTAGAGGAAGAGAGGGTCTTAAATTATGAAGAGAAACAGATGAAGACCTATGTCATTGGGGAATTGGAGAAAGTTACTTTAATGAAGGAGATAAGTTGGAGGTAAAAGTCTAGGGTTCTTTGGTTAAAAGAGGGTGACAAATGCACAAAGTTTTTCCATCGTGTGGCTAATTCAAATAGGAGGAACAACTCCATTGAGCCATTAACATATCTTCTGATCAACCAACAATTAGAGATCACAATGTGCAATTCTATGACAGTCTTTTCTTAGAACAGTTTAGTTGGCGCCCCAAGTTGGATGGCCTAGATTTTGATTCCATTGATGTGGAGGAGGCTTCCTGGTTAGGGAGACCGTTCGAGGAGAGTGAGGTCTTTGATGTGGTGAAAGGTATGAACTATGAGAAGGTGCCAGGCCTTGACAGTTTCTCTATGGCGTTCTTCCAAGTATGTTGGGAGGTAATCAAGGCAAATATTATGGGGGTGGGGGTGTTCCATGATTTTCATGCTAGTAGCAAGTATGAGAAAAGTCTTAATGCCACTTTCATTTCTCTCATTCCAAAGAAAATCGGGGCCACTGATCTTAAAGACTTTCGCCCTACCAGTCTTGTGAGTAGAATTTACAAGAGTACTATTAAAGTTTTTGCCAATATGTTGAATAGGGTCGTCGAGAAGATTATTTCGAAGCGACGCTTTTGTTATAGGTAGGCAAATCCTTGATTCTATGCTCATTGCTAATGAATATCTGGATAGTAGGATTAGATCCGGTGAGCTAGGTGTGCTTTGTAAGCTTGATATTGAGAAGGCCTACAATCATGCCTTTTTTAAAAAAAAAAATAAAAAGTCAATCTCATTAAAAGCGTAAGGCGCCCCTAAGTACACAGGAAGTATACAAGATGAACTCCTAACTAGAAGGGGCCAAACGAACAAAAAAATCATTAAAACTAAGAGCCAATGGGGAGACAAATGCCGCCGTCCAAAGAAACTAAGTTTCATAGAACATAGATAAGATTTCCTCCGACCTTTCCCTGTCCTTAAAGTTTCTATTATTCTTTTCCCTCCACAAACACCAAAATATGCACATAAGAATCATCTTCGATACTGCTGTACTCCTTGGCCTGCCAGAGGACCACAGTCAAACAATTCCACAACACACTTAGGCATAACCCAGGATAACCCAAAACGATTGAAAAAAGTACTCCAAATGGCAGAAGCCACATCGCAATGGAGAAGAAGCTGATCTACAGACTCTACACTCTTACACATACAACATTTGTCTATCATGATGACGTGCTGCCTCTTGAGATTATCCAAGGTAAGTCTTGTCTAAAGCCGCCGACCACACAAAAAAGACCACCCTCAAGGGGGCCAGCGTCCACCAAACACTCTTCCAGGAGAAGCGACTACCTTTAAGAGAAGCCAAGGAACTATAGAGAGATTTGACCTTGAACAAACCTCTTTTGGAAGCAGCCCACCTTAGCAGATCTTCACAACCTCTTTTCATAATGGCTGAATGCAATACCTGGAAAAAGGAAACAAAGACATTCACCTCCCAATCATGTGCCACTCTAACAAAGCTCACGTTCCACTGGATGCAACCCCCCAAAAACTCCAAATTTGCCGCAATGGAGGTGTCTGTCACAGAAGCGATTTCATGTAGGACTGGAAAAGCTACCTTGAGAGGTACTTCCCCACACCACATGTCCTACCAAAAGCTAATCCTGAAACCATCCCCCACCTAAAATCTAGAAAGGCTAGAAAATTTTTCCCACCCTTTTTTAATATTCTTCCACAACTCCACCCTGAAGGATCCTGCAAGCTCAAGAGAACACCTCCCTCCCCATAGACTACCATATTTAGAGTCAACTGCTATTCTCCACCAAGCCTCTCTCACGCCCATATCGCCACAGCCATTTGCCTAAGAGAGCACGATTAAACACCAATAAATTCCTGATACCCAACCCTCCCTTAGAAATGGGAGAACAAACCTAAGACCAACTTACCAGATGATATTTGAACTCATCACCTAGCCCACCCCACAAGAAATCACGCTAGATCTTCTCCATGCGGTTAGCAGCACTCACCGGAAGAGGAAAGAGAGACATGTAATACTTAGACAAATTAGCAATTGTGCTCTTGATGAGGGTAACTCTGCCACCCTTGGACAGATACATTATTTTCCAACTTGCCAACCTAAGCTCCATCTTCTTAATAACGCCGTCCTAGATATGCTTAGCCTTGTAAGAGGCCCCCCAACGGTAAACCAAGATACTTGACTGGTAAAGTGGAGAACCCACATCGTAGAATACTGGCCAACCTTCCCACTTGAGTAACAGTACCCATTAGAACCAATTCTCACTTAGCCAAATTTACCTTTAAACCTGATGCAACTTCAAAACACATAAATAAGCTCCGCAAATGACGCAAATGAGTAGGCAAGGCGTCACAAAAAATCAAAGTATCATTGGCAAACAGAAGGTGAGAGAAAGCAGCATATCACACTAAGAAACCATCCAGCAATGCCCCACTAACCACAACAATTATCATTCTTATTGAGACTTACTTTACTTATTGAGGAGGTGTGGTTTTGGGGAGAAATGGCGTTCTTGGATAACACATTGTATTTTTTTGCTGCGCTTCTCTGTTTTAGTGAATGACACTCTATCCAGCTTCTTTGGTAGCGCCCATGGTCTAGGACAGGGAGATCCTTTGTCGTTTTCTCTCTTTGTTATTGTTATGGAGGCCTTAAGTAAAATGATTTCTCCAACTGTTGATGGAGTCTTCCTTCGGGCTTTTTTGTTTGTTATGGGGAGGTTAACATCTCACACCTCTTGTTTGCAAATGACACTTTGGTTTTTTGTGGGGCCAAGCTTGACCACTTTCGCTATTTGCGTACTTTATTCTTATGCTTCGAAGCTGTCTCCGGATTAAAGATTAATCTAGCTAAATCAGAATTGGTTCCAATGGGTAATTTTGAGAATGTGGATGGGTTAGTTGGCATTTTGGACTGTGGGGTGTCTTGCTTCGGGGGTCTCCTTTAAGGCCAAGTCTATTTGGGACAATGTTACTGAAAAAATAGAGTAGCAGTTGGCTAGCTAGAAAATGATATACTTTTCTAAGGGGCAAAGATTACTCTTATCAAGAACACCCTTTCCAATTTGCCAACGTATTTCATGTCCCTTCTCCCTCTCCTGTGGGTGTTGAAATTGTATATAGAAGCTTCAACGAGATTTCTTGTGGGGGGGCTTAGCGAATAGTTCAAATTTCACTTGGTAAGTTGGTCAAATGTTTGCTCTTCGATCTCTAAAGGAGGTCTGGGATTCGGAACCTACAAATGTTCAATTTTGCTCTCCTTGGAAAATGGTTATGTTGCTATGCACATGAGAGAAGCTTGGTGGAGAGTTGTGATGGATGCTAAATTTGGCACTGCATGGGGTGGGTGTTCTAATGTGTCTAGCAAGGTGTATGGGGTAGGGTTGTGGAAGAATATTAGGAGGGGTTTAAGGGAAGTTTTCTAGTCACACTAAATTTGAGGTGGGAGTTGGTTCCAAGATTAGATTCCTGCACGACTTGTGGTGTGGGGATAAGGCCATGAAGAAAGCCTTTCCGGTTTTATGTAGTATTGGTTGTGCGAAGGATGCCTTTGTAGTAGCCCACTTGGAGCTTTCTAGTAGCTCCAATCAGTGAAACATTAGCTTTGCTAGCCTAGCTCATGATTGGGAGGTAGATATCTCTGCCTCGTTTTTCAGCTTATTGTATTCAGATAGTAGGAGATCGGAAGTTGAAGACAAGCTTTGGTGGACCCCCTCCAAAAAAAGGTTGTTCAATGTTAGATCTTTTTACAATGTCTTGGTTCGTATTGATGGCTCTCCTTGGAATAGTATTTAGCAGACTAAGGCTCCTTTGAGGGTGATTTTCTTTGCTTGGTTGGCGGCCTTAAGATAGATCCTTACCATGGACAATCATAGGAAGCAACTTGTCATTGTTATTGGCAAGTGTTGTATGTGTAAGAGGAATTAAGAGTCTGTAGACTATCTTTTTCTCCATTGTGAGGTTGCTTGCACCTTATTAGAATGTTTTCTTCAGGCGCTTTGGGCTATCTTGGGTTATGCCAGCCCAGTAGTCAACTTGTTTGCTTGTTGGTGGATTGTTAGTAGAACTCAGAGTGCTGTTGTGTGGAAGATAGTACCTCTTTGCCTCTTGTGGTGCCTTTGGAGGAAAAGAAATTATAAAAATTTTGAGGATTGCAAGAGAACATTGGAGGAGGTTGAATCCTTTTTCTTTGGACAACCACATTTATTTCTCCCTTGGTGTTAAGTTATCATGATTTTTTTTTTGTTTCTTTTTTCTCCTTCTAGTTAGCTAGGTATTTTCTCTTATATATTTCATGTGTACTTGGTGACACCTTAAGCTTTTTATGATATTTCGATTACTTATAAAAACAAAAAATCCTTTATATACAAAGAAAGCCACTCTCGTAAGCGCCTTATTTTTCCATATGCTCTTCCAAGAGAAAGAAAAACTAGCAGAGGGGCTAGAGCATGATACAAAGATCTGACCTTGAATGTCAGCTTTTCAAATGGGAGCCAACAGATTCTATCCTCACCCTTTTGATCAATCTAATAGAGTACAACAGGCTAAAGAAAGAGGTGACCATCTCTAACTTACAATCATGTACAGTTGGGCTGTAAATGCGAATGCGGATGCGGTTATTTGCAATATCCGCATAATGTGATTATCACTTTTAAGCATCCGCATCGTGCAATTACCCACATGCGCGCAGTTATTGTGGTTATTATCCGCTATCCGCATTTGAGGTAGTGGGCTTTTTAGGCCTTCTTTGGATCTCTATTTTTGCCTATTTTAAATGATTTTAAAAATAGTTTGGACTTGTTTCAGTGTTTTTTAAGCCCCAGTGTTTTTATTTTAGATGAAACCAATATCTATTTCACATTTCAACTTAAATATATTAAAGGAAATACAAACACCCCATGATGGGTTTATCCAAAAAAATACAAACATTACTTAAAAAAAAAAATTAATAATAATACAAACATTTTTTTTTGTAAGTCAAATTTTATTAAAAACGAAAGATGTTCCAAAGTATACAGACAGTATACAATAGGAAGCACCTAGAGAAAGCAAGCAACAAAAAAATCCCAACAACCCAACATCGAACAGAACCCAACCCAACTACCCAAAACCCCATACACCAAATAGCCTTCAAGCCCAAAGCCCACACAAAGCTCTCAATGTTAGCAAACATAAGCCTTGCCTATCTCACGCCTAAAGGATGCGCTTGTCGAATCACAATTTATGGAACATTCTAGATTCAAAAGCTCCTCTATCCTTTGGAATAAGAAGACGCCCCCTTAACCTTCCAAAGATTATCCTCAGCAATGGCTATCAGTACAACTATTGTCTTATCCTCATCACTGGAAACCCCCACCACAGGACAAACATTCTTAACACTATAATTAGTCCAATCCAAGGGAGTGACGGGGGGACAAGCATCCCTTACAAACATACAAAATTATAAATTACAAAGTACAATTAATAAATTATAAAGGGTATGCGGATGCGGTTAATAACTGCATCCGCATACTCTAAAACCGCTATCCGTATCCACATATGCGGATAGCGGTTTTTGCTATCTGCATCTGCATGTGCGGTTAGCGTATAGGTGAGCATAGCAGATGCGGGCGGTTATTATCCACCCACATTTGCACCCCTAATGTATGGGTCTCATAAAGGTGATATTCCACTAACAAATGTTGTTTGCCACCACCATATGGTCGGCCACATAGGCCTCTTTAAAATGGGAATTACATATATTAAAACGGGAAAAGCTTCCTCCAGGGTCTAATCTCTATGTCAGACGTCATGCAAGAACCGAATCTTAAGCCCTTCTCCCACCTCATATCTCACAAATCTGGAAAATTCCCCCCATTACCTCTTAATGTTTTTCCAAACTCCCACCCGTGTACCACATTGGAGCACCACTCTCTCCACATGCTCTCATGTTTAGCTGTCACAACCAATCTTGACAAAGGGTCCTTCTCTGTATTGTAACGCCATAGTCATTTCTCCAAAAGAGCTCGATTAAACAAAATCAGTTTCCTAACCCCTAACCCTACTGAGGAAATGAGAGACAAATGTTGGACCAACTGACTAGATGGAATTTAAGCTCATCCCCCACTTTGTTCCACAGGAAATCCCGTTGAATTTTCTCGATACAAATAGCAACACCAATTGGGATGAGGAAAAGTGATAGAAAAGACGTAGGGCACATTGGAGAGAGTGCCTTTAATAAGAGTAATCCTACCATTCTTAGACAAATAAAGCCACTTCCATCTTGCCAAATAATGTTCCATCTTTTTTATATTGCCATCCAAATAGATTTCGCCTTAAACAAAGCTTTCAGTGGCAGGCCGAAGTACTTTATAGGCAAAGAGGATGGCCTGCAACCATGGATACTGATTAAGCCTCCAACATTTTCCACAGCGCCGACAGGGACTAATTAAGCTTTAGCCAGGTTAATTTTCAACCTCAAGACAACTTAAAATCATAATAAAAGACAGCGTAAATTACAAAGTTGATCAGGATTAGCCTCACAAAAATTCAGTGTCATATGCAAATAAGAGATGAGACACAAGCAGCTCATCATTTTCTCTATATCCCATAGAAATTTAAGATAAAAGCCCCCTATCTACATAGGTAGACAACATTCTACTCATCGCTTCCATATGAACAACAAACAACATAGAGGATAAAGGATCCCCCTATCTCAAGCCTCACGAACTATCAAAGAAGTCGGAAAGAATTTCGTTAATCAAAACAGAGAATTTGCACTTTAGAGATGCAATGAGCGATCCAACCACGCCATCTCTCCTTGAAACCATATCTACTCAACAAATATAACACGAATTTCCAATTCACATGGTCGTAAGCCTTCTCTAATTCCAATTTATAGAGCATCCCGGGGACTCTTGATCTAATTCTACTATTGAGACATTCATTTGCGATAAGGACCAAGTCTAAAATTTGTCTACCCCTAATAAAACTATTCTGAAACTGGATAATTTAAGAGTGAATACATGAAATACTGAAAGTTAGGACTGTATCAAGATCAACCCTCCCACAAACCTTCGCCCATTTAGTCTTTGTGACTTACTATGTTGTTTGTCCTTAATGTTCTCTTCAAAAGCTCTCAATATCTGTATTTTTCATCTGTGTGACATTATTTTTTTATGCTTTTTGATATAAAATTCTACCAGCGATATGGGAGTTCTTCTTCTTTTTTCCCTCAACTTATAAAAAAAAAATCGATATGGGATGCCAAGTAGTCTCTTTTGGCATTTACATGGTTTCCTCATTTTATCATGATTTTTGCTGTCTACATATTCAATATATTCCTCGTATTTGAATCTAACCCCCACCCCCATCCCTTCCTCTTTAATTTCTGATATACTGATCTTTAATGATTGATCTAGGTAAACTGCTTTGGTTTTGCATAAGTTTTTGCCCCCCATAAGAAAGCTAGTTGTCTGATTTCCATCATTTATTAGTTATAAATAGCCTTTTTGCCTGATTGCTGTAGCCAGATATTTGAAATTTTTCAACAGGGATATTGAAATGATGTTGAACATCTACTGTTTAATTCCATGAAGTGATAATATGTTGACACTCCTGCGAATCACTGAACTACGATCTAAAAATTTCTCCTGATTTCTCTTCCAGGTTTGGGCTAGAATATGGTCTGTTCTAGCAAATCACTTTATTTCAGCTGGGAGCCATCATGATGAGAAAATATCTATGTATGCCATAGATTCTTTGAGGCAGCTTGGTATGAAGTATTTGGAGCGTGCTGAACTTGCCAATTTCACTTTCCAGAATGACATTCTGAAACCATTTGTTATTCTTATGCGAAATACTCGAAGTGAATCCATAAGAAGCCTAATTGTTGACTGCATTGTTCAAGTATGTCTACTTGATTAGCTTTCCTTAACAGTATTAAGAATAGAAATCTGAACTGTTTATATCTACGATGTTGTTGGGCATTTTGTTAGAAGTCAATTTTTGGTGTCTACCGCAGATGATAAAGTCTAAGGTTGGCAGCATAAAGTCTGGATGGCGAAGTGTTTTTATGATTTTCACCGCTGCTGCAGATGATGACTTGGAATCAATTGTTGAAAGTGCATTTGAAAATGTTGAACAGGGTAAGAACCACGCTTCTTCTTCTTGCAATAGTAGTTGCCGTTGTATCTTAATTTTATTTTTCTTATTGGAAACTTCAGTATATCTAACACCAAGCATATTTGCAGTTATCTTGGAACACTTTGATCAAGTAGTTGGAGATTGTTTTATGGACTGCGTCAACTGTCTTATCAGGTTTGCCAATAATAAAAGTTCGCACCGTATAAGTTTGAAGGCTATTGCACTCCTGCGTATATGTGAGGATCGCCTGGCAGAGGTTTGTTATTTAGTCTGCGGTTTTGTTGAGCATATCAATATGTTTTGATAGAATACAACATCTTTCATGGTGTTAAGCTTTTGAATTGTTAGGGGATGAGTTTGGTGGAATTTTTTAATGGTAAATCTATTGGAGAGATGGAGATGAATATTGGAAGTACTACTTGTGTCAGCATTCACGGCAAAATTCTGTAATTTTTTTTTTTTTATAAGTAATCAAGATATCATTAAAAGTGTAAGGCGTCTCTAGGTATACAAGAAGTATATAAGAGAAAGTACATAGCTAGAATGAGAAAAAAAAAAACAAGGAAATCATGAAAACTAAGCTCCAAAGGAAATACAAATACAGCTGTCCAAAGATAAAGAGCATTGAAGTAAAAAGATTTAAGCTCCTCTAACGTCCTCTCGCGGTCCTCAAAATTTCTAACATTTCTTTCCCTCCAAAGACACCACAAAAGGCAAAAAGGCACCACAAAAGTATAGAATTATCACACATATTTTAATTTAGGTCCTGTCCTTAGGTACATGTTGTTACATATCCTTAATGATTCATGCCATTATAGAACTTGGTAAACTTTAACCATCTGATTCTATCTTTCTTCTCCAAAAAAAAGATAGAAAAAAAAAAAGATAGAAGGGAAAGTAAAAGTTTAGTAAGTTGTGTTACATGAATTTTGTTGTAGTTTGCATGAAAGGTTTAGAATGAAGGTGGAGGCTTATTACTGTTATGTGACGTAGCCTACCTCACACAACTTTTTTTTTTGATAAGTAAGCAGAAATTTTATTAAAAAAGCGTAAGGCGCCCCTAAGTACACTAGAAGTATACAAGAGGAAACCTAAACAGAAAAGCAAAAAAACAGAAAAAAACCCCAAGCCCCCACAACAACAACCCTAAACCCGCAAGCACGATCTATTTTTAACCCGGCTAGACCCAATACTTCCCACATCAAAGTTAAGGGAACATTCTAAATTTTTTCGTTCCCTCCAACCCTTTGATTTTAAAAAAGAGCCCCCTTCGTCCACAGACACACCCTCCCGCTTATGACCCTCCTCGATGTCCCTCAACAGATCAAGGAAGCCTTTCTCATTTTCCCCACACGTGATACCCAAGAGAGGAGCGATCGCCAACGCATCAGCCACAGCCTCTGGGTATCCATTAGCCTCCAAGACCCCATCCTCTGAGATGTTCCACGGTAGCTCAAAAACTTCCCTAGGCACTTGACACCTCTCAGAAGATATCCCAGAAGATTGCCCAGCCTCCGAAGTGAAACGAACAGCAGAGGATTGTCCAGGCTCGGGAGACCGACGTGAAGCCCCGCCACATGGGCGTGGCATGAGAAAGCCCCGCCGGAGCATACCCTTCGCCGGAGAAGAAAGAACCAGAGACTTACCAGCCTCGTCAGCGGAAGCCCGAGAAGCCCCTGGAGCCCGTAAAACCACCTCCTTGGAGCCCGTACACCCACAGGACTCAAAAGCCGAAAACATATAACCCGTGAAAGAAACCCGGCCAGGAAACCGAGCTCTGATCACCCACCAGCGGCACAGCACCAGGGGCGAAGCTTATCAGGTCACCCGCAAACTGACCCATATCCATCTTCGAGCTCGCTTGACCTTGTGTTTGCGGTTGTAGAAGTTCAATGGCTTGGTCGGCGCCGGAAAGTTCCTCACTATCGGCGCTGTCTCCTCTGAAGGAGCAATCAGACACCCCCCCAAAACCGCGTTCGCTCCAGAAACCTTTGGCGACCCACTACCCACATCCTTCGCGGTCTCAGAACCGGACGCCGAAGCCGATGTCAAAGACGACCTGACATGAGACTGGGTCATCGACATCTTCAGCGGCTTCTTCCTCCGAGCTGAGAGACGACGACCCGCATCAGTGTTTCTCGGATCCAGGGTGTCCAAAGAATGGGACTTTAAGGGTTTAAAGGCCTTCACGGGCTTAGGCATTTAAAAGCCTAAAGGACCCATAAAGGGCTTCAAGCCCAAACCCAGGCCCAGCCAGCCTTTCTTCAACCGCCCTAAAATGGGCTTCAAGCCCAAACCCCAAGCCTGCCAGCCTTTCTTCAAATGCCCAAATGCCCGGCCCAAAAATTTGAAAAAAAGATCCAGCCACCCGACAGAATCCCTCACTCGGTCTACAGGCCTGTCACCAGCACAGGAATCGAAGACCCCCGTTTCCAATTCAAAACAGTTGATCGCCGACCTCAACTCCGGCGGCTTCTCCGGCATCCCCGAAGGAAGAAGATCCAAATCTCTCGACAAAACAGCAGGAGACAACTGTTTCTCCGACAGATCCGTAGAATGACCCGTCGAGCGAACCACCTCCGCGAACGACGGAGCCACGCCATCGCCCAAATGCCTCGCCGCTCCCTTACCGCCGACAGAAGCGCCGATCGAACCCCCCTTAACCGATGACTGAGACCCACGCAGCGCTTCAAGAAAGACCTGCGCTTTGCTCAGCTCCCCCGAAACCCGGCTCCAACCCCGCCCTCCACGGCCCTCAGGAAACATTACCAATCCTCTCCGGCCTCCCTCAGCATAAATGGCCACTTCCAAGAACCGCCCCGCCTTATTCCCTCCTCTCCGCAAAATAATCGCCTTCGACTCTTCCCTGAAGGATTTGACAAACTCGTCATCCCCTGGGTTCCTAATCACCTCTTCTACCTTCGCAATCAACCAAGCCACACTCAAAGAACCCAAACAAACAGACCCAGAAAAACCTTTCCGTCTTTCCTCCACCCACAGCTCCGATTTCCTTTCCACCGCCGAAAAGACAAAGGTTTTGGCCTCGACGAAGAAGCGGCTCTCCAACCCCATTCACAGAACTACCGCTCCCGGACAGCCACCCACACGGCCCACTACATCGTGGGAACCTAAGAGCTTCTTCCACCTGCTTCGACCAAAATACAGCCCACACCAGCCGGAGACTTTGAGCCCAAAGCCTATCGATCTCAGCAACACCAACCCAAGAGACCAGACTAGTGACACGCGCCTGTACGCGCCACTACTGAGAGAAGTGGAGAGGGAGCGTCTCAGAGAGAGAATACTGCTCTGAATCAATTTGAGGAGACAACTTATTATATAGGTTTGAGAAATATAACAATAACAAAAATACCCACAAACCCTTATAACTCTTCTAACATTCCCCATTAAGTTGGAGCATGTATATTATATAAGCCTAGCTTGGAAGTGATGAAGATAGAGGGAAGAATTTTTATTATTCCTCAATGCATGAATGATACATCTATGGTTGTTTATATAGAGAAACAACACACACTAATATGGAAATATAATAAATGAAAATATATGAAAAGGAAATCAAATCATATCAGTTGTATATCTTCAACAGGAAGAAACAAGCAAACGAAAAACATACTCTAATACTTCCCTTCAAGCTGGAACAGCTTGCACCACAAAAGACAAAGACTTATAAAAAAGTAACCAGAAAATTGGCTAAACCAAACATAAACAAGCTGAAATTTCACAAAAAGCCAACATCGAACGAAAATTCGCCAAAAACTTTAACACCTATCAAAAACTTGCCGGAACACTACAATAGGCGGTCGGATCTCACCAAAAAACGCCAAGGACAGTCAAATCTCTCAAGAAAACACCAATAACCAGTTGAAACCCACCGCAAAACACCAAAAGTCAATTGGATCTCGTTGCAAAACACCAAGGCCAGTTGGATCTCACCAGAAAACACCAAGAACTAGTAGGAACCCATCGCAAAACACCAAGGTCGATCGAATCTCGACAACCAACTACGACAATTGATTGATGATCAATACAACCACCAACAGTCAATCACAACCAACAATGGTCAACCAATAACAGCTACAACTTGTAAACACTACTCTAGTACTCCTCTTGAGCAACAAACCCAATGGTAGCTCCATGTAGTCCAATCGAGCGATAAACCACTTGAACCAACACGAACCGGGCTAGAACTGCACTAAACGGCAAGGAAATGCATTTAATTGGACAAAACACCACTAAACTGGCCTAGAAACAAAGTAAACCGTATAAAACACCACTGAACGGGACATAAAACTCACTAAATCGGTCAAGAAATGCATTGAACTAAACAAAACCCATGGAACCGGCTCTAAAAGATGTTGAACTTGTCTCAGAACCAATGAATCAGTAGAAAAGATACTAAACCAGGACACCTTGTCCCTCTCTCTAGCACTCTCCTTAAAGTTGGAGCTTATATATCATATAGCCCAGCTTGTAACAAATGAACTCTTATTGTCATAAAGACTTTGTAACACTCATCTGCATGTTGAAATACCATCAAATTAGTTGAAAAATGAAGAACGGGTCAAAATGCCATGAAACCAGCTGTAGAACTCGGTCAAAAAGAACTGGCAGCAATAACACTTAACCAGCTGAATTATCACCAAACCTGACAAAAGACTATATGAACCGGCCGAAATATCATCAAACCGCCCCAAAACCAAGCTGGCCGACCACCATAGACGATACCACATACCACAGAAATGATCGAGAAACTCTGCACACAACACCATGACCACAAGATAACCACCGGCTACCACCATAAAAACTGGACAGAATTTTTATTTCTTTCATCCATCACTCATAGCCACTGACCACCATTTTGATGAGGTAGATAGCAGCAGCCACCATCGACCTCCACACTTGCAGAGAGGGAGAAATAGAATAACGAAGAAAACAGAAAAACAGTGGATATTCTTTTTTGTTTTTCTTTTTTTAATTCTTAGGTTCTGATACCATGTTAAGAAACTATGGTGATTCCAAAATTCACACACTTTTCATTCATACACTAGTATTTATAGGAGTAATTACAATGTTCTAGATTTAGGACACCTCGGTGATGATATGATTTGTATCGGCAAGAATCCCAACATTCAAAAGTGAATTAACAATGCAATTTTTTCATGATGATCATCAACTTTCTTTGTTTGATTGTTGATTGATCATTTAGGACTTTTCATTTTATTGTTGGTTTCGATGGGTTATTTAGGACATTTCTTTGTTGAATCAAAGGCGTATGAGATACGAACAGTAGTGGGCTTCAATGGAATTCGCTTTGCAGAATGGCGAAGAGGAACAATCTGAGCAGTGATGATGAGGAAGCCAAGTGTCTTATGGTTAAAGAAGACGATGGAGGATTTGATCAAGGGGGTAGATATCAAGGACTTTTATTAGCAAACACAATCTGGGAATGCTTATCTCGTGGCGCAACGACGATCGAATAGGTATGGTCATTATTTGGAACTATCAGAATATGGAGGCGGTGGCAAGAGAGGTTTCTTTGTCTTCCCGGAGGGGCATGAAGGCAGAGGTTGGGCGTAGTGTATGAAACAGCTACGGAAGGTGCAGGACTTCTTTGATGCTCTGGCACGGCCTGCAACTTCTAAAGGTACGACTGAGGGGGGAAGGACCGGCAAAGAGCAGCCCTAATTGGTGGAGGACGGCAATTCTTTCGCCGAGGTCTTGACGGGGAAGGGGCATGAGAAGAAAGTCGATCTTTCACACTGGGACAGATTGGGTATTACAAAGAATCATCTGTTGCGCAAGATAGCAGATTTTGGCAAGAAAATCTTGGAGCCGTTATCTGAAAATCAAGCTGGAGGGGTTCTCGGGATTTTTCCAACTCAGGAACAGGAAACGGTGATCCCGCTTAGTCTGGTGAACGAGATGCTGAATTCTATAAATAAGGAAGTGGAGAGCTGGCTAAGTTGAGTGGATATGTGTATGGGGTTTAGTGGGCCTGGACCAAATAAGGCAAAGCCCATTACTTTACTTGAACGCCCTGATATACACATGAATAAGGAGGTGGGCTTGGATATCTTAGATGGGCATGTGGGTTCTTTAGATGGGATTGTGGATATTCCTCCTATTATTGTTAATGGGTGGGACAAAAGCCCATCGGATGGGCCAGCGGCCATCATTCATTGTAACTCTAGTAACCACGAGTTAGATGCGCCAATTTCATTGGTGGGCAGGGAGGTGGCGGACCAGAGGACGGTGGCGGTGTATCAGAGGAAAAAGACACAATCGGAGAAGGCACAATGGAAGGTGAAGGAGAATGGGAGGATCTCTGACACCGGTACGCTGGATTTCTTGCTTACACCAGAGCTAGAAATTGCCGATATGTTGGCTGACATCACGAATGTAAATGGGTTGCAACTTATTCTGCCTAGAGTTGATCATTTTCAAGCAGTGATTACAGAGGGATCAACTGTGGCGATGGGTGAGAGGACAAAGCTTGCCGACGATGCTAGGCTCGAGTCACTGACAATGCCGGAGCCAGAAGATGTCGTTGAGTTGGATGACGCCCCTATTCTGATTGGGTCGCAACCAATTTTGCCAATGGATGCTAGCTCTCGAGTGGTGGGTGTGGCTCAAAGTAGCCCGACAGTTTAGAAGGGAATAGTTCCAGTTGTGACCGATAACTTGGAAGGAAGTCAGAATGCCGGGTGTCTGTCTGATACACTAGGTGATCCTAACGAGAGTTTTAGCGCAAAGGACAAGGGTATCACACAGATGGAGGAAGAGGAGAGTTTGCCGGAAAGCAGTGGGTTGAAGCCTTCTCAGGAAATGCAAGTTTATGTTCCGGCCAAGTTGGAGGGGGTTGAGCCTTTGTCTATTTCTCCTTTAGCTGTGGGTAAAGACCAGCAGTCTCCTTCGCAGGTGTCTCCTAGCTGGGTGGTTGAGAAGGTGAAGGATTTTTATCATATTGTAGGCTTGTCGTGCGATGGCTTTGAGGAGAAATTGTTAGCATTATTTGCGGAGATTGAAGCTACACAAGATAGGTCAGTAGCAGGGCATGAGCATCCAATACCTGGTATGTTAGGGACTAAAGGTATGCGGGAGTTAAAGAGACTAAATTGTTCAGTGAATTATGAGAAGAAGGGTGGACAGACATCGAGAGGGGGATCTAAGGGGAGGGGCTCACATGGTGATTTATGAAGCCAAAAATCATCACATGGAATGTTTGAGGCCTTAATGTGTTAGAAAAAAGATTGAGGATTAGAGGCCTTCTAAAAGAGTGGAAGGCGGATGTGGTATGCCTCCAGGAGACAAAACTATGAGTTATTTCTAGGGAGGTGATCCGAAGTTTATGGGGTGGTCAACATGTGGATTGGTGCTATTTGGGTTCTAGAGGGGCTTCGAGTGGAATACTGTTAATGTAGGATAGGCGGGTGGTTGAGAAGATTGAGGAGTGTGTGGGGCGTTATACTGTTGCATGCTCTTTCAGAAATGTCGATGACAGTACTGTGTGGGCTTTTGGGAGGGTGTATGGGCCGAATGATGATGGAGATAGAACGGAGCTTTGGGATGAATTGGTTGGGCTGATGAGTGTGTGGGAGATGTTGTGGTGTTTTGGAGGAGATTTTAATGTGGTCCGGTATTCGAGTGAAAAATCGGGTGTTTCTAGATTTTCATCAGCTATGGGAGAATTGTCAGAGTTTATCTTCGACCAGGCTTTGGTGGATTTGCCACTTGTAGGGGGCCATTTTATGTGGTCTAATAACCAGGATGAGCAAACGTGGTCTTGTATTGATAGATTTCTCTTCTCTCAGGACTAGGAGGATCTCTTTCCAGATGTGTCACAGAAGCGTTTGCCTAGACTTTTGTTTGATCATTTTCTGTTATTGGATTGTAGGGTGCGTAGAGAAGGGAGCAGCTATTTTAAGTTTGAAAATATGTGGCTGAATTCTGAAGGTTTTGTGGAACGTATTAGATCATGGTGGCTGTCATATTCTTTCTAGGGGTTGCCTAGTTATGCTTTGGCCCGTAAGTTGAAGGCTTTGAAGGTAGATTTGAAAAAATGGAATGAAGAGATCTTCAATGATTTGGGGAAGAAGAAAAAGGAGCTTTTGGAGGGTATTCAGGAGTTAGATTTCCTTGCAGAGGAACAGGATCTAGTGGTGGAGGAAAGTTGATAAGTCCAAAGAATTGGAAAATACCTTACTTTGTGAGGAAGTGAGTTGGAGACAGAAGTCACGAGCTGTGTGGCTGAGGGAGGGGGACAAAAATACTAAATTTTTCCACAAGGTTGCCTACTCTCACAGGAGAAATAATCGCGTGGGTTCTTTGATTATCAACGGAACTATGTCTTCCAATCCTATGGAGATTAAAGAGCATATAGTGCGATTAAAGAGCATATAGTGCAATTTTACAGCAATCTCTATTCTAAACAGGTTCCTTGGCGACCACGGGTGGATGGTCTCTCATTTTGGTCCATTGATGCGGATGAGAGCATATGGATGGAGCGAGAATTTGAGGAGGAAGTATGGGCAGTGGTTAAAGAGATGAGTGGTTATAAGGCACCAAGGCCGGATGGTTTCACTATGACTTTTTTCAAGCGGTGTTGGGAGGTTGTGAAAGATGATATCATAGCAGTATTTACGGAGTTTCATAGCCGCTGACAGTTTGAAAAGAGCATTAATGCCATATTTGTCTCTTTTATTCCTAAAAAGGCAGGGGTTGTGGATGTAAAGGATTTCCGGCCAATCAGTTTGGTGGGTGGGGTTTATAAAATCATTTTCAACGTTTTAGGCAACAGACTTAGGTCAGTGTTGGGAAAACTTATTTCTAATTCACAAAATGCTTTCATTGGTGGTCGATAGATTCTGGACTCAGTGCTTATTGCAAATGAGTGTTTGGATAGTCGGATTAGATCAGGGGAAACAGGGGTGTTGTGCAAACTGAATTTGGAGAAGGCATATGATCATGTGAATTGGGATTTCTTATTCTATTTGTTAAAGCGTTGTGGGTTTGGGGATAGACGGGGAGATTGGATCAAGTGTTGTATTTCTTCAGTGCGTTTTTCCATTCTTGTGAATGGCATCCCGTCGGGTTTCTTTTCTAGTTCTCGTGGTTTGAGACAGGGGGCTCCATTATTTCTGCTTCTGTTTGTGGTAGTTATGGAGGCTTTGACTCGGATGTTGACTACAACTATGGATCATGGCTTGTTGGCGGGGTTTTCAATGGGGTTTCGGAATCATGAAGTCTTGGCAGTGTTGCACCTATTGTTTGCAATTGATATGCTGATTTTTTGTGGGGCCAATTTCGAGCATTTTCGATATCTGTGGTGTATCTTCTTATGCTTTGAAGCAGTTTCAGGTTTGAAGATTAATCTAGGAAAATCGGAGATTGTTCCTATAGGCGAAGTGGATAATATAGCAATTCTGGCTTGTCTTCTTGGGTGCAGAATCTCTTCGTTACCAATGAAATATTTAGGTTTGCTGTTGGGTGCTTCCTATAAAGCCACGTCTATCTGGAATGGTGTTATTGAAACAATGGAACGGCGTTTGGCTGGTTGGAAGAAAATTTATCTCTCAAAGGGTGGTAGGTTGACATTGATAAAGAGTACTCTTTCCAATTTGCTTACGTACTATATGTCTCTTTTCCCTATCCCAGTAATAGTGGCTAACAGGCTCGAAAGACGTCAAAGGAATTTTCTATGTGGTGGTATTGGGGATGAGTTCAAGTTTCATTTAGTGAATTGGGAGAGAATTTGCAATCCATTAAAATCAGGTGGTTTGGGTGTTAGAAATTTGTTACAATTCAATCGAGCTCTTTTGGGGAAGTGGCTGTGGCGGTATGCTATGGATAGAAATGTTTTATGGAGATCGGTGGTCGATGCTAAGTATAATAGTTCAAGGGGTGGTTGGTGTTCTAAGGAGGTTGTTGGGTTGCATGGAGTGGGTGTTTGGAAGCATATTAGGAGGGGCTGGGATGAGTTCTCAACTTTTTCCCATTTTGATGTGGGTTTGGGGTCTAAAGTTAGTTTTTGGCATGATCTAAGGTGTGGGGACAGGCTATTGAAGATCTCTTATCCCACTCTTTTTAGTATTGCTCAACAACCAAATGCGTGGGTGGCAGATCACATGTAATATCAAGATAGGAGACTGCAGTGGGATGTTATTTTTACAAGGCCAGTTTAGGATTGGGAGATGGAGATGGTCTTATCTTTTTTTGAACAACTGTATTCTCTCTCTCAGACAGGGAGAGGATGATAGGATGATTTGGAGCCTTTCAAAAAGAGGTATTTTTGAGGTTAAGTCTTTTTATACAAGGCTTATTACACAGGAATGCCTGCCTTTTCCATGGAAGAGTATTTGGCGACTAAAAGCTCCTGCACAAGTGACATTTTTTGTGTGGACAGCAGCGCTTGGAAAAATTTTGACGATAGACAATTTGCGTAAGCGAAATGTTATGGTGGTGGAGTGGTGCTGTTTGTGCAAGAAGAGTAGGGAATCTATTGATCATTTATTGTTGCATTGTAAAGTTGCGTGTGACCTTTGGATTTCTATATATAATTTGTTTGAAGTTGTTTGGGTTATGCCAAGACGGGTGATCAACGTATTGAATAGTTGGGGGGGTCAGGTTGGGTATGGTCCAGTGAGGGAAGCTTGACAATTGGCTCCGTTGTGCCTTTGGTGGTGTATGTGGCGGGAGAGGAATGCTCTGAATTTTGAAGATATCAAGCTATCGAGGGCGGAGCTGCGAAAGTTTGTGCTTTACACATTATACACTTGGATGGCTGCACATCATAGTCTCCTTTTTGCTAGTTTTATAGATTTTTTGACTTTCTATCATTCTTTTTCATTAAATTAGAAGTTTCTCTTTCTATACTTTCTGTGTACTAGGGTTGCACCCCTCTGCGCTTTATTTATATGATACGATACTAATACTTATCAAAAAAAAAAAAGGACACCTCGCCTCATTGAAACACGTAAAAGGGACGCCTCACTACCTTCTACAATAGGAACACTTATCCCTTTCTCTCTAACAAGAACTATGTTTGGTGCATGTGTCTCTGTGTTTTCTGTAATATATTAGCAGCATCTCTAGTTGTTGTTGTATTTTCTTGGCTCACTACAAGAGCATATTGGCGTTATTGGATATTGAGGAAGTCTGCTAGACATCATTTGATCTCATCTTTTGCTTCAAATAGTTTGTTGGAGTTTCTTTATTTATCTTCCACTGAGGAGTGGTTACTTAGCTATGTAATCACTTGTTTTAGTGTCTCTATGTTTGTCAATTTTAGGGCCTCATACCTGGAGGTGCATTGAGACCCATTGATGGTAATGTGGATGCAACTTTTGATGTGACTGAGCATTATTGGTTCCCAATGCTGGCTGGATTATCTGATCTGACATCAGATCCAAGACCAGAGGTCAGGAGTTGTGCACTTGAAGTTTTGTTTGATTTGCTGAATGAGAGAGGTAGCAAATTCTCATCATCATTTTGGGAGAGCATCTTCCATCGTGTCTTGTTTCCTATTTTTGATCATGTAAGACACGCTGGAAAGGAAAGCTTAATTTCTTCTGATGATGAGTTGCTTCGTGAAACAAGCATTCACTCACTTCAATTGCTGTGCAACCTTTTCAACACTTTCTACAAGGTACTTGATATTGATTGTTTTTTAACTGTACTCCATTTGTTTGCCAATTGGTCAGGAGTGGATACATTGATCCTGATGTTAATGTTTAATAAGGATGAATGGATGCCAAAACTGATGTGTTGGTTGTCAAGAAAATGTGTGCCATAGAATACATTACGTTGCAAGCCAACATTTTGTAGAATTATTTTACTCCCAAAATAATTCTAAGATAAGTACAACATTTATTTGGAAGTTTACAATTACCACCATGATTGAATGTGATGCACTGCAGAAGTATATATCTTTTGGCCAGAGACCTGCATGAAGTTAACGTGTGTGATTGAAGCAAGTGCTGAATGTGGTTACGATGCACACACAAACACAATGATTATTGCTTGAATGTTTAGAAGAGATGTATTAATCTCATTTACATAACAATGAATGTAATGACAATCTTGACAGTATTGTTACTGCTAACTTCTAGTTCTTTTCGAAGTTGTTCTTTTTGCCTCATTTGGAATTTTTTTGGAAGTTGTGATCCTGAAACTAGAAGTATATAGTATTACTTGGATACTGCCAATCACGTGAATAAATATCTTATAATGTTGGTGAGCTTATTGACAACAATGTGATTGAGTGTTTAGTGAAACAAATGTCTCAGGATGATAAATTGACGCATCTGACCGTGTTACTGAGTATAGTAGTCTGTGTATTGAGCATTTGGTATTTAAATTATGCTGTGGGATGATTTAATTTTTTTAATTATATTCCAAAAATTTATTTCTGACAGCAACTTTATTATCCTTAATTTGTACAGGAGGTATGTTTTATGCTTCCACCATTATTGAGTTTGCTGTTGGATTGCGCCAAACAGACAGATCAATCAGTGGTTTCAATATCTCTTGGTGCACTGGTGCATCTTATAGAAGTTGGAGGACACCAATTCAGTGAGAGCGACTGGGATATGCTGTTGAAAAGCATAAGGTGCATATCTCATATTTCCTTAAAATCTTTTGTAACTCTTCTATAACTAATCGTTCTTTTATTTTGATCATTAGAGATGCTTCATACACAACACAACCACTTGAGCTGCTCAATGCTTTAGGTTTTGATAGTGCTTCCCTAAAGTCTTTTGACAATGAGGAAGTGGATGGCCATACGTTTGATGTCAGGGATAATGGAAACGTACATCTGTTGCCAAATAGTCCTGATGGCATTGCAGGGAACCCTAATGCAGCAGTTCCACTGGATCACTATCGAGAATCAGGGTCACAAATTAATGTGAATGGATCTGAAGGTTAGTTATTAGAAATTTCATGGAAATATATATTTATAGCAAGCTCATGATTAACATTCAAATAACTGACAATCTGCAATCCAACAGATCGAAAACAAGAATCTAATAAACATTTTTTCCATTTTATCCCATATTATGAATGAAGGGTTAATTTTGCTATACCTTTGAATGTTTATTCTTGAAGGGATTCCATCACCATCAGGAAGAGCTTTGAAAACTGTTGATGGAGGCCTCCAACGGAGTCAGACAATAGGCCAAAGGATTATGGGAAATATGATGGATAATCTCTTTCTCAGAAATCTTACTTCTAAGTCTAAAAGCCATGCTTCAGATGCTTCAGTACCATCTTCTCCAGTCCAGGTATCTCACCAGTATTTATAATCACCTCCTAAAGGCTATGTGATATCTACTTTAGGTTTACCCCCATGATTCTTACCTAGTTAATTATGCCTCTAACATTTGTATTTTTATTTCTTTCAATTCAAATTTCTTCAATGTCATACCTTAATTGAATGCTGAACTTTCCATGGTTTCTTTCTGACCTGGAGTACAATTTGTCCCAAAAAATAAAAGAAAGAAAAAAAAAAAAATAAGAACTTTTGAGACGATCAAATCTGCTTTAACTTATTCACTTTACCTGCTAAGAAAGTGACTGGTTTTGGATCTGGCTGGTGTATACAGTTTTTGGTTAAAGTTTTGTTGGAGTTCAGATGTTTGTTTGGTGGTACTCAGGCTGGAAGCAGATTGGGGTGTATTAAACTATTTATTTGTGTTGTGGGCCTGTGGCACATAAGAACTGGCCTTCTAGGAATATTGTCTTTAGACATATGCTTTGAGGCAAGAGGTTGAGGCCGTTCTTTTGTTTTATTTTGTTTATATATTTATTTTTGAAAACCCGAAGTAGAATGCCAAAGAAGTTGGCTGCTGTGGCTCTGGACTATATTGCTCTCTCTCTCGCCCTTTCTCTCACTCCACTGGCGGTGGCGCGTGTAGGCGTGTCACACTAGTTTTTACCTTCGTTTATCTGCTATCATCCTTGCTATCTCTTTTCTCTTAGCTCCCTAACCTATTCTGTCGTCTCGCTCAAGTTCCTCCTCCGTGCGGTGGCACGTGGAGGCGCATCTCGTTGGGTTATGCTCTCGAACCGACGAGGTGCAGTGCTTTCAGCCATGGAGTGTTGGTTTGTGTTCAGCGGTGCAATCTGAGGGGGTCTTCAGGTGTTTGAGTGAGCTCATTCTTCTGAGTGAGCTCGGTGATAGTTTGGTGATGGCGTTTTTTAGACGCTTTTATGTGGAGGCCAAAAGTTTTGAGCTTTCGGTGGGGGAAGGGGCCTCTGTTCTTTGGCAGGAGGAAAAGAGGAAGGGTTTATCTAATGTCCTGTGTTTGGGTTCGCTGGGCGTTGGGTGGTTGGCTTCTACGGTGGAGAATCTGGTGGCTGAGCCTAGTTCGAAAGAATTCGTAAAGAGTTTCAGGGAAGGACCGAAAAAGTTCATCGCTCAAAGAGATTCTAATAGATTTGGCCATTTTTGGAGGTAGTGGTGTACTTCGAGGGCGGCCGGAGAAGTCGTATGGTGATCCTTGAGGGTCGTAAAGGTTTTGGGTGGAGGTGCTTTGCCGATGAGCTGAGTAAGGTGAAGGTTTTCTTTGAAGATTTGTTGGGTTCCGCTACTGGGAGGATGGAGCCACCATTGGTTGCTCCTTTAACAAAGGGAAAGAGGTGGGGCTTGGAAGCTGGCGCTGTTTTGTCGTTTGCAGAGGTGGTTTGCACGGCGGTCCCTTCTACTGACAAGAAGCGCCCTAAGGCGTTTGGGATGATGGATTCAGTTTTTTCAACAAGAGAACTTGATCTCTTTCCATTAGGGTTGATAGAGGAGCTTCCGGTGTTGAGATCGGCGGTGAATTGTTACAACCTGGAGATGGTTTTCCCTGATCCGTTGGGTAAGAACCTCCATGAAGATGTCAGTCCCAGAGTTTGAGGCCGTAGTTTTCATGGATCACAGTGCTCAACAGCTAGGGTTGTAGAAGATGACGTTTGGCTAGGGCGTGGGTTTCGTCGGAAGCATCTGGCGTGTTTGGATCAATTCAAATTTGAAATTGATCGGGCCTTTTGGCGTGTGAAGAAAGGGTGGCAGGCTTTGGGCTTGGGCATGAAGCCCATTTCAGGTCCTAAGCCCTTTAAGACTCACAAGTTTCTTATACTCAAGAGGGCAATGAAGGTAGTCTGGGACCTAAGAAGGAAGAAATGGGTTTGTAAACCTAAACCCAAGCCCCTGCCTAAGCCTACAGTCATTTTGGGTTGCGGATCAAAGCCGAGTTCGGGTCGCGTGGTTGCTTCCCCATCCAACCCGTGCCTTGCTGCGCCGTTTTCCACGCCGGAGGTGGTTTTGGTTCCAGTGACGACTAGGTTTCCTCTGGTGTGCTCAGATGATGATGACGGTTCTTTATCACGGCCGGTGGGTGTACTTGAAGCTCCGTCTGCACAGGTGATCGGGTCTCCTAATGACCGGCACGCTGGGACATCTCCGGAGAGGCAAGGGTTTTCTTCAGTGAGGTCAGTGGATGCTGGTAACCTGCCTTTCTTCTTGCCATTTGACCAGAACACACTGGTGGATGCCGGTGCTGCCCAAATTGATGGTTTCTCGGTGGGCGTAGATGCCGGTGCTGCCCAGTCTTCTTCTCTAGCTGTGGGCTTGATTGCTGCTAGTGTCGTGGGGTCAGCTACTCTCCAGGCAGACTCGGTTTTGGGGGGTTGTCTGAATCCTCTCGTATCTCCGAAGGCGACAAAGCCGACAGTGAAGAACAATCTTTTCAAGTACGAGGCGTCTGTTTCTCTAGCTGACGATGTTTTTTTTGTGAGGCTGTGCAACCTGTCGGCGGTAGTAATTGCCCAGAAGTCGTCTAAGCCCTTGTACTTCTACAATTGCAAGCACAAGGTCCAGAAGGCTTCAAAGTTGGATTTGGGTCAGCTTGCGGGTGAGTTGATCAACGTTGGCGCCTGGCGCTGTCCCGTTGGTAGGTAGTCAGTGTTCGGTCTCTAGTGGGTTATCAGAGTTGTTTGCGGCGTTTGAGCCCGTTGGCTTGGCAGGGTCCAAGGTGGAGGATCCTTTTCGTCGGTCTCCCTTCCCGGCGACCATCTTGGACGTTGGGGATTCTTCGAAGAGGAGTGATTTGCTTGACGGCTACTCTGAGGTGGTGGTTAGTTTGTTGGGGATTGCTCAAGCTCTGGGGATTTCTTTTGGGGGCAATAAAAAAAGATTTTTGGATCTGATGAGTGTCATTGAAGAGGGTCAGCATCGGGTGGATAGAGGTTCTGTTTCGAAGCCGAAGGGGTGGAGGGAGCTGAAAAATTTGGAATGCTCTCTCAATTTTGATGTTAGAGGCATTGGGTCTAACCGGGGCAAAAAACAGGGCGTGTTTGCGGGTTTAGGGTTGTTTTGGGTTTTTCTATTGTTGGTTTTTTCTTCTTTTTTTTTTGTGGTCCTTGTGTATACTCCCTGTGTACGTAGAAGCGCCTTATGCTTTTTATTTATATATATGCTTCGTACTTATCAAAACTATATATACATATTTATTTTTGAAGCCTAGATAAAATCTGGTATGCAATTTTATATATATATATATATAAAGTAATGCATTTCATTAAAGGAAAAAATGCAAAATCACTCCATGTGGTTTACCTGATTCAATTAGCTCCCCTAGGTATCAAAATGAACTAAGAGGTCTTTAAGGTATGCCGAAAAAACAATTTAGTTCCAACAATCAAATTGTGACAAAACACTTGACAGATTCTGTTAGTGTGCTACGTAAACACCAATAAAATGATGACACGTGTCACTCTCAATAAAAATAAAATATAAAATTAAAGAAATTAAAAACTTATAGAAATTAATTTTTAATAAATTTTTATAATAAATTAATTAATTAAATTTAAAAATAAAATAAAATAAAATAAGAAAGAAAACAGAAAGGTGATGCCTCCCGAGCCACCCAAGAGATAGTCGGGGTGGTGCGCGCCACCACCGGCCCCTCGAGCTGCTCTGGGTGGCCTTCGTGTGGGAACTCAATTCAAAACAGCATATATATTTTTTTTAACCAAGCCATCACAATAACATACCTGGACATAGCTGTCAACAACAACTCATAACGTGAGCATATCATAACATAGTTTAAAACATTGCAGCAGATACTATAATAAAAACAAGGAATAAATACAAAATTTGTCCCTCTGGTTGGTCTAAATTACAAATCGATTCCTGTGATATTAAAATGAACTCAGAGGTCCTTGTGGTATGCTAAAAAAACACGAGTCAAATTCCGTTAAGTCCTATGTAAACGCCAATAAAATGAAAACACGTGTTACTCTTAATAAAAAAATATATAAAATTAGAAATTAATTAATTAATTATTTTTTTTAAAAAAAAAAAAAAAAGGCAAAGGGGTGGCCGTCAGCAGCCACCTTTTTGTGGGGGTGGCTCGCTGACATACATCTATTTTATAAAGCTTTTAATGGAACCCCTTCGGAATTCTTTAGTAGTGATCGGGGACTAAGACAAGGGGATCCATTATCCCCCTTGTTTTTTGTGATTGTTATGGAGGCTTTGAGCAAGATGATGGCTGTCACTGAATCCAGGGGGCTCATGGAGGGTTTTTCGGTGGGTTCAAGGAATAACGCAGGTATGGTTGTGTCACATTTATTATTCGCCGATGATACTTTGATCTTTTGTGGTGCCAATGAGGATCACATTCGTAATTTGCGATGTCTGTTTCTATGTTTTGAATCGGTCTCGAGGTTAGAAATAAACTTGTCCAAATCAGAGATTATATCTATTGGTGAGGTGAATGATATAGACAGTTTGGCTAGCCTCTTCGGGTGTAGGGTGGCTCAGCTTCCGATGAAGTACTTGGGCCTTCCATTGGGGGCACCTTATAAGTCAATTGCTATATGGAATGGTATCTTCGAGAATATGGAAAGACGACTGGCCGGGTGGAAGAGGCTTTATTTGTCAAAGGGTGGGAGGCTGACGCTGATAAAAAGCACTTTGTCAAACTTACCTACTTATTTGTTATCCTTGTTTCCTATTTCGATGGGTGTGGCAAACAAGTTAGAGAAACTCCAACGAGACTCTTTATGGGGTGGTCTCACTGAGGAGTTCAAGTTCTATTTGGTTAAGTGGTCACAGATTTGTTCTCCTTTGCAGTTCGGTGGTTTGGGCGTTCATAATTTGTGTAAGTTTAATCAAGCACTATTGGGTAAATGGTTGTGGAGGTTTGCTACAAAAAGGAAGCGTTTTGACGGTTGGTAGTGGAAGCAAAATATGGTAGTTTGACTGGAGGTTGGTGTTCTAAGGAAGTGGAGGGGCCTTATGGTGTTGGAGTGTGGAAACATATTCGAAGGGGGTGGAGTGTGTTTTCGAGGTATCTTTCTTTTGATGTTGGAGATAGTTCCCTTATTAGCTTCTAGCATGATGTTTGGTGTGGCACTCAATCTCTGAAGGATGTTTTTCCGGAGTTATTTCGCATTGCTCGGTGTAAGGAGGCAAGGGTATTGGATAATATGGAGATTTCCAATGGGGTTGTGCTTTGGAATGTGCCTTTTTCATGAGCTGTTCAAGTTTGGGAGGTTGCAGTGGTGATTTCATTTTTTGGTTTGTTGTATTCCTTCATATGGCGACAAAGGGGGGAGGATTGTATTCGGTGGATTCCCTCAAAACGGAAGAGGTTCGAGATGCGTTCGTTTTTCCAAGAGCTGTCTACTTCGGGGGCCTCTTCCTTTCCTTGGAGGAGTATCTGGAAAGTTAAAGTTCCTATGCGAGTGAGTTTCTTTGTGTGGACGGCAACTCTTGGTAAGATCTTGACAGTGGATAATTTGCGTAAGAGAGGAGTCTTAGTGGTGGGGTGGTGCTGCATGTGTAAGCAGAGTGGCGAATCTATAGATCATCTTCTTTTGCATTGTGAGGTGGCACGAGATTTATGGAGTGCCATTTTCTCTCTTTTCGGTGTTATTTGGGTCATGCCTGAGACGGTGCTAGATATGTTAGTTTGCTAGAGAGGTCAGATGGGAAATTGTTTTGTTCTTTCTGTGTGGCGAATAGCCCCGTTGTGCGTCATGTAAATCATTTGGAGAGAGCGGAATGCTAGATGCTTTGAAGACTCTGATATGTCGAAGATCAAGCTTTTAAATTTTTATGCTTCACTCTCTCTTTGTTTGGATTGGGGCATTTCATGTTTTTCTTTTGCCTAGTTTTTCGCATTTTGTGGAATTTTGTATTTCTTTTTGCCTCTAGTGGGGCTTTTCCTTGTATACTTCCTATGTACTAGGGTTGCGCCCCTTACGCCTTTATATGATATGATATGAATTATTTATTAAAAAAAAAAAAAAGTTTTGTTCTTTCACTTTTCATTCTTTTCATCACTTTGGGGCCCAACCCCATCGGCTTGTAGGATATCTTTTGATGTTACATACACATACAGCAGCATGATGGACTTATCCCTAAAAAGTGAGACCATACGCAATCACTCCATTCAAGAACTTATCTTCCATAACATTATCATTTGGTTATCAGCTTAAACGACTTGCCCCCAAGGCCTTGACCTTTAGTGCAATGCTGGGAACTTGTCCTTAGAAAGTGAGACCAAACTCAATCATCCTTTTTAAGTGTTAAAGTATTGATTAAACAATTAAACTTACTTCTTCTATAAGTTTAAGCTTCTAAAACAAGTGGTGATTTAATACGGTATCAAAGCCAAAGGTCCTGAGTTCGAACATTGACTTCGTAATTTACTTCATTTTTTCAATTAAATATTCCACGTGTTAGGCCTCACCTATTAAAAAGGAGTTTGGGCCCACACATGCCGGGGAGTATTAAAATGTTGATTAAATGATTAAATTTACCTCATCCTATCAGTTTAAGCTTTTATGATAAGTAGTGATTTAACATTAAAGACTCATCCCAATACTTTTAATCTCTTATGCATTTTTCATTACTTGTGTCCATGTTCATGCTTATACCATAAAACATTTTACTTTTGCTCTCATGTTCATACATCATTCAACATCATTTCATTTTTCTCATAACCCAACAAACATTAATTTTAACACAATTGAAAACATCAAACTAGTCATCATACGTATATCTACACAACATATAATTAGCTTGACCTTAACACAAATATCATACTCTTAGAAGATATTTAAAATTCCCTTCTTTACTCAACGAGTTCTACATTTATAAAACATTAGAACATATAAAAACTTTTTAAAACATTAAACTAGTAACTTTGGTCAGTGAGTAATATACTCACAGAATTCCACTTGATGTTTGTTATATCAATACTAACACAAATCTCTTGCCTCGAATAACTACAATGTCACATTGCATGTCAATATTAGACACTAATCACGACTTACTGTTTAATTCTAAACACACCAAAGTGCTTAATCTTCCATAAGCACCAATATCCATGATAACCCATAACTTTATAGGGCTCAAAATACAACCCGAAGGCTACACAAGTTAACCGATAGAGAATCTCTAGCGTTAACATACAAAAATCCCAAATATACATAACGTAGAGAATTACAGTTAGTTCATACATTGACAAATCCGAAGTTTCAGCTTACGAAACTTCAACTCATGGTGAAGGATCCTCAAACAAGCGAAAATCCTAAGAAAATACCCCATATTAAACTCTACATTCATGAAATGTGGCTTGACCATGAGGAAAAGACTAGGGTTTGAGAAATTAAGTCAAAGGAACGGTCAAAACGGAGCTCCAACATCGAGGAACGTAATGCCAGTGTTAGATTTAGCTTTGGAGACCACGAAAGATCAGAACCCTAGGGTTTAGATCAAACCCTAGGAGAGAGGAGAGAACACAAGGCATGGGAAATGAGAAATGAGGGAAAATTAGATGACAAATCATATTTCAGCTATATATAGTGCAACTAGTACACAGTCGTCCGGACGAGAAAATGAATCCAGTCGGATGACCCTCACATGAAGTTCCAGAGAATCCTGTGGAACATGCCCCGTTCAGACAGCTAAATGAGCTCGTCTGGACGCGACAACAGCAGAGTTCGTTCGGACCAAAATTGGACGAGAATGGAACAAGAGTTTCTGTGACTCATCCATTCAGACGAGAATGAGACGAGGATCGATTAGAAGTTCTTGTAATACCTCATTCGAATGCACATGGGACAAGGATGGAACATGACATTCTGAGTTGACTTACAATGGCCTGTTCGAACAAAGATGGAACGGACAAAGGACGGGGCCCTCTGACTAATCCCCGTTCGGACGAGAAACCCCCCGTCCAAACGCCAATTTGAAAAATCAGACTTTTCCTAATTTCTCCCAAGTGTTCGCTTGGTTAAACTTCCAATTTGGCTTATTTGTTTAATTGACCTTATATAATACTTCAAACAATTTCTTGGGTGTTACACTTCGAGCCACCTCCAGCATTGAGGTGGCTCAGCAGCCACTCCCCATCGCTGGGGTGGCTCGCGGGCCACCCCCAATCACCTCGGGGGGTGGCTGCCTATCCACCCCTTTCTCTTTTCTTTTTTAATTTGTTTTTAAAAAGAATATTTTTTATTATTATTAAATATTAGTTTTTAAGTTTTAAATTTCTTTAGTTTTTTAGTTTGTTATTTTTATATAATTTTTGTTATTTTTTATTAAAGTGGCACAAGTCATCATTTTATTGGTGCTTACAAAACGCGTTGCATTTGTTCTTAAATAGCTTCTTTCAAAAGCGCTTTTGCTTCTGCAGTGAATGTCTTGGTAGAAGATATAATTACTTGGAACTGAGGTTTATTTGTTTTTAAGTAAGTACGTAACTCAATGAGAAATTTCTTTACTTGTCCAATTTCTAATGAATCAAGATAACCATTCGTTCCAGTATAAATAGTCATTAACTGTTTTTCCACCGTGAGAGGGACTGCTTGAGATTGTTTGAGCAACTCGTGTAATCGTTGACTTCTTGCCAATTGATTATGAGTAGCTTTATCGAGATCAGAGGCGAATTGTGCAAAGGCTTCTAATTCTGCGAATTGCGCCAATTCCAATTTTGACTTGCCGGCTACTACACTAACGGAATCCGTCGAGTGTTTTGACAGAATTTGATTACAAGGACTAAATTGTTTTTTTAGCATATCTCGGAGACCTCTTAGTTCATTTTGATAACACAAAAAACTAATTGTAAATGAAGTAGATCACATGGACTAGTATTGCATTTTTTTTCCTTCATTAAAAGCGCACAGGAGCCCCTAGTACACAAGTATGCAAGAGAAAACCCCTATAGTGAGAAAAAGAATAACAAAAATCCATAAAATTAGAAAAGTTAGAAAATTGTGAGGTATTATACGCACATGTCCATGTATAAAGCGATTTGACCAAGATATTCTTTAGCTCTTCCACCAAAACCTCACAATCTTAAAAACACCTTGCATTCCGCCCTTTCCATATACACCACATTAAGCACAAAGGTGGCATTGTCATCAAAAACTTCTCTCACTAGAGAGAAGTTCCTCCTTCTCTCTAGAAGAGTAAGGTCCCTTTCCTCCTTGTGAGATCTCTTAGCACCGTTAGTGTGCTCTTCAAGGGAGGAGGAATGAACCCCATCCTCTCCCTCCTCCCTTCCCTTTTCCTGGTCTTCGTTTTTTACTCTTTTTTAGGATTTTCTTTCCTTTTCCTCCCTAAAACTCAGATTTCAGCCTTCCTCTGCCTCTCCCTGCCACAACGCCTTCCTCTAGCCTTGCCCCCCCTTCTGCCGTTGTGTTGGTCTAGGATCTACAGCGGATTTCAAGTCCAGCTCTTTACAAGCCTGATCTGTCATTCACTGTCCTTTCTCTCCACCGACGCGCCGCTCCATCGTGTTCCTCCACTCCTCCGCCCTCTTTTTTATCTCTCCTGCCATCTTGTGACCTCCACACGCCTAAATTGGATCTCACGCACCAGCCTGTGCTCTGCTTCCGCCTTCCTGTTGCCTCCCCATCTGCAGCAACTTTGTTTTTAGGGGTTTTGTTGTTTTTCCTTTATTTTCTTAGCTTTTTTGATGGGTTTGATGAGATTTAGTCTCCCTATGCTTACTTGGTTTGATCAAATTGTGAAGACTATTTTGTGGTGTTTTCTGCTCTCCTTGTTGGTGCCTTCCTCCAATGGTTCTGTTTCGGCCTTTCTCAGTGGTGTTCTCCTTGCTACTATGGTTCTCACTTAGGTGGCGGCTTGCTGCATTAGTTATAACGCCTTAACTGGCGGCCTGTCTTGAATTTTTCCTGGTTTGTTATCTTGAGAAAAATAAATAAATAAATAAAAAAGCACAAGGGTAACATCCTCCAAGCTTCTAAAACGGAATTACTTCCCAACTGACCCATTCACAAAAGATCAATGTGTCATCCACAAACAAGAGATGAGACATTGTCAAATCTTCATTATTCCTTGACCCCACCGAAAAACCTGATAATAGTCCCCTATTCACTGTGGCCGACATCATCTTACTCAGAGCATCCATAATAACCACAAATAAAAGAGATAATGGATCTTCCTGTCTCAAACTATGAGAACTTCTAAGAAAACTAGAGGGAACATCGTTAACAAGAACTGAGAATCGCACCATAGATATACAATATGCTATCTAAGCTTGGCTTTTCTCCCCAAAACCACTTCTCTTTAATAAATACAACAAAAACTCCAATTCACATGGTCGTAAGTCTTCTCCAAATCCAATTTACACAAGCAGCCAGCGCAGGGACCCCTTATTGTATTCGACAATCAATACATTCATTAGCAACCAAAACTAAATCCAATATTTGTCGCCCATGATAAACGCATTTTGTGAACTTGAGATGATCTTCTCCAACACCTTTTTCAACCTGTTCACTAGTACCTTAGATATGATTTTATATATATCACCCACTAAACTTATAGGACAGAAGTCCTCAATATCCACGGCACCAACTTTCTTAGGAATTAGAAAGATTCTTCTCAAAGTTTCCTCTACCATGAAACTCCCTAAATACTGCCATTATATCCTCTTTTAGAACCTCCCAACACGTCTAAAAAAAAAAAAGCCAATGAGAATCCATCAAGGCCCAGGGCCTTATTGCCATTCAGATTTCTTACCACTTCATATACCTCACTCTTTTCAAATTCTCTTTCCAGCCAAGAACCCTCATCTGAAATTAAAAGAAAGGTCATCTAGCTTTGGCCTCCAACTAAATTGTTCTGAGTAGAGTTGAGAATAAAACTGCATTATGTGCTCCTTTATTTCTATAAGACCCATTAACAACTAGAGCATCCACGGTATTATTTCTTCGATTTGAATTTGCCACCCGATAAAAAAACTATGTATTCTTATCGACCTCTTTCAACCAAAGCACCCTAGATTTCTGCCTCCAACTTTCTCCTTCTTAAAGGATCAGCCTCTCCAAATCCCTTGAATAATCCTCCTTTCTCTTCATTTCCTCCTCAATTAACAATCTACCTTCTGCAATAATTTGAAGCTCTCGAATACCATACACTAACTCATTTTTCCTCTTCCCATCATTGCCAAAGATCTCTTCATATTTTTTCAAATCCATTTTCAGAGCTCTCAATTTATGTGCCAACACAAAGCTTGGAGAACCCTGAAAATTGTATGACTTCCACCATATTTTTACTTGATCCACAAAGCCCTCCGACTTCAACCACATATTCTTAGATTTAAAATACCAACTTCTTTTACTCGAAACCCCACAATTGAGCAATAGTGGAAAATGATCGAACGATAGTTTAGGAAGTCTGCTTTGAACAACATTAGGAAATTTTTCTTTCCAATCAGGAGAAAGAAGAAACTTATGAATTCTTGGGCAGCATTGATTCTCACGATTATTAAACCACGTAAATTTTCCACCCACAAGTGGGATGTCCATAAGGCCCTGTTCAAATATGAAATATGAAATATGAAAACTCCATCATGGTTGAAGAATGATAGGCGTCTCCTGATCTCTCACTCAAATATCGAATAGCATTAAAATTTCCCCCAATACACCATGGCTTCTCCCACCAGCTCATATTCCCAACCAATTCATCCCAAAGCCTATCATTGTCATATTTGGACCATATACACCTACAAATGCCCACTCAAAATCATCACAAACACTTCTAAAGGAACACGCAATGGAAAATCTCCCCACACAATCCTTCATCTTTTCCATCACCCTTCTATCTCATATTAACATAGCAAAATCCCTCTGGAAGCTCCTCTTACCCCTAAATAACACCAATCCACATGTAGACACCCCCTTAAACTTCTCATCACCTTCCTAGAGACGCACTCCTATTTAGAGTCTTGTAAACAAAAAACATCTACCTTCCAATCCCTAATAAGACCTCTAATCCTCATTTATCCTTCTTATTCAGCCCTCTCACATTCCAGGATAGTATCTTGGGCTTCATTAGCACACAATTACCCCTCTCCTTTTCTTCTCCTTTGTCTGAATGCCCTCCCTTTAAATCATAATTAATGGAGCAAGCCAACCTAATTAGCTCTCATTTTCCTCTGTTATTGGAACAAAATTTATGAAAGCTAACCAAACCATTCTAGTTTCTACTTGCTTCATTTGCAGTAAACAAAGCCATCATCTGCTCCTCAAACCCCTCACAGGACAAACCCACCACTTGACAAAAAATTTTCACTCTCTGAACCACCCAATCTGAGGATGAACAACCCAATCAGAGGATATCGATTCAGGCAGTGCCTGCTCAATTCCTTTCAACTCTTCTCCCATGTAAGGCACCACATCCAGAGAAAAAGCTTTCTTACAAACATTTTACAGCGACTAGCATACTCTCTGAGTATTCAACAAACCAAACAAAGGACAAAAGTGCATTTTCTGCATGGAAAAGTTATATTGCTTCCTGACAGTAGCCATTGAAAAAGTTGTCTTTTGATGATATTTCAAAGGCTACTAAATCTTTTTTTACTTGCCAATTTAGCGATATCTATCTCCTCGTATTTAATGGCTGTGTCAGGTTTGATGTTGCTTACATTGTATAAGGTTTGATTTCAACTTCCTATATCTAAATGTCCAATAATTTGATGTATATGGTGCGTGTAGTTTGCTTGTCATTAATATTGTGAATGTATGATTGTTTATGTGCTTTTGATAGCTCCGTGTAGTTTCCTCTCTCTCTCTCAACACCATCTTTATAGACTTCCTATCAGAACAAATCTCAATAGTGAAAGCCCAATTTTATTATGTGGAAGTAAAACACTCTCAAAGTGTAAACACAAAATGCACTAGATAAGGCATAATGACCTTCCATTTGGAATCAGCAGCTCTATTTTTTCTTAAGCAGCCTTTTCCATCATCCAATATGATGCTGCACCAGGTTAAAATCCTAACCCATTGCTGCATCCTATCAAAAGTTTAGTATTTGCAGATTGAATTAGGTGTTCCTAAGATAAGCACTCGTGATCATGATTTTGACCCTCAATGGTTCGCAAAGGATTTAATCCTGAAGATTTGAGTGATGAAGAGATTGAATAAATGATGTTTTAACACATGAGAAAACATAGGGGTGTAGTTAAAGAACACAATTTTCGAGTGAAAAGCAGATCTCATCCTTCAAAATGCCAATTGCATATGAAAGGCTTTCTTAATTGGTTTATGGAGGTGGAATAGTAATTTAATTATATGAAGGTTCTAGACAATTAGAATGTGAAATTAATCTCATACAAATTCAAATGAGGGGCATCAAAATTAGTAAGAACAAATCTAGAGAACCGTGTGACTTGCAAATTGAATTAGGTGTGAGCGATTGAGTTGAAAGACAAGTGTTGCAAATTACTTGAGGAATATTGATTGCTTGATAAACTGTCACTGACCGTTGCGTTTTAGGTTAGATTTGAAGCATTATCTAATGGCTAGAGGTTGGAAAAACTTCTTGTTTTATGGGTTTCAAAGTATCTGAGCGAGGGGGTATGGTTTAGGGTTGTAAAGAGGGAAGAAAAGAGAGGTTCAAGGGGATGTTCTTTTACTTGGTTTCTTTTAGTGAGGGTCAGTACATTTGCCCTAAAGAACCAAGTTTATCTTCAGTTTGCATTCAAGCAGGTATTCTTTGTTTCAAAGCACTTTCATGTGATACCAACTTTCTACAGTGTTCCCATTGCATTTTCGTATCCTTCTTTAAAGGTTTCCACGTAAGGATAACCAAGGGAAACATAAGTACTTAATATGTTCCCCTTTTTCTTTTTGGTGATATATCTGAATTCACATTCCTATTATCTTTTCACTTATTTCTTTTCTTGATCTAATGCCACTCTAGCAACCTGATGCCATGGAGCCTGATGCCAAAGATGATTTAGAAAGTCCACTGTTGGGAACTGTTAGGGGCAAGTGCATCACCCAATTACTATTGCTTGGTGCCATCGATAGTATCCAGGTTTGGTTCTGATTCTTGTATTATAATGCCATGATACACTACCTTAAATGCATGATTTTTTCTTAATCATTAAGATCTGTTTGAAATCCAAGATAATAAACTTTTGAGTTAGTGTTTTAGGCAATTATCTTCCAGCTGCAAGGCTGGCACAGTTGGAGAGATTTACTAGTTCTCCAAATAGCTTGGGCCTATTGCCATTTCCTTCTTGTTCATTTATTTACTTGGTGGGTAGAATATTTAGTGGTGGAGAATGTAAAGTTTGAACTTCATCTCCACCCTGCACAAGAGAATGGGAGATTGAGGTGGAGAGATTTTAGATTAACCTCATCCTAATCCTACACGTTTTTTTTTTTTCTTTTCTTTTGGTGGGGGAGGGGATGTCAGAACTAAACTGTTCGCCCTATAAGAGTAATTTTACTGGTGCATCATTTAAGTTTGTGGAAGGTGTCTGAAAGCTTTTTTTTCCTGTAAAATCTGCAGAAGAAATACTGGAGCAAGTTGAAAGCACCACAAAAGATTGCTGTAATGGACATATTGCTATCTTTGTTGGAATTTGCTGCTTCTTATAATTCATATGCCAACCTCAGAATGCGCATGCACCAAAATACTGATGAAAGGTATGCAACAAAATTGTATTCAGATTCATTTATCTTCTCCTTCTCCCTTCTCCTTTGCCTAAAAATTTTCTTATTATGGAAACGGGATAAGCTTTTATCATTGTTATTTTGATTTTGGACAGGCCACCTTTGAATCTCCTGCGCCAGGAATTAGCAGGAACTTGCATATATATGGACATCTTACAGAAAGCAACTTCAGGATATGATGCCAGAAAAGAGAGAGATCCTAATACTCATCCAGACGCTGATACTACTTCAGCCAACAACTCTCATGCAGAAGAGAAACTTGAAAGAGCAGCTGAGGAGAAATTGGTATCTTTCTGTGAACAGGTACTTAGGGAGGCATCTGATGTTCAGGCCAGTGTTGGGGAAACCACTAACATGGATATTCATCGAGTGTTGGAGTTACGTTCTCCAATTATTGTTAAGGTATCTAATTTGTTGTTTATATGGAATATTGAAAGTTGGGCCTTTTGGGAGTTATTGTCTGTGATGATTTTTCAATGCTCAGTACTTTGCAGCTGCTGATTTAGGGAAGAATTTTGCATAATATGGTATTGCAAGTATTTTGCACAATCACTTGCCTTGTTTATAAAGCAGTTTTGCCTCTTTACACCAATAAGGTGCTATGTCATTCTGTTCTGTAGTAAGAGAACACAAACCTACAGTGTAGTCTTTGCACATGCAGCATTCTAGAACCAGGACCAATTCAGGTTGTTGAACTGGTTGAACTTTCAACTGGCATCACTTACTGTTTGCTTAGAGTCATCAGACCACTTTATTGTTAAAAAGTAGGTTTTGCATGTTGTCTCGCAGCCAACTTGTTGGCATTCATTGGTCACATGACCCAGTCCGGGTTCTTGAACTGGCAGTAAAAGTGTTAAAAAGACATTAAGGAGGCCTCGAACTCATGATCTTTGGAAAGTACCTCCAACCACCTCACCACTTAAGTATTTAGTGTTGTAGATGGCACTATTTGAAATTTTTTGAAAGCAACATGCTCTAGAGGGGTTGTTTCTCCACCTGCAATAGCAATTACTGCAGTAGTGGAGATTCGAACTCATGTCTAAAAAGTCATAAAGAATAGCCCTAATCACTGGACTACTCATACATTTAATGTTGAAATATGCTTGAGGAATTGACTTTTTGATATTTTCTTATTTTTTATTTAGATAAACTGGTGAATAATAATTTATAACGTCATCCTGATGTCACAAGTCAATGGATTGATTTAGCAGTCCATTTGGTGATCCAGCCAAATGTATTTTGGCACAAACATATATTGCTTGGTTTTTTTGCCATGTTATTACGAGCCTTATGCCTGCATAAAAGATACTTTGCTTATTCTCTTCTTTCTATCTGCCTGCTTTGATAGTTATTGCAATCCTTTTTTTCCATCCATGGTTGACTAAATAATCATAAAAATATTTGTCATTTTCTCTGACAAGGGAGCTCCCAAGTTTGCGTGGTGTTTCTCCATTTTGCTTGATTTTTTACTTTTGGCATGGATCATCAAATCCTTTCTTTGATATCATTGGTGGATTCCCCCCAACTCTCCCTTAACGTTCTTTAGATTTTTAATGCGATTGTTTTTATAGGCTTTAACTTATTATCTTTGTTTTCTCATTCTGATAGAGTTAATGTAGCCATACCTTCATTATATTGTTATTGTGGTATGGACAGATTGAAAGGTTTACCTGATTCCTTGCCTTAAAACACTTTCATAATTTGCAGTTATAACCTAGATTTTTTTCTCTGCTACTTGGTCTTTCAGGTAATTAAAGGCATGTGCTTTATGAACAATCAGATATTCAGAAGACACCTGCGAGACTTCTATCCTTTGCTTACAAAACTTGTATGCTGCGATCAGGTAATCTCCTGCGTCCAGATCTAATTTGTTCTGTGAAAGATTTTCTACAGGTTTAATGCCGATTTCTCTGCCTTTGCGAAAGTTGTTTATTGAACCTTGATTTTTGCAAGTCTTGGTTTGTCCTTGATCCCCATGTTTGAGTATCGAAGAAGTTTCTTGCATGGATTAGGATTGTCCCCCCTCCCCTTTCCAACACACATGCACACAGAGAAAAGGACTTTTAGCTTATATCTACCATGGTCTACATAAAAGATATTTTATCTATTTGTAGATGATACATATGAAACTATGCCATGTTATTTGTGCATCTGTTTGGCCACTGAACTAGCCAGATTCTTATTTTGTACCACACCTGAAATTCTAGAATGGGATTGTGCAACTCACTATAGATTTATAGTTTAAATAGTAGCTGCTACCTCCTTAGCATTCACTTAGCAGCATTTTGCAACCTATGCTTCAAAGTTGATTTCTTAGCATTTTATAGATTCTAGCCATTTTAATTATGCTACAAAATAAATAAATAAACCTTTATCTTTATGGGGCATTTACCCACCTGAACACACACATGCGTGCCAGTGCTTAATCCGTTTGTCCCAGAGTCAAGATTATGGTGTCGAGTCCCTTCTGCTTGAGGATGTTAGGAGAAAAATAACCTCTACTGCAATAACTATGGTTTCTTAGGTGGCTTGAGTTGGCATTTTCTTTTCTCTGGGGTCCCATAATAGCATTTTTTGTTTCATATTTTAATGTTAGGTGATAGTAGTTTCTGACTGAGCCAGAATATGGTGTGTTTATAAATTCACCATCTATATTGTATTTATACAGGAATTCCTAGTTCTATCACTTCTACCAAAAATTGCAGACAAGTGGCATCACTGCTGCATCACCATCTAAATGGCTGCCTCTGATGCCATTGCTCTTTCAAGAATAATATAAGTCTTTGTGTATAACTTGCTAATGGACTGTCCTCCTTCCATATCACCTTTGTCTCTACCACTTCTACATTTACAATTGGGACCATCATATATTCTCCTGTATTGTATCATTTTTATCTTCTATAGTGATCTTTTTGTTATTGAGTGCAATAGCAGAACATGGTTTTTGTTGCCGGCCCGAACCATGTACACAAGCCTTAGCAAAGCCCCAGAGAATTTGGGACACAATTTATCATGTGCCATATTTATACCTAGGTCTATAATGCATTTTCTATGAAAACCTGTGCTTGGTACAGTAAAGCCCAGCATACATTTAGTAAAAAATAAATTTTCCTTAGAAACTTTTTACAAGAATCTATTAATCTATGGGATTCTTTTCTTTTTTCCTTTTCTTGGTTTATATAGGAAAGGTTAAATTATATTTGGGGAAAAATACATTCAACCCCCCCACTCCGCCCACGGTGGGGGCCGGAAGTTTGACCACTTTGTCAATGTTGTCTCCAATGTTTTAAACTTGGCAATGTACCCCCACCAAATTTCTGAATTTTGTAATGTAGCCATTCATTAGACAATTAAATATTCTCTAATGGAAAATGTTGCACGTGCCAATAACTTTTTTGGAGAATTCCGTGTTCTTTGACAGAATTGTTTAATAGATGGGCTACATTGCAAATTCAGAAACTTGATAGGGTTACATTGCCAATTTTTAAACATTGGAGGCAAAATTGAAAAAACAGTCAAACTTTGGAGGGGTTAAATGTATTTTTTCCTTATATTTGAAACTTATTCTTTGTTTCTTAGTGAAAACTTATTATCTCATAGTTATGTCTACTACACGTCCTGCAAGGGACAGCACAATCACCTGCAAAGTTGCTGTTGTTAATCCCCCCTATGGTCACTAGCCCATGAAGGCTAGCAACGGGGAGGGGTCAACAGAAGCAGAATGATGTAAACTATTTGGGGAGCAAACGAACATGCAGCCCATGTAGAGGTGGGGGAAACAATTATAGAGGGACAAATCCCTCTTTTCCTTTTTATGTTGTCTTTCTTTAGTTTGTAATTTGGTGTGACAAATTTATTAGCGTCTTCCTTGGCTTCAAAGCTTAAAAAAGGTATAATGAATGGCATTGCATGGCTGTGGGAAAAGACTGAATGACATTTCAGATCCTTCAGCTGCTACCCCTTCTAAGCTCCATTATTGATTATGAGAGCCAGAGTCTAGTAATATTTTGCTTTCTCCAAACACATTTTAAACTTCATCTCTGTAGTTGAATGCACCTGAGGTATAGTGTGAGGTAAGTTCATAATTTAGTTCTTTCAGATATCTTAATCACTTGACGGAATCAAGTTGCCAAAGAAGGTATAAGAAAAGGGCACAACTCAGTCATATGTTTGCATGGTTGGATGGTCTTAACATTTCCCAATACATAGAACTATTTGGTTTCTCTAATGCTGCAATTGGATAAGTTTTAAGAAATCACCATCATCTCTATTACCATATTCAATTGACTTTTCTGTATTCAATAGAGAGAAGTTCAGAATCAGTAACTTTCTTGCTGCTAGTAAGTGGACTTGCATTTCACTAGCTGTCAAGTTCCAATTAGTCGGCTGTGTTTTTAATACTAATGATCTGAACTGATTTTTCAGATGGATGTTCGTGGAGCTCTTGGTGATCTTTTCAGGGCACAATTGAAAGCTCTTTTGCCATAATGTTTTTTCTTTCTTTCGTCCAGTCACTTCATCAAGTTTATCTGAATTATTATCAGTCATTGCACATAGCAAAGCAGGTCATCTCATTTTTTAGTTTATTTTGTTTTTTCTACACTGAAAATTTGATGTGCTCTACAAAGAGATTTTTTGCAGTCATTGTGTTTTGGTGGAAGAGAGGGAAAAGAAACGATATGTGCCTCTTAAGGGAGACTCTGGTGTTAGTTTCCGTGGTTGTACTTTATTGCTGATCTTTTATTCATTCCTTACAAGGCTCTGTTTTGTTGCTGATTTTTAAGTTCTTAAGAAAGAAAAATATGAGGAGTAAATCCGGTCTTGATTTATACTGGTTTGTACCTTGGGTGTCAAATTAAAAGTAATAGAATGTTCAAGTTTTGTGCGAGCTACTTTGTTTTTAATTATTTTTTCGCCAGAAAGCCAGGTGCAATTCCCAAGTCCGGTAAGGAATTATATGAATCAGATTTAGTAAAAAGCTAATAAAGTGGGTGAAGGGTTTTCTCATGCTCCTTTCGTAAATTTCCTACTCTGTAAAGTTGGACATCCTTCTCTACGGCCTTTTGCGTCCAAGGAATACCAGAACTAAATGATCAATAAGTTCTCTCAATGCCTCGCTTGATGTAATGGTCTCTTTATTTCTCTTGTCAAGTCCGTCGAAATAAGGTAATCCAAAAGGATTTTCCTTTGGATTCCAGTTTCTTATTGAATCATAGCATCTCCAAGATTAATTTCCCTTGTATAGTTATTTTGAATTTTGAATATGTTAGCTTTGTATTATAAATAGCTCTATATAAAAAAAGCTCTCTTTTTTCTTTAGCATTATATAAAAGAATATTTTAATGGTATAGGGAATAAAGATAAGGAGAGAGGACCGTACAACATTTGCACTTAAAAAACAGAACATAGTTTTAGAGATATCTAATGAACCTTTCTATTTTCTGATTGTATTCTGTATTAGTAAATGAAAATGAAAGTGAATGAAATGAATTGAACGATGATTGTGAATTGAAATGGATTTTATTGAAATGGTAGGCAATTCGAGGTTGCCAGGCCTCCTGTTACAAAGAAACAGATCGAATATTCTTCTAAATTTTACACGGACTGGGCCCTTCTTATATAAACCCAGTCAGCTAGCCCCCGTTAACTACTGACAGAAGCCATCCAGCTGGATCTACTAATCAACTAACAAAACCCAACTATAATCTGGATCCTACCAACAGCTATTATATGGATCCTAGACCTATTACAATATATATATGATCGGGGCTTTTAGATTTTTTTTTTTTTAATAATGAGAAGAAATTCTGTGACAACTATAGAGGGATTGTTTTTTAGCTGTTCTTTACCTAAGAACTTGATCAATCAAAAAACTCGAATCTCAACCAAGATTATATACTGAAAACATTTCCAGTTATCGATTAAGCCTCCTATGGGGCTCTCAGACTTGAGTGCGCCAAATTCATGTTATGCGCGTGAGGTAAGTGGTCACGAGGTTTTATTGTAGTATTATATATTTTTATATGCATTTTTTTTTTTTTATATAAGCTATTGTAGATTTGTAGTATTATAGTTGTGGAGTGGTGGGAACCACAAAACCTGGGAAGCTGCAAGGAAGAAGCGTGAAGGAGCGTCAGCATTGGGGGGAGGAAGCAAATCGCACAGAGGTAAACAGTGATTGGGGTTCTTCTACGTAATATGTTGGTTTTGTGGGCCCCACGCGGTAATGGTTGCATAATCTTCATCGTACCACTCTTACTATTCAACGTTTGCGGTCAGACCCCTCTCTCTCTCTCTTCCAAAGAGTGAGAACACACGAAGCAGCTTTCTCTCAACAAGAACCATTTAGAAAATTCAAATACGCGTACGTTCGTCGTGGTGATAGTCAAAGTTTCCATCCATCATCACCTATAGTGCCGGTGATCACTGTTAACACCAAATATTATATGCTAACAGACGTACGCAATACACTCCCCAGATTTTTCAACATACAATACCGAAGTCATTTTTCTGACTTTTTATATTGCTTCTTCAGCGCAAACAGCAACCTTTTCTCTTCTGGTGACGGCCTGACCCTCTTCTCTCTCTCTCTCTCTCTCCTATGCCGTCCAACAACAACAACAAAATCACAGATTTGTAAGTCATATATATATTTCTCTTTGTAGATATAGAAGAAAGAAGAGGCAGATTGATTGATAGATAGAAAGAAGTCTCTTTCGTTTTTTTCTTTTTTGTATTTTTTTTCTTCTGCTTTGTTTCAAGGTGGTAAGGGTGGGGGATGCATGATTGAGAATTTGAGATATGAGTAATCAGGCAGACGCAGGTGCTTCTCACACGGGAAAAAGCTCCAGCTTCCTTGACAAAATCAAGGTCCGTCTCTCTTTCTTTCCTTCCTCTCTTATCTATTAATCCCTCCCATCTTCCTTTTCCTAATTCTTAGAATTCAATTTAGTTAATCAATTAATTAATCTATTTGAGTTCTGACTATTTTTAATTTTTCGAAATTCCATTTCTCTGATCAAGAGTTGCTGCTTTCAACTTATTTCTTTTAAGTTGTGTCTTGTTGTGGGCGTTAAACGTAAACTCGTTGAATTATGCACCGATCCCTTCTTGTCTTTTCGTGCTTACACCATACCATACTTGTAAGCTGAATTACTAGTTGTATTTTAGCTTGATTTCAATTCCGCGGAATTTACGCCTTTCAAGTTTTAATTGTGTCTGTCAGCGATTATAAATACACAGCTTGGGCTCTTTATGAATTCCAAAAAAAAAAAAGGGAATCCAAAGAGTAGAAGGGTTATAGACCAGTGGAGGAAGGGAGTTGGTTTGTTTTTGGGATGTTCAAATGATGAATATGCATGTTTATCAACATAAGTAATTGGCCTTGCAGAATGCTACTTGCCTTAATTTCTCATCAGCGGATTCTGGAAAAGGGACAAGCAAGTCATCGACTAACAAAGTGGCCCATGGTTTCCACTTAGTTGAAGGTAAATCTGGTCATGATATGGAGGACTACCATGTTGCTGAATACAGAAGAAAAAAGAATCACGTGCTTGGATTATTTGCCATCTTTGACGGCCATCTGGGAGATCGTGTCCCAAGTTATTTGAGAGATAACCTTTTCAACAATATACTTGATGAGGTATCCCTTCCCCATCAGTTCAAAGTACTGCTGGATAGGACCAATATATGTAACTGTCTGCCTGCTACTTTTAGTCATTTGATCATCTACCTAGATAAACATGGGGTATTTATGTCAAACTGTGATCCTAAAAGAACTTCAGCCTGGTGTTTGCCTAGGCAACTTTTTCATTCTTATAAGATTTAAATATGATCATATGTTTTATTTTATTTACTTCTTTAACTATTTGATCCAGCCAACCTTCTGGAAGGAACCTGAGAGGGCAATAAGGAATGCCTACAGCTCCACTGATAAGTTTATTTTGGAAAACTCCATGCAATTAGGGCCAGGTGGCTCAACTGCAGTAACTGCAATAGTCATTGATGGCAAAGACTTATGGGTAGCAAACATTGGCGACTCAAGAGCCGTCGTGTGCGAGAGGGGTTCCGCTAATCAAATTACAGTAGACCATGAGCCACATAGTGAACGAAGAAGAATTGAGAAGCAGGGCGGCTTTGTGACTACTCTACCTGGTGATGTACTTCTTCTTTCAATTTAAATTCATTCTTTGTGGGGATCTTAGCATATGGTGTTCAAAACAAAAAGAACGTTCGTTCTGGGTTATTTTTCTATTTATCCGCTTGCTTATTTATTGATATAATTTTTTTGAGGATTCTGCGATATTGAAAAACTACAAAATGTTTTCAGGAGATGTACCTAGGGTTAATGGTCAACTTGCAGTTGCACGTGCTTTTGGGGATCAAAGCCTCAAAGCACATTTAAGTTCAGAGCCTGATGTACGACATGTGCCCATAGACTCAAACATTGAGTTTGTTATATTGGCAAGTGATGGATTGTGGAAGGTAAGTTATTATGGTATCTTATGGATAACAAATTTTTCTGTCAGTCTCTATCTTTAATCTTTATCTTTCATCTGGATAATCTAACCATGATTACCGGAGTTTGATCTAGAGGGAGAGAGTGGTTATCTTGAGTTATGTGCTTCGTTGGAGCAATCAAAGAGTCTATGAATTTTAGTTGTGGGGTTGAGCTCTGTTGAAATATCTGAGTTTTAAAGACTTTATAGTTTCGATTCTGTTGGTGTTGTAGAGTGATGATTACAAATTCCATCAACATCATGGAGTAAAAGTATGAATTAGGTTGGTGAAAAATCAAGATCTAGAAATGGTATTAACCTCCTGTACAAGATTCTTATACTTTGGTTTTGAGATTTCATTCACACACTCGATTGCATTGAATGGTTCTTATTCTTTGCAAACAAACACGTTGACAAACTAGTTAGATGATATTAGTTCATCTAATCATGTTAATTTTACCAACAAATCCTCCTCCTTTTTTAAGACCATCACCACCTTAAATTATGTCACAAGTGAAACCAAGGCGCATTAGGTCCTATGAATGCATTCTACTTGACCACCTCTTTGACTGTTGCCTCCCGGATGCGTATACAACTTACCTATGGTCTAGGGCCGGTGGTCAAAGACTCCTGCTTGCTGAGTTGTTGCCTAGTGCAATACCTTCATTACAGTATAAATGCCTCCTAATTCATGAATTACTGGGAAAGAGTCTTCCTTTCTTCCTTGTTTTTTTTTTTTTTCCCAGTGGCAGATTAGGCAAACAATGGCATCCTATTTGTTGATATACCATTGTTACTTATGTAAGACTGAGGTTATCTCACTACCAGTTAAAGGCCTTGACTGATGTTTCGTATATCTATGATCTCTGTCTTTAGAGAAATGCTATAAATAATATTTTTATCTTACAATTATCTTATAATACAGATGTGACAATCTCAACTAATCGTTGAATTTTTTACGTTAGCATTGTGAGATAAAAATATAATTTCTAGCATTATTCACTTCTTTATACTGCAATTGAGTGCTTAAGGATTGAACTTGACCATTTTGTCTTTCTCAAGAAGTGTACTCTCATGATCTTTCATCAATTTTCAAATATTGAACGCTTAAACTAGTTTTACTTTCACTATAGAATCCATATAGAATCTACTTCGGAAATAAATATAAATAGTATATAGTCTCTTTTTCTGTGATCTAAGAGGCATTACTGTAGTTTGTACACCAGTATATCGACACGAGGGGTTGATGATGCTATTCTTTGGTACTAGCTTGTAGTTTAGTTTTCTGCTTGATAGTTGTACTCTGGTTGGCAGGTTTTGAAGAATCAAGAGGCAGTTGGTTTGGTGAAACCCATCAAAGATCCTCAAGCAGCAGCTAAACGTTTGACAACTGAAGCATTGGCAAGAAACAGTAAAGATGATATATCATGCATTGTGATCCGTTTTGGATGATGCCGCTGAGAAAAATTGCCTCCCCGGACCCCACTACAACATCAGGACTTCTGTTGGTTTTGTCCTAAATTCTCAGCTGGTTGATTCCTTTACGAAGATGGAAATAGGAGCACCATTTGTAATATGTTATGACTTATGCCATGGCTTTGTAGCGATAATCGTGTTAGTGCTAGTAGATATAAATGTGTCGTGCATTTTTTATGTTACCTGGGAAAGAGATTTCCTCGTTAATCCATGAACCCTCATCTTACACGTGTTCACGTACAGAAGTTTGCTTGGTTTGATGTAATTAATGGGTGCGATTCTCTATTTGGTGAATTTGAGGGGGGAAAAGGGAAAAAGTAAAAGAGAAGAAAAAGATTGTGTATACAGTCGTGGACATAAATAAGATGACATAAAAACTTTTCTGTAATACATGTAGTAGTGTTTATCATCATTATTTTTTGTCATCGTGGCTCTATCCTGTTCAGAACTGGATAAAGATTTTTTTCAAACTGGATTGTAAGAAGTTTTTCCAACTTGAGTGTATAAAAATGGGATCCAACCTACATGCTGTAAATTTTTTTATAGCATGTATGCTGTAGTAAAAGGGTCCAAATGTACTTCAAATTTGGACCCTTGTAGTAAAAATTACAGCATGTAATCTGAATTCATAAAAATATTATGTGTTTGAAAAGTACATATTTTTTATAATTGCAACGGCAAAGTTAGAAAAGCACATGCATATTCAACTTTGTTCTTCTAATTAAAAAAAGTATATACTTCTCACATATAAAATGACATTTATATAAATTGGGTTGGAAAAAATTAGAGGAAACTCATTCCAACAGAGTTTAGAGGAAAATTCTATCCAAACAAAGGTGTGCAAGTGTATTATGAAAAGTCAGGAGAGAGATTCAATTCCCTTCTCTCTATCCTAGTTCTCTCCCTTTTCTCATGTAACTTTTTTTTTCCCCTATTGTTATTTTAAGGCTGAAATACATAATTGATCCTTGAGATAATCAATCACTAGGATACAAAAAAATATATATATATCTTAAAGATATCGTGATATGCTTAAGTATTAAATCGATCATTTTATGCCTATTTTGACAAAAATGAATATTATATTTCATTCTTTAAATAATCTCTCAACAATTTCTTTTGTGAATCAACCATTGGAATGGTGTGGGTCCCACAAATTCAATAATCGATTCACCAATCTAAGAAGGGTGAAAGATGGAATGAAGAATAATGAAATTTCAATTCTACCAATAAATAAAAATAAACAAAGTGGGGGTAGTTTGCCACTAACCACCCTTAAAAAAATAACCCTTTCCGAGTGGTCAACCACTCTAGAGGTCACCTTTGAGAGTGATTCGGCCACTCATAAAGGAGTTTGAGTGTGGTCAGTATCCACAAAACCCTTTGGTAGTGTTTCTGTCATTTCCAAATAATTATTTTTAGGTAATCGGCCAACTTGAAGCACCCCCTCTTTTTTATTTATTTATTTGATGGTAGAATTGAAATTTCATAGGAATTCAAAAAAAAAAAAAAACAAACAAACAAACAAACAAACAAACAAACAAAAACAAAACAAAACAAATCAAAAACAAAAAAACCAAAACAAAAATAATTTGTACGGAATGATCAATTTGATACAGAACATACCACAAAAAATAAATATCTAAGATACTTTCTATACTCTCCTTATGCCTACGTGGTTTTACCTCGCTTATTATTGAATTTGAAATCGCCACCTGAGAATAAGAGCCGTATATTTTCAGTAAAAACATAAAAAGAGAGTTCCGAGAGCATATTTTATCTATAGCAGGGGTCTCATCAACAAATAGCTATGAGAAGTACTTGGGATTATCGGCATTGGTGGGGAGAGACAAAAATAGAACTTTCGCTGGTATCAAACGACAAGTCAGAACCAAGTTAAATAGGTGGAAAGAAAAATTCATGTCGCAAGCAGGAAAGGAGATCCTACTCAACGCTGTCATCCAGGCGATTACTACTTACAATATGAGTATATTCCAATTACCAAAGACACTTTGCAAGGAATTAAACTCTTTGATGAGCAAGTTCTATTGGGGTCACAAAGAAGCTGTTTCCAAGGTAGTGTGGATGAGTTGGGTAAGGATGGGGCGGTCAAAAAACGAGGGTTGGTTGCTTTCAGGGATTTGGAGTGCTTTAATATAGCTATACTTGCAAAACAAAGATGGCGTCTCCTACATTACTAAGATTCTTTGGTGGCAATAATTTTTAAAGAGAATTTTACTTGCAGAACAATTTTCTAGAAGCAAACCTAGGCAATAGGCCATCATATACATGGAGGAGTATCTACAACTCCCATGAACTTCTCAAAGAGGGTTTAGTATGGCGCATGGAGAATGGTGAGTACATCAAAATCTGGGAAGACAAATAGATTACGTGCCCCATATCATATATGATTCAATCTCCGGTCAGAATTCTGAGCCCAGAGGCACGGGTTAATGAATTAATTGATGCACATTCGTGGTGGTGGAACACAAATCTGATCCTAGAGATTTTCAACGCAAATGAAGCAGCAAAAATATACAGTTTGGCTCTAAGCCTTGAGGGACAACAAAGACAAATTATATGGCTTGGGAACTCCAACAATGTTTTCTCTAGGGCTGTAAAAACAAGACGGTTATAATCACCTGATAACCGCTAACCATCTACCCTGTATATATATATATATATATATAATTTTTTTTTTTTAAAAAAAAAAAGTCTATTAAAAAGAGGCCAAAAATAATAATAAATTCTTTAAGTCTCATGGAATGGGGTTTTTTTTTTTTTTTTTGCTCTTAAAAAAAATGCCAAAAATACTAAAAACAATTCAAAACAATAAAAAATAGCCTTAAAAGAAAGCCCAAGGAATGCCCAAAATACTAATATAGACCAAAATGGCTCATATATAAAAAGCGGTTATAATTGTGCGGTTTATGCCTCAAATAACAGCTAATCACTTAAGGCGAACTGGTTGCGGTTATGAAAATAAGATAACCACCTAAAGCGGTCGCAGTTATAGACAACAATCGCTAACCATAACAGTTTGTACAGCCCTAGTTTTCTCAGTTAAAAGTGCCTATCAGCTAGAAAATGAGAGAAGCTCACGTGAAAAAGGGGAATGTTCCAAGGCAACAACTTCTAGAAGGGTGTGGAAGAAAATATGGAAGCTACAAGTCCCAAGTGTGGTTAGGAATTTCCTCTGGCGAGCTTGTAATAATTTACTCCCCACCAAGAAAAACCTTTTTCAGAAGCGGCTAACTCGAAACCCCTTATGCCCCATGTGCGGCCTCTTTACAGAAACTACAGGTCATATCCTTTGGAGTTGTGCATCGTCAACAGCTATTTGGATGAAATGTAAAAGAAAAATCCAAAAACCATCCATAGCTGAAAATGATGGTCTTTGCCTTATTGAGAAGTTGTTGGAAAAGCTTGACGAAGATGATCTTGAGTTTGTATCTTGTTTGGCTCAAAGGATTTGGCTCCGTCGGAACTCTATTGTCTTTGGAGGAGTTCTCACACCTCCCGTTCAGCAAGTTAAAACTACTGAAGACTATATGGCGGATTTCAATCAAGCATTCTTGGCCCCTGGCAATGATGCAATAGACAATTCCCGTCAAGAGAGACAAAAATGACGAAAACCTCTGGATGGGGTGATGAAAATAAATTAGGATGCAGCTCTTGCTAATCTGTCAAAAAAGATAGATGTGGGAGTGATAGCTTTAGATGTTGAGGGGCTTGTTCTAGCATTTATGTGTACCACAATGCCTTTTATCACTAACTCAACAATAGCTAAGGTGGTGGCTGTTTTGAAGGCAGTAGCTCTTTGCAAAAATTTGGGGTTCCAACGTGTAATTCTTGAGGGCGATGCACTCGAAATAGTGCAAGCCCTGCGGCGGTTTGTAGCTCACATCAGAAGGGAGGCCAACGAAGCGGCACACAGCTTGGCTAAAGTAGCTCTCCATTAGTTCCTTAGATCAAGTGTGCCAAAGGACTAGCCCTGTTTTTATTCAAAGCATTGAACTTGTGGAGCAAAATTTTTCTTCATGATTTTTATCGAAGAATGAAATTTCACCTTAAAAATAATAATAATAAAAATAAAATAAAAAAATAGAGCGGTATACATGGAGCCTATGGTAATTTCATGGGACCAGCAATAGGGTATAGAGCTCTGGAAAACCTGCGCGTCCTAAGCAGTGGACCTTGCTGGCGGCCCACCCCACGTGGTTATTTGGATCCACACTGGCCCGCATACACGCTTTTAGCTGTCCTCAGTTCTTTATTATCATGTCAGTGTGACATGCCAATCTTTACTGGAGAGAGCAAAATCAATTAACTCCATCAATGCTGCTTTCCATCTTCTTCAAGTAGAGATATTCAAAGCAAGTAATGGGGCTTTGGTATTTGCTCGGAGCAACAGCAAATGTTATTAACTTCGTGGTCCCATATCCCATAAAGCCACTAACCAGATGGCAGCCTTCGGTGGCTTATATAAACGAGAGCATTTATGAACGCCTCACGCCCTACTACTTCTTTCTAATTAACAGCATACACCGCGTTGTTCTCAGTATTTATTTAATATCTTTGTAAGCAAAGAAGTCACAATGCAGTCTAAGTTATATTGGCGAATGATACACTCTGGATTACAGGAACAATCTAAGAAAAATGATAAGAGCAATCAATCCATATTTATACACACGAGCAATTTGTATAACGAATTAACCTCATAGCCTTGAGCCTTCCGATCCATTCCCCTCTTATATATCAAATATATATTGATAGATACGAAAAAATGGACGAGAAACAAAACGAAACTACTATTGCTACGGAAGCAACCTCTTAGAGAATTATGACACTGCTTCAGAGAAAAAAACAAAAATAATAATAATAACAGTACACACAATATGGAACCTATCCTTGTTGTGCTATCTGGGTTGTTGGCCTTGCAGCAGATAGAAAGAATACTATTTTTTTCACCCTTGAAACGAATTAAATTAGAAAGCGATGCGACATATGGATTAATAGTAGGGAATTACAGGAGGAGGAGGAGATGCATATGATACTCCTATTACAGGCGGAAGGGGCGTGTAATTATTAGACGAGGGTGGAGGTGAGTTTGAGAACTTGGTCGGCGGAGGATGGTGGGATGACGGTGGAAGAGGTGATGATGGCACTGAATGATCATGATGGCCTGGTGGGGGTGGTGATTCCGGAGTGATGCAACCGGATGGTGGACTTGCTGTTTTGGGTGGTGGAAATGGAGCTGTTGAATGTTCCTTTGTCGGTGGAGGGGGTGGTGGCGATGGTGGAGTATAACTATGATCACTTGGTGGTGGTGGTGGTGGTGGTGGTGGTGAAGGGTAACTATAGTGATGAGTGGGTGGTGGGGCTTCAGCCGACTGCTGAGGTGGAGGTGGTGGTGGTGGTGGTGAAGTGTAAGTATAGTGATGACTTGGTGGTGGGGCTTCAGCCGACTGCTGAGGTGGAGGTGGTGGTGGTGGTGGTGAAGTGTAACTATAGTGATGACTGGGTGGTGGGGCTTCAGCCGACTGCTGAGGTGGAGGTGGTGGTGAAGGGTAACTATAGTGATGACTTGGTGGTGGGGCTTCAGCCGACTGCTGAGGTGGTGGTGGTGGTGAAGTGTAAGTATAGTGATGACTTGGTGGTGGGGCTGGGGCTTCAGCTGACTGCTGAGGAGGTGGAGGTGGTGTTATGTGTTGATAGGGAGGTGAATGTTTAGGCGCTGGGGGCACGTAGGTAACTGGTGGTGGCGGCGGTGCTATATGTGTATTTGGTGACTCTCCTTCACTAGGTGGGGGTGGTGTGAAGTGGTAATGGCTCGATGGAGGTGAAGCATAGTAATGGCCGGACGGAGGTGGTGGTGTGTAAAGGTAATGGCTTGAATGGTGATGGCTTGGTGGAGGTGGTGTCAAATGGTAATTACCACTCGACGGAGGCGTAGCCGGTGGTGGTGGGAGATGCGTCCTGGGTGATACCCTTTGACTAGGCGGCGGTGGTGAGTTGTAGGACTCTTTGGGAGGAGATGTTGGTGAAGGTGAAAGATGTGGTGGTGGTGGAGAGCGTGATCTGCTGGAAGGCGAAGACTCTGATGTTGGGGGTGGGGGTGAATGACCAACAAATGGCCTTGGCGAGTGAGCTCTACGCGGTGGAGACCTTTTCCCGGAATGCCCGCCGCATTTGAACTTGCTGCAGTCTACAGAGCGAGCAGCTTGTGAAGAACATTCCCTGGACGATCGTTGATCAATCTTCCCAGGGATGCAGTTCTTGCGACCGTTGGCCACAACCCTTCCGCCAGCTGAAATAGCGGCACACTTTGGAGGCTCCCCAGTGAAATAGTTGAAAGAGTAGGTGAAGTTTTGCAACCGAGGCAGCTGGCACACACTCGCGGGAACAACACCCGTGAAGCTGTTGTGGGCAACATCCAGCTGCTCCAGGCTCTTCATATTGCCGATACTTGAGGGCAGCGATCCTTGAAGATGATTGAAGCTCACATCAAACACTGTGAGATTCCTTAGAAGCCCGATCTCCGGAGGCAAACAGCCAGTGAGATTGTCATTCAGGAGGATGATCTCGTTGAGAGTCTTGCCCATCTTCCCAATGCTGCCCGGAATGCAACCCCCGAGATCGTTGTTGGCAAAGACCAGCACCGAGACCGGAGAGTTGCCAAGGTTCTCCGGGATGCCAAACCTGAACCTGTTATCGTTGAGGAATATGGCGTCGAGATCCTTGTCGAAGAGCTGGGAAGGCAGTGCGCCTTCGAACTCGTTGAATCGGAGATCCAAGAACTTGAGGGCGGGCAAGGACAAGACCACCTTAGGGAACTTGCCGACGAAACGGTTGTTGCTCAGGTCGAGCTCGTAGAGAAGCTTCATACGGCGGAAAGTGTTGGGCACGACGCCGCAGAAACGGTTGGAGTTGAGGTGGAAGAGGGCGAGATCTGCGAGGAGACCGAGCTCCGGTGGAAGGTAGCCGGCTATATCAGCGTGGTTGAGGTCAATGCCTGCGACCACTCTGAGGGAGGCATTGGCACGAGATGGAGCACAGTAGACGCCCGTGTAGGAGCAGACAGCTGGGCCATTCCAATTGGCTGTGAAGTTGAATGGGTCTGAGAAGATGGCTGACTTCCAAGCTTGGAGGGCTATGTAGGCCTGGCGAAGCCTCGGGTTCTCAAACCCCACAGCCAACTCTCCAATATCTTCGTGGCCTGCACTTGCAGAACAGATCTGGAAGAGGAAAACGAACAAGAAAAGAACCTGAAAGAGGCTCGGACGAGGAGGAGACATCGGTGGTGGCCGGTGGTGGTGCTGTGGCACAATGGCAGAAAATCACATGGAGAAAGGTCTTTTGTCTCACGAGAGATACGCGTCTGTGAGTTTGGACATTGTGCCATCCCTCCTCCCCATGCTTTCTTTTATATACAATTTCCTTTCAGTTTACTTCTTTTTAAATTAACATTTGAGTTTGGTGATGGGAATAGCCGAATAGCTCATAGCTGGGATTTTTTTTTTTTTTTTTTTAAGTCATAGCTGGGATTTTTAAGAGGAGGCATTTGAAACCTTTTTTTTATGTCCTTGCTTGTCGTACATACAATGAATAATGACATGCTGGCACGTCTCAGAGATTTAGAGAGAGAAAAAAAAGAAAGTGGAGAGCAATGAAACACCAAAATGTCTTATGTTGATGAGCGGACTTGAGTCTTTTGACTCTTGAGGACGTGTCCGTGACTGTCTTGTCACACTGCCCCCCACATAATTCAACTCGGACAGCTGAAATTTAACTGGATTCATGCACTACCAGTCTACCAGCTTCTTTTCACAAAAAAGCAACAAGTATTATTTACTGTGGATATAGAGAGAGGGGGTAGGATGATTTATTTTTTATCTCAATAAAAAATAAGAAAAAATATTTTTTTTAACAAAAAAACAGATTCAGGCTTATTTCATCCCCATTTCATAACCTTAGAAAAAAACAAAATAAGAATTAGACAAATTTAAGCCTGTTTTATAATAAAAAAAAAAGCATTTTTTTTTATTTTTAATTTTTTTTTAAAATAGAAAACGGACGCTGGACGCCCAGCTCTACTCATAATAGACTCCTCACTATATAAATATGTGAGGTGTATTTGGTAAATAACGATATCTTCACATTTTTAGTAAGAAAATATTGACTCCCAATAAAAAAAATGTTTGTAGCATATATATAAGACTCCTCTCTTACAAACAAAGTATAAATAGTAATGATATATGTTATATTTATATTTTATTAAATTAATGTCAGTTTCCGTTAGTTTTTTTATTTTTTTTTTTTAATACAAAGACCAATAGTGCCACATCAACCCACTATAATGTAAGTGAAATAAGGTATAATATTTAGCATTGTTGAAGTATAAATAGTTCAAACTTTATATTGAACTCAACCCGTCTTTTTGTATTAATAAATATTTTTTTAATGTGATAAAATGGGAGATTAGTTAAATTTTAGAATCGATGACGATCCACATAACAATGATAGAAACTACTCAAGACATGGTTATCAAATATGATTTATTTCTCTTCTTTATTTATTTATTTATTTATTTAGAAACTATTCAAGACATGGCCATCAAATATGATTTATTTCTCTTCTTTATTTATTTATATTTTTTTTGGTCATTATAGCGATCATTTTTTACCCTTTTGAAAATTCAAGGAGCGAACTAATAAAAATGCAGAGCACACGGACAGAAAAAAATTATTTAACCCTTAAAAAAAAAAAAAAAAAAAAAAAAACTTTCAGTGAGATTGTAACTCATTGTGTATTACCCTTTTTTTAGTAAGTATCAACTACCCTTTTCTTAAGAAAAAGAATGGTTGCCTTTTAACTTTCTCTTTCCGAGCAATGAAAACCTTTTTTTTCCAAGCAATGAAAACTTGTGCAAATAGAGAAGTTTTTTTTGTTCTTTTGTTGCCAGGGAGACATGGGACCCACTTATACTCTGTCTGCACGATCTTCCAAGACCATTTCAAAATGCGAATCTTTTTTCAAATTAAAAATCTAAATTCCAACCTAAGACGCGGAGTCCGAATAATTACTAATAATATACTTCCATAATTTCTTATTTTAAATGAATAATATAGTTGGATAAGGAAGGACAAGAGTCACCTCTCTTTGTTTGGTCATCGACGATAATGTCCTCCGATCAATTCCAGAGACAAGCGATCCGGGTGAGGTTAGACTTAGAGATCACACACGTCTTCGAAAGATTTTCTTCTTTCTTTTATGCAATTTTCAATTTTTATCCGAGCATTTTCAGCATATGCTCTAAAAGTCTGTATATTTAGTTAAACGAGAAAAAAAAAAATCACTTTCATCATCTTATTTTCAACCTTATGTAAAGTTTTTTTAAAAAAAACAAACAACAGAGAAAGCAAAACAAGCAAATAGGGGGTGAATCCTTTCTGCTATAAATGGAGATAGTAGGGAGAAAGGAAAAAAAAAAAAGTGAAAATACAGTTAAAATGAGATTTAGTTGTAGTTCAATAACATTTTTGTGAATCTTTTTAGCCTCCCAAATAAAGGAAGTTTGAATATATTTGAAGGAGTCAGAGATAATGTTAGCAATTTTTCAATCTTGCACAATAAAAGGGTGTTGAAATGACATTATCACCACATGGGAATCTCCTTCCAAAGAGAAGTCAAGAAAATTAAGTAAGACCGCAAGAAAGACTACCAATCGAGCAACTAGCGCCTCACCAAAGTTGGAGTCGCATGTTGGACTAATATGGGAGATGGCTTGCAAAATCTTACTATTAGAATCACAACAAACTAGAGCTTGAGCCGAGAAGGAATCCCTAATAGTCATGTCAAAATTGATCTTATAAGAACTGGGAAAAGAAGGAAACCATCTATCAACCGAGATGAGATAAGACGATTTCCAAGCATTACAGTGGTCCATAGCAATTTTCTTAATGGAGGCTGCCAACACTTGAATATCAAGAATTTTCCCTTTATGAGCAACTTTGTTCATATGAAACCATAGAAGATCACAAGAAACATAGCATAAATTTGAAAAAAAAAAAAAAAAAATGGGAATCCTCAAGGAGAATTCCAAAAAAGCTAAAGGAAAGAGAAGTGATTTTTTGAAGCATGTAAAGTACATTTTGATACAGTGATTCTCAACATGTAAGAGCATCTCCAGTAACAATGATTATTTTAGCCACTCAAAATACACTTTTTTTTAAAAAAAAAAATTTGAAGCATGGAGAGCCAAAAGGGCTCATATTAGCTAAATATAACTAATATGAGCCCTTTGAAGCATCTATCGAAAATGCTTCAAAGTGTTACTGTAGCACATTGAAGCAATTTATTTTTCTCCTTTTCCTCTCCCTCTTTTTTCTCTCTCCTCTCTCCCTCTTTTCAATAAGAATTATATTAAAAACTAATATTTAAAGAAAGTAGATAGTTGAATAAATAATTTGTTAAAGTTTGTATTGAAAAACGAATAGTTTAAAAAAAAAAAATGTGTACTTCGAATAGCTAAATAGCCACCGCTAATAGAAATGCTCTACATACACTTTTTTAGATGTGTATTGTAACAAAGTTTTTATTTTGAAACATTTGTTGGATATCAACCCTAAGCATCTCCAACAATGGTAGTTACTTTAGCTAATGAAAAAGTACAACCATCCACTTTAAATATTACTTTTTTACTACATACTCCAGCAGATTTTTTATTTTTATTTTTTTGAGTGGAAATGGGCGTATTTCATTTATGTATAAAATCAGATTAGGTACAAATGCTCCATAGTGATAATATCAGCAATACATAGAGGGACTTCCCCGACAAGGGTCATCTCATTTGTAATAGTCAAGGCTTCCTTGGCAAGGCGATGGGCCGCACCATTCAGTTGTCTTCGGACATGGTTGACTCTCCATTTGTGCATTCCTTTCAGATGGCTTCGAGCTTCCTCAATTAGGTGGCCATAAGAACTCCAGTTACGGGTGAATGATTTCAGAGCATGGACCACTTGAAGAGCATCCCCTTCTAGTACCACTTTAGAAAAACCGACCTCCCTGCAAAAGGTAATCGCCCTGAGTGTTGCGACCGCTTTGGCAATAGCAGGGGCTGTAATGTGGTTTTTGGGTTCAGACACCATGGCTACCACCTCCCCTTTAGAGTCTCGTATTACAACTTCTATACCCATGCGGCGATTAATCGAGTCCACTGCCACATCCCAATTGATCTTTACAAAACCCATCGGAGGAGCTTGCCATCGATTTACCGCAGGAGTAACCACCACTACCTGGTTTCGTTGTCGGGAGGTAGCTTGCTGAAAAGACTTGAGATTCTCAAGAGTTTGACTGACCACAACGTGAGGTTGACTAAGTTGTCTTCCATGAACCACTGCATTACAGCGAAACCACATGGCGCGGGCTACAACCGCCACCCTCTCCAGATCATCTAGTTCTAAGACTCGCATGAGGTCAGAGAGAATAGCACGAAAATTCTCGTGTTCGATGCTCCGCTTCTGGATCAGGCTTCGACACATACTCCAAATTGCCTTAGCCGTTGGGCAACCCCACAATATAAGACTCATAGTTTCCGCTTGATTCGCACACATAGGGCATAGAGGATCCTCAGTGATTTTCCTGCGAAACAGATTAGCTTTAGTAGCCAGCGCATTACTACAAGCACGCCACAAAAACACCTTCGCCGCATGCAGGATCTTTAGCTTCCACAAGTGACGCCAGAGATCCCTATCCTGACCTAAACCAGAACTTTCGCCCTCACAATTTGCTATGATTGCTTTCGGAAGATGGTAAGCACTTTTAACTGTAAAATCGTCATGGGCTATATGGTGCCAAGTCGGGCGATCAATGGTATGGATCGAGCCAATAGGAATCTGAATTATAACCTCAGCCGTACTTAGATCAAACAACTCACGAATCATCCCAACCTTCCAGTGAGGCCCATGCCAGTCAATGAGGTCTGTAACTATCACCTCAGCACTGAGTCCTCCAAGCGAACATCCTGCAAGTAGTACTACAGGTTGTAGGAGCCACCTATCTTGCCAGATGAGAATGTGGAGCCCATTCCCAACTCTCCACTTAATGCCAGTTTTGAGAAGATCTTGAGCAGCCCACAGACTTTTCCATACATACGACGGTCGTTGACCCAACTGTGCTGTGAGGATCATTCCCCGAGGGAAGTATTTTGCCTTAAAAATCGTTGCCACTAAAGATTCTGGATTCTAAAGAATTCTCTAACACTGCTTTGCTAACAAAGCTTTATTGAAGCTTTCCAAATCCCGAAAACTTATTCCCCCTTGACTCTTGGCCACACCCATTTTCTTCCATTTAATCCAGTGAATAGACCGTTATTGTTTGTGATGACTCCACCAATACCGCTGAAGCTAGCATTGATCTCTTGAAGAAGAGACTTTGGAAGTACGAACATATTCATCATGTAGGTGGGGATGGATTGAGCCACGGCTTTCAACAGAATTTCCTTCCCAGCTTGGGAAAGGAATTTATTCTTCCAATTGCTAATGCGGGCCCTTATGAGCTCCTTTAAAGAAGAGAAAGCCAATCGTCGGGATCTTCCCACCAACGCCAGCAAGCCCAAATACTTCTCCATAAAGTTAGAAGCCTGTACCCCAAAAGCTTGTAATAATTGACTTCTATCAGAGTCTGGAGTATTGGTGCTAAAAAGGATAGAGGTCTTCTCCATGTCTAATTGTTACCCTGAAGCTTGTTCATACTTTCCCATAATAGATCGTAGTTGGTCCCACTCCAAAAGATTAGCTTTGCAAAACAATAGGCTATCATCTGCAAAGAAAAGGTGATTCAGCCAGACCCTTCCTTTGGCTATAGGGACTCCCGTGACTGCTTTACTTCTCTCAACCTCCTGCAACATAGCACTCAGAGCCTCAGCACACATAATGAATAAATATGGGGAGATGAGATCACCTTGTCAAAGGCCTCAAGTAGGGGTAATACTGCTATACAAATCACCTTTGATCAAAACGGAATAAAAGACAATTGGGATGCAATTCATGATTGACCGGATCCAGCGCCCATCAAAGCCCATCTTGCGCATCACCCTTTCAAGGAAAATCCATTCAATACGGTCATATGCCTTGCTCATATCCAATTTTAGAGCCATAAAACCCCTCTTACCCTTCAAAACAGAAGTCATAGTATGAAGTGTCTCCTAGGCGGCCAAAATATTATCGATGATGTGCTGACCGACAACAAATGCACTTTGATTCGGGAAAATAATGTGGGGAAAGATTGGCTTAAGTCTGTTAGCCAAGACTTTAGACACTATCTTATAAAGCACATTACACAAACTGATAGGCCTAAAGTCAGTGACCCGCGAAGCGGGCTTCTTCTTGAGAATGAGTACAATGCTTGTTCCGTTGACAATATCAAGGGGTCTACCCGATTGTAGACAAAAGATAACAGCTTGACATACCTCTTGGCCAATCAAAGGCCAATACTTGTGGTAGAAGCATGGAGGGAAGCCGTCCGGTCCGGGAGACTTGTAGGGGGACATCTGCAAAATGGTTGTACACACTTCCTCACTAGTGAATATGGAAATGAGTTGTTCATTCATCTCAGGGATGACCTTATCCGATAGCCCAACAAGACACTCGTCCACTCTTATCGGGGTTGACGAGGAAAACAGGGAGTGATAGTAGTCTAGGAAAGCCTCACTGACTTCTGTGGAGCTATTGCAGCTAACCCTGGCATCATTCACAACCTCACTGATCTGGTTAGTCTTTTTCCTTTGGTTCGCGAACAAATGGAAGAACTTCATATTCCGGTCTCCATTCTAAAGCCAATGGACCTTGGCTCTTTGCTTCCACTTAAGGTCTTCTCTTTCCAGCATATTATCAATCGCTATCTGATGATACTTGATTTCCCCAACTGATTCCAGATTGGGCTTCCCTTGAAGCATCACAAGTTTCTCCTTTTGCTTTTTTAGCTAGATTGATGGTTTTTTCCGACCTCAGGACTTACTCCACTTCAGTAGCGCTCTCTTGCAATGCTCAAGTTTACCAGTAAGGACCTCAAGGGGGTCCCCTATACGCTGATTGCAGGTCCAGGATTCTTCGATAACCTTCGTGCACGCCTCATTAACCATCCAACTAGCCTCAAATTTGAAGTGATTACTTCATTCCCTATCCTCTGCTCCAAGGGCACCATAGGTAAGTAATAATAGACAGTGGTCAAAGTTTTGTGTATCCAGAGTAAAAACATCCACAGCCTGAAACTTATCACACCAGGAAGGAGTAGCCAGAGCACGGTCCAGTCTTTCCTTCGTAAAGGATGAGTCTTCTCTGTAGTTACACCAAGTGAATTGGGAACCAGTAAAGCCCAGATCACACAAGTGGCACTCATCTAGAACTGCTCTGAAATCTTCCATCTGCCTGGTGGGTCGTGGCGCGCCACCCACTTTTTTTGACTGATCCCCAATCTCATTGAAGTCCCCAATACACAGCCATGGCAGTTGTGATAAATTATGAAGATGTCCAAGCAGACTCCACCCCTCCCTTCTATGAGCTGTCTTCGGATGGCCATAGAAACCTGTCAACTGCCACTGATAATTCTGCCCCACCTCCGTGATAACTGCATGGATATGACAATTCGAGTAATTTTGGATATCAAGTTGAACTTCTTCCTTCCAAAAAAGAACCAAACCACCACTTTGGCCGACTGAATCAACCTCGAGCATACCGTCAAATCCAAGTTTCGTGCTTAAATAAGTCATCTTAGTTCTATGAAGTTTAGTTTCCATGAGAAATAAGATGTTGGGCCACTTCTCCTCCACCAATAGGCAAAGGTTACGAAATGTTCCAGGATTCCCAAGCCCCCGGCAATTCCAGCTTATGAGATTCATAATGAGCAGCGGGGCTGAATACCAGCCACCGCCCCTCCTGCTTCTGGCCCCTGCAAACCATAGCCCTCCATTGGTGATCTAAATTTCTTATTTCCCACAAAAACCGAGTTTGTATCAATCTGGGAACCTTCTGTCTCAGCAGAAAGGTCCATACCTACCTTCTTTTTCTTCCTACCCAGTAGCGTCACTTCCCCCCCCCCCCCCTGAATCTGAATTTGCTAACTGCCTTGTTCTGGACAGTTTGCTACGTCCCGCTTTAGTTCTTGATACACTGGTCGGGCCCCTTTTTTCCATCCCCTGCTTGGGGTTCGTACACCGTTGGCTGGCTGCATTGGTTCAAAAGCTGTCGCAGCATGCATAGGAAAAACTACACTACGATCCACTTCAGAGGATTTGGGGTACTGAAAGTCAGTTCCCATATTACCCCTTGACCCTGTAAGGGCAGGAGTATCTTCCACAAGCTTCGCACCACTGACCTTAGGTAGTTTAGTCTGCCCCACACTAATACCATGCCCCACGGTTATGCTCCCATTTAATGAAAGCTGAGTCCCTGTACCCATAATGCCCTCCATTCCCTCAGCATAAATCTCATCCATCATTTTGGGTTCTGCATTAAAAGCCACGCCTTGTTTAGACCCAACATTTACGGAAATTGCATCCTTCCTCCCTTCTTCAGGAAACCTTCCTTCTTAAGACCCATGAAATCCGCCTCTCGTACCTAATGATCCATCCTCACAGCCCTGCTCCTGATACAGAAAGACACAGGATCCTCTCCTTGATTCATTGCAGTAACAGCTGGATCGCTCTCCATGAATGTCCCCGAGATTGCGCCTGGATACCCCTTGCACACTTGATCGCCCAGATTTGGTGCAGATCCCGACTAGCAGGGGCTGGGCTCCTCCCCGGTTCCGCTAGACGCTGGCGTTGGCGGCCGCATCGCCTCTGGTGGATTCCTTTTCGCTGGGTCTGCACCCTCTTCACAACGTCCTTTCCCCTGCCGCCAACTAAGAGAAATGGCTCTCAACCATGAACCGAATTGGGGTTTGCCTGCCTCCCCCATGGTTCGTCACAGCCCAACCTGCAAACAGCCCGTCACGTTGTGTCTAATGACCCCGCATCTAAAGCAAAACTGTGGTAGCTTCTCATACTGAAAAGCTACCCAAACCGACGTGTTCAAAAGTTTCAACATACGTCCCCTGGAGAGTGGCTTGTTCAGATCCACCACAATTCGAACCCTTAAAAATTCTTCCCACCCAACTCCGTCATCAACAACATCTACATCCTCCACCTCCCCCAAAGAGCCAATTTTGTACCCTATGGCAGTGCCCATACATGCCAATGGGAGATTGTACATTTAACCTAGAAGGATGCCTTAGCAAAGGTCAATTGAGTGAGCGGAGTAAGGCCATTGAAGTCCTCTACTACAAACAAGTTCCCCTCAAAAATCCAAGGCCGGCCTTCCAACACGTTGGATTTGTCCCAAACGTTTTTAAATTCAATAATGAAAAGATTAGCCCCAATCACCTTGGAAGTGCTCGGACCCGTAAGATTCCATCCCCTTAGGAGAGTTGATTTTATAATCTCTTTACTCACCACGCGATCGGTTAAGAGTTTGCCAACCAAACATAATTTCCCATGAGTCACAGTTCCTTCAACATCCTCTGCTTGAATTTCCATCCCCCTCACATTTTGCCTCCAAAAGGGAAAAGTTTCCCAATAATTTTGTGAGATTTACCACCAAATTGCCCATATCACCGACCTACAGAAGCCCCGCTAGACTAACTAAAAAGAGGCACTGAGAATAGGATCATAAAAACCCCCAATCACCCTCACGGCCCTTGACAGACCAAAAGAAAATTTTCTTCTCCTCTAGGGTGACAGCAGAAACCCTAGAGACAACTCCAGTAGATCTTTTATTCTTCACTCTACTTGCTTTTAAATATTATTTTTCATTTTTTTATTATATTTTTTGCCAACACATAATCAAAGGGAAAACAAACTTCCTTTCGGTGAAGATGAGAAGAAGAGAAAGAAAGAGGGGAAAAAAAGATGAGTTTCCATGGCAATTTCGGTGAAGATGAGATGAAGAGAAAGAAATAGGGAGAAAAGGGAGAGAAGTTTCCGTGACAATCTCGGTGAAAATGAGAAGAAGAGAAAGAGAGAGGGAGAAAAGGGAGAGAAAGAAGAGATAAAAAGTGGTCAGGAAACTAATAAAAAAAAAAATCAGAAATGCTTATAATATTAGTAGAAGATGTTATAGTTTACTATAATAAATTTGATGATAAACCTTTATTTTAAAGTATCTGCCAAAGAAAAAAGTGGGTCAGAATAGCTAGATTTAGCTATTGTTTGAGATGCTTTTAAGAGAGCATCTCAAGTCGAACTCAGATTCTTGTAAGTAGAAAGAGTTCAGTTGTCAGTTTGACTAGCAATTACCATAGGCATATCTATGTGCAAGATTTCAATGGAAATGAGGAAAAATTTCAAGAATTATTTCGAATTTCACGGAAAAATTGACTAACTACAAATGCGTTAAACTCTTCTTGGCAAGCAGGGGGGACTGATCCAGTCTTTGTCCTAATGCATTGCTAAAGATGCTCATTCATCTTGTAAGTGATGTCAATACATTTTGTACTCGTATGGCTTATAACAACTAAAACCTTCTGCGTCTAATCCCAGAAGTATTCTTTCCTATACAAATGCCTCTGGAGGGGCTTCTTCTGGTATCTGGGGGAAAATAAAATAAAAGAAATATCAGTTACACTACAAAAGTGTCTTCAAATCAAGGCTCCAACTGCAAAATAATCAACCACATGTATTTTTTATTTTGTTTTATTTTTGTAGTTTCACAATCACATGTAATTTGAGTAAACAACAATTGTCTCTACAGGTCGCAGAAAAAGTTGTCCTGATTACTTTATAGTCAATTCTTTGCTACTGTAAGCTTATTATTGTAATTATTATGTGAAGGATCATTATTTCATCATTAAAATGGCCACACCAGTTTTTTTGTACATTGCTGCACATGTAGAATAAGGTGATCCATAAATTCCCTACACAGTATATAGCACAAATTTAATCCTTTTACCTCTCCAGGATTCCATTTCTCTTTTAACCAAATATTCAAGTCCACAGAAACATTCTCTGTTTGCAAATTATTCCTGCAGAATTCAGAAGTGAAGCCAAATATAAATATGAGCATATGACATTGTTTAAACTCAAACATAACAAATTATCAACTTTCAATTGCAAATTCTATTTTGAGAACTAAAATAAATAAGACAGATTTCATTCAAGTTAGATATGGCAAAAGACTACGACATATGTCATAAAGAAAGTGCATCAAAGCACTGAGGAAAGACATGATGACCTCAATTTTAATGTTTTTTTTAAAAAAAGACCACCTGGTAAATGTGGCCATCCATGAAGCTATAAAGGTCAAAAACTTTCAAGCCAGTCTAAGTATGTTGTTTGATTCAAGCGTTTGAGTATATTATGAATTAAATAGAGGTTGCATCATTTCATATTTTCAAACCTTCCAGCTAATTTAATAAATATTACTACAAAAAGGGAGGAAAAAAAAGGGCTAAAACTAATTATAGTTACTCTTGAAAAACAAATCAGTAAACTTTGATTGTGAACGGAAGGAAGTTTCTGATTTACTAAGACTTCCTTCTATTTGCTTACAAATAACCTTATTAGTTTCTCAACAAACTTACACCAACTGAACATCTGTGCTTGCTGGTCCACCTGCACTAAAGTTAATCCCATTTGGAAGGATGGGCAAGTGGTTACTAGTTGAACTGGACATTTGTGCAGGTGCCGCTGGAGGAGAAAATAAGTTACTTCCAGCATTTATGCTACCACTGTTGCTTAAGCCTGCAATGCTGGACGTAAAGGAACTTCCAAGTGTCTGGGAAGGAATTTGGGTGCCAAACGAACCTGCTAGATCACATCATCAGAAGCGTTGCAAAAACATCTACAGGAGTAATGCAGGAAAGGAAACCTTCAACTACTGTACCTTCACTTCTAAATGGAAAATTGTTTGCTCCAAATGCACTTGATGTCTGGCTAGAAGCTGGGTTAGCACTTAGTTTCCCAAATGCATTGTTTGATGGTGTAGAAGGCCTGAAAAGATTTGCTCAACAAGTTTTCAAGAGCCCAACGGAATTAAAAGAACTGGATTTCCTGAAATCCGTATGACCCTTCAATAAGATCAGTAACCAAAGTTGTTCTGTATATCATCGAAAACTATGATTTTTGAGAAAACCACAAATATTTTAATAGAGTAATATGATACAAGTCACCCTCCATGTCTACCTTGTGTCTGTCAAAAGTAACATGGCTTTTAAAATCACCATTAGATCAAAAGTCAATAATGATTAATCATAAATTCAATGGTGATTTTAAAAGTCACATCACTTTGGTTGACACAAAGTAAACATAAAAGGTGACATATATAATTACTCATTTTAGTAATTGATTCTTACCTTATTCCAAAAATCATATTCTGTGATGCACCTAGTTGACTAAAGCTCGAGACTGAAGGAGGGTCCCTATTTTGGGCAGTCAATGGTAATGCATTTGGTCTGGCCCCAGAAAATGGGATTTGGCTGGCAAGAGTTGAGTTTGGTGGAACTGCATATGGCTTATGGAGGAGATTATCAAACTCAACTAACTTGGAGCTGTGTAAATTCCTCTCTCTCTCAACCTGTAGACAATGTATAAATATTTGCTCAGTAAAGAAAGCAATGCTTCCAGTTGTAAGTTTATCAATATGAACTATAACATCAACATCTCTCGTACTTTTTTAAAGAGAGACATCAACAAACATAAGAAAGCAAGGAACTCTCAAAAGGAACAGAGCCCCAATACTTAATTGCCAAAACTAATCTGCTTGTGGGTTTGGGCTTCGTGTTTTGGACTCGAGGGTCTGCTGCATGTAGGTTTGGGCCTCGGGTTTTGGGCCCGAGGGGTTCCTGCTTGTTGGTTTGGGCTTCGGGTTTAGGGCTCGTGAATTTCCTACTTGTAGGGTTTGGGTTTTGAGTTTGAGGGTTTGGTGTTTGTGCCTTTTGTGTATACTGCCTATGTACTTTGGGACGCCTTACACTTAATAAATTTACTTATCAAAAAAAAATATTGGTACAGATATCAGATATTGCTAGATGAACCAATTACAGTAACACCAGTGGAACCACATATAGGTTGGGGCCTAGGGGAAAAGATCTCTCAAGTACTAGGCAGTTAATTGCTAGACCGCGAAGAATGCTTTATGAAATGGTGGAGTAGCAGAAAATATAGCGTGTGCTCGGAGGAAGTAACATCACATTTTATATCATATTATAATAAATAGATATCTCTCTTGAGTTCAAGACTTAAAAGGAAAAGAGGATTGCCTGAATGGTCTCATCTTTTGAAATGTCAAAAATACCCACTACTCACATCCCTATTTCTAAGTAGCAATTTTGTATCTGTATTTATTCTCTTTTTTTTTTTTTTCCAAACAAAAAATCACGTTAAAAATTCAGTATAAAAAATAATTCTTATTTTACTCCTTCCATCCCATAAATTTGAAAAAAAAAAAAGGAAGAAAAATATCATTTCCAGGAGAACTAATTGTCTTAGCAATTAAAACATATTGCAAGTTCTCCCAATATTAAGTTTTGTATTTTTACTGTTATGAGCTTTCATGAAAGACACAAACTTCAGAATGAGAATATAAAATAAACATTCGCCCTTTTACTAATTGAATTTCCTCTAATTAGGAAAAACCATGTATGGTCGAAGAAAAAACTAGTGTGGGCGTTAGAGCATTGAGAGGACCTTTCTTGCATGCAGTAAAGTGAGAACTTTGGCTTTGGAATCCAAACATATCGATCAATTTGAGGCCCAATCAAATTATTCTCGAGTGATTTGCTTAATGCTAGTTAATCTAAACATTTTAAAGTTTGCATTTATGTTAACATTAAATATGATAGTTCACATCTCAATAAACTTACAGCTAACCTGAAAAGGAGGTAAATAACTGTTCCTATGTGTTTCCTTTCAAAACTATGTTTATTGCTTTCTAGTCAGTGATTTATTGGATTTATATTTTCATCTCGAAAAGATGTTAACAAAGTAAAACAAAGCAAAGTCCTTCATTTTAAACTTCCCAAAAAAAATCGATGTAAACTTGACACATTGTAATACAAAGCAACAGCTAAACAAATATATTCCCAACTTTTCAAGTTTCAGTAACTTAACAAACTCAGCATATATCCTCATCCTTTAATAGTCAGTAAAGTTTAAGAGTTGAATTGAAAGAAGCATGCACACGGTGAATTTCATCTATCAAACAAATATAAAAGTTAACACATCCTGGGAATGTTTATAAACGTGCACTTGCAGAAGAGTAAAATGTGGTATGTCAGGTTTTCTCACTATTGACTCAAAGCTCAACCCACGTCTGGCATCATCATATGCTGCTGCCCGCAATTCTTCATAGCTAATATCACCAACAATCTCACAAGGTGCACTGCAAACAGAAGAATTCCAAACTCAGGCCACAGTTGGGTTTTCATCCTCATCGGTAGAGGTCAGAATATAGTAGACTTAATAGTAGTTCAAAGAAATATGTAAAATAGAAAACCAAATTGCTTATTCCATCCTGTGAAAAATTTATGATTATTAGTTTTTTTTTTCTATTTTTGAGACATTGCACATAGTATAATAATTTAAATGGTAAGAAATTCTTGAATTATCTGTTCTACCACTGAACTATTTTAGATGAACCATGATGACAACATATACTTCCACTTCTCTAAAACTTACAGCTTTTTCCCAATTTCTATCTACAATGGAGGCTTTGATATGAGAGTCCAAGAATGCCCACAGAATGGCTAAATGATAATGCGAAAAGACAAATGATATTCAACTTTGAAGCTGTCCAAAGCCAAGTAGGAAAACTTGTCTGCGAGACGATTTGCTCCATTTTGGGAAGTTAGGGTGAAAAGGACTAATCAAATCACACTTCCCTTTTTTTTTTTTTGATAAGTAAGAGAAAATTTATAAAAAGCGCGAAAGCACAATCCTAGTACACAAAAAATATACAAAATGACCACTTAAGTAAGGGAAGAAAAGAGTACAAAAAACTCCGAGTAGCTAATTGCTAAAAGAGTTAAATAAGCAACAGTCTAAGAGAAAAGAAAATGGAAAAAGAAAGATTTGAGCTCCTCAAGCGACCTTTTTTGATCCTCAAATGATCTATCATTTCACTCCCTCCAAAGACACCACATGAGGCAATAAGGCACCATCTTCCACACAACCGCACTCTGGGAGTGACCCCCGGTCAACCAGCAATCGAACAGCTCGAGTACCCGAAGAGGCATAACCCAAGACAACCCGAATCGATTGAAGATGATATCACATAAGGCACAAGCAGTCTCACAATGAAGAAGAAGATGATCCACAGACTCTACATGCCTTTTACACATACAATATCCATCAATCACGATGACATGTCTCTTTCTAAGGTTATCGAGGGTAAGAATCTTCCCAAGAGCCGCAGACTAAGCAAAGAAAGCCACATTCTCAGGTGCCTTGGTCCTCCATATACTCTTCCACGGAAAAGGTTGAACACCATTGCGCGCTAGAACACTGTAGAAAGATCTAACATCAAACTTTCCCTTATGCGAGGGGATCCACCAGAGCCTATCAACCCCTTCCCTTCTCCCGCTAAGAGAATATAAAAGAGTGAAAAATGAGGCAACGGTGTCTAGCTCCCAATCATGAGCCGCGCGAACAAAGCTAATCTCCCATTGAAGGGAGCCACTAGAGAAGTCCATATGATCTGCAACAAACGCATCCTTCTCACGAGCAAGCCCAAATAAAACTGGGAAGGTTTCTTTAAGCGGCAACTCACCACACCACACATCAATCCAGAATTTGATTCTGGAACCGTCGTCCAACTCAAATCTGACATGTCTACAGAACAAACTCCACCTCCGCCTAGTATTCTTTCATAACTCCACCCCGTGCGGCCCAGAGGGAGCAAGAGAGTACCACCCGCCCCCTACACTGCCAAATTTAGCATCCACAACAAATCTCCACCATGCATCTCTCTCATACACGTAACGCCACAACCACTTTCTTAAGAGGGCCCTATTAAAGGTCCTCAAATTCTGGATCTCCAAACCTCCCTCGGATACAGGAGAACACACTGTAGACCAGTTGACCAGGTAAAATTTGAACTCATCACCTAACCCACCCCACAAAAAGTCACGAAAAAGCTTCTCGATACGGTTGGCCACACTAGCAAGAATGAGGAACAAAGATAAGAAATACCTAGGCAAACTGGAGAGAGTGCTTTTCATGAGAGTAATCCTGCCGCCTTTAGACAGATACATCAATTTCCAGCCAGCCAGCCTTCGCTCAATCTTCTCAACAACCCCATTTCAAATAGACTTTGCCTTATAGCAAGTCCCTAGAGGAAGACCAAAATAATTCAACGGCAAAGTGGAGACCCCGCAACCCAAGATGTCGGCCAAACCTTCCACATTATCAACATTGCCCACTAGAACCAACTCTGATTTAGCTAGATTAACCTTCAAACCAGAGACAGCTTTAAAACATAAGAATAAGATGTGGAGGTAGCAAAGGTGATCAGGGTGACCCCACAAAAGACCAAGATATCATCTGCGAACAGCAAGTGAAAAATATGCACCGCTTCTAAGGGCCTAGAAAAAACAGAGAAACCTGAAAGAAGACCCCCGTCAACAGTATTGTGAGCATCTTTCTAAGCGCCTCCATAACAATAACAAACAGGAGAGGAAATAAAGGGTCGCCCTGCCTCAAACCCCAAGAGCTACCAAAGAAACCAACCGGAGTACCATTCACCAAAACAGAGAAGCACGCCGAAGAGATGCAAAAAGTAATCCAAGAAATCCATTTGTCACCAAAGCCGCACCTCCTCAACATGTACAAAAGAAAAACCCCAGTTCACATGCTCGAACACCAGCAAGGCATTCACCAAGGGTGGTTTTACCACTAATCATCACCACCAACACTTTGATAAGGTTCCTTATTTTTCTCTCTCTATTTTTTATTCATCAGTGAAAGTGAGACAAATCTGTTAGAGAAAGCTTGCAGTGCAGACCCTGATTAGTGCCCACAACCAAAGTTGTTAAGAAAACTGATAGTAGTTCTTCAAAATTCCTAAGAACAACCCCACAAAAAGTCATCTAGGATATATTTTTTGAAAAACACATTTCCAGCAGTTCCTATTAGATTTAAATGACAAAAAATTGACGGCAGCGACTGTGCTTGATTTGGTTATTGAGACATACTTTCTAGCATGAGCATAGCACGTGAGCTGCCAAATTGGTCTTTCATGCTCAAAATCTTCAGCAATTTGGCGTCTGCAAGTCTCAGGGTCTGTGCATCTTCAAGTACATCAATTTACATTGGATCAGGAAAACCATTTAAGTCATGAAGAAGAACTAATGCAGAGATATAGAGCTACGGATAAAGAAAAGCATAACTTGCAGACAAGTACTAACTTATGATTTGCGGCTTGAGTCTGATTGTCAGATTGTCGTGAAGCACCACCAGTAGGTGTGGAGGTGGAACGAGTCCATGTATTTTGAAAAGGCTGTCCACAAGTAAATTATTATCAACAAGCATAAAACGACAAAAATTTATTCTTGGTAACAATAGATGCACTGGAACCATCTGGAGCATGTTAACTCAATAAACTTTTGGAAAAAATCATGTCATCCTTCATTTGGTTACATTCTTAATGATAGATGCCCAAGTAACAATATAGAATACCTTGCTTTTGACATATAAGTCAAGATTTAGGAAGGGAAAGAACCTTAGATTGGATCTGTTGTGATCCAAAATCTGTGGCTCGTTTTGAAGCAGAGCTGTTCTGAACACCAAAACCAAAAGGATTGGGCTTCTGCTGTGGTTGTGAGCCAGTTTGTGTCTCAAATCCAAAAGGATTTGGCTTTTGCAATTGATTTGAGCCTCCAAAGACATTAGATTTTGGGTGTTGCTGAGTCCCGTGAAGAAATTTACACGCTTCACCATATCGACAGCTGAAAGATGTAAGGAAAAGATTTAAAAATTAAAAATCAAGGAATGAGCAAGTACACAACAAGAAAAGTCCATATCTAAGCTGAAATTAACATCAATGCATAATTTAAGTTTGTTGACAGCAATCAACGACGGGGAGAAAAAGAAAAAGAAAAAGAAAAAGTAAAAGTCGACATGCCACATGATAATAAACGCAAAACTGAACGCATAAAAAACCTTAAGGCAGAAACAAGAACAAAGTATCAGGCAATATAGTATGAAAAGAACATTCTTATTCTGATTGATTATGGAAGTTAATTAACTTCTCACAAAAATTTCAGTGTAACAAAAAGAATAAGAAAAAAAAAAACAGACAAAAGAGAGAGATCTTTTCCCTACAAATAACAACAACAGACGATGGGGAAAAAGAAAACAATTCGATAGGAGCTCGCCAGTAAAGATCCGATGAAAAATTACCACACTAAATTTAACAGGAAGGTCTAATTATGAGCTAAGATTTGCGTGCTAAGCGAATAGATTCAGAAGGAAGAATTTTAATCTGAAATTAAATTCAACATGGAGAACAAATTCAGAAAACAAAAGGGTTCCTTCATTCATGTCTAGGTGTATGATATAGAATACAAAGCAGTACATGAAGAGAATAGCTATAAAATAGACAATGTAGGGAAGCAAAAAGAGAAAGAAGAGTAGAAGAAACCTAACCGGTGTCCCTCTAAAAGCAAACAAACACAACAAATATACGAAAAAAAGCGGTAAAAGTAGAAAGACCAAGTGGATAGAATGAGTACTCACTGGCCACGCTGAAAATTTCTACAGGGTTCTCTCTTATTATACTGCATCTTCTCTTCTCTTCTCTTCTCTTCTCTTCACTTCTCTGGAGAGGGGGGAAAGAGAGAATGCGATCCTATCTCGGAAACATACCGGGGGGTGGGTGTGATATGTAAGTTAAACGCGTAAGTTAAACGCTTGTCGTCCCTGCGCCGACTGAGTACTAATACTCATAAGAGTAATGTTTGTACACATCTACTTTTTTTTTATATATATATATATATATATATATATTGACTAATTTTTTTATATCTTGAGAATAGCAAGTAAGTCTCAACATTATGTTTAAAAAATAAAAAAGTTAATTCATGCATACTAGAAGGACTCCAAAAAAAACATAAAATAAATGCACAAGTATTACTCTACTTATATTTGGGTAATAAGTAACGCTAAATACTACTCACAAAATAAATCAAATAAAATAAACAAATAAAAATAAATAAATAAGCTAAATACTACCTAATTGCATCTCATCATTTTATGGTCATAATTTAAGGTTGTTGTATTTAAGAATATATATAAAGTCATAGAGAGGATACAACAACTTTAAATCTTAATTATGAAATAGAAAAAATCATATACGATAGTAGACAACGATTCTCTCCATTTTAAATGAAGAGTAATGCTAGGAATCATCTTTTTGTCGTCCCAAAGTTAATGTGACTTTTAAAATCTATTGAATTTGGGATTGATCACAATTGATTTTAATCTAATAGTAGTTTTAAAAGTCACATCAACTTTAGAATGATAAAAAGCTAGTCTCTAGCATTACTCTTAAATGAAATAGATAGTATTAATTTTATAATCAGAATTAAAAATTAGTGCATCTCGCTCTCGGTATATTGGGCTGATGAGACAGTGTTCATAAATGTTTTAATTTGGAAAAAGTAAACATACTTTCTCAAACTATCACCCCATTGTCAATGTGTTATCCAAAGTACTAATTGTGTCAATGTCCCTATAAACTATAAAAAAAAATGTCAATGTCCCCCTAATGACAAAAATAACCTTCATAAAATTAACAACCGAACAAAAAAAAAATGAAAAAATCTTAAAATAAGAAGAAAACTAAAAAAAAAAAATGAAAAAAAAAATTCTACACCCTTTATTTTAATTTTTAATTTACTACGCTTTTTTTATAAAAAAAAAAGATTCTTAAATTTAAATTTTTAATTTTTTTGTTTACTTTTTTTTTAATATTTTTTTTTTGTAGTTTTAGTTTTTTTTTTCCCTCCAAATTTATAAGAATATTTTTGTCTTATTAAAAAATTTTATGATCATTTTTATCTTTTTCATGGCCTTAGGTGAGACATTAACATTTTTTTTATAATTTAAAAAGAACATTTATACAATTGGTGGTTTGAAGGGCACATTGACAATATGATGGTAGAATAAATGGGGTATGTATATTTTTTCCTTTTAATTTTTAATTTTTTATTTTTTTATTTTTATTAGTAAGGGTTGATCCCAGAACTTATGAATATGAGTGGAATGGAGGTATAAGTATGTAGAGTTTTTTTTTTTTTTTAAGCAATAATGGGAAAGGGGTTAGAGGAGAACAAACAAACTAAACGAGGTGAGCTCTCCAACAATAACACCCAAACAAAAAAGGGCAATACAAAAAACGAAACAAATAATAGACAATAGAACTTAAAAGGATTTAGGGCTTTTTATGGGCCGCGCAAAGTGGTTTACAAGAGTAAAATGGCTCGATTAGGAGTTTCAAGCGTTTAAGTATGTAGAATTGCTCGAGTAAACCCTCTTCACTGGTTCAGTGAAAGGAGAGAATTCATGTTTGAATTTAAAGTTTATACGAAACATGATCCTATATATACTGTTAAATATAACAAAATAAAATCTAAATGATTACATAATTTCTCTTCATTTTACTTTAAAATGGACAAGATCTTATTCCTTAAACTTCCTCCTTTGTACTTAGACATTTAAACTAACTAGTCCTACAAATTCAGTTTAATAAACTAAGTTGGGCTTCAACCTAGTTTGAAATAAAATTTTGTCCAATTTGATTCTAGTTGGCATTTTTTTGGGTCGAATAGATTGGGGTGGCTAAGTGGACTGGTCACGTGAACGCAGCCCATTAAGGTTTTTTGATGGGTTGGAGCCCCAGTTTGAAGCCCAATTAAAATGATGGTTCGAGCCCTCCACTGAGATGAGAGAGAGAGAGAGAGATGTTCATCTGTGGCTTTGTGAGCTTTTGTCAATTAAGGGAAGGAAGGCTCAAACCTTATTTCTGCAATCTGACCATCATCAATTAAAAATGGAGGAAGGTACAGAAACGAGGACGGCGAAGATGAGGGTATTTGTGGGAGGATTGGGAGAAAGCGTGACGGTTGATGATCTGCGGAGAATATTCGGGCCATTGGGTGTGGTAGAGGGACTGGACATTGTGAGGACCAAAGGTCGCAGCTTTGCCTACGTCGACTTCCGCCCCTCCTCCCTTAACTCCCTTTCCAAGCTCTTCAGCACCGTACACTTCTTTATTTTCCCTCCCCTGCTTCTTTACATCATTTCTAGTATTGGATTTGCAAGTATTGGTGAATACCCATTCGAGCATGCTTCTTTACATGTTATTTCTAGTTCCAACTTTTGATTAGAATCTAAATTCTTTTTCTTCAATATGAGAAAGATTTTTCCTTTCTTTCATACTAACTCTTTACTGGAATGTTGGATTTCTTCAATGAAATCATATGGAATAACTAGTGCCTCTTTGACATGAATTATTGAATACCCATTTGAAGATGCTTTCATTTCATTGCAACTCGTGGATGGTTCTTGCCGAGTTCCTCTTTTGCCTATATAGCTTGTTACTCCATATGTGGGTTGTTACTCCTATATAGCTTGTTATATTTCATATATGTGGGTTCTTTGATACTTTTTGCATCATTCCTTGAATGTCAATATTGTGTTTGTGATCACTATCGTTGACCACATACATGAATCTGCTATATACACACTACATTAATTTTTCTATGCAAAACATGCTAAGTAATTAGATGATTGCTTATACACAATCTAGTTCAAATAGGATTCTTATGGCATCACAGATTCGGAAGAATATGCATAAAACATATCCGTAATCTGAAAAAGGAAAGAAATTATAAGATTTTCAAGTCTTATTTAAAACTGCTAGTAATTTAAGCTTCATAATATACTATGCTTAATAATAAGGATTTAGATGTATCCTTGCCAAAGCTGTTCTAGCACAGTGCTAAAGGATCTGGAAACATGCATGTATTTGATTGCCAAAGAATCATATATAACCACATTAAAAAGTCAATAGCATGCCAAATGTGTTTTACCAAACAAGAAAGTGTATCTTTTAATAAAGGTGAAATTGTTTATTAAAAGATACACTTTCTTGTTTGTTAAAACACATTTGGCATGCTATTGACTTTTTAATATGGTAATATATGATTCTTTGGCAATCAAATATATGCATGTTTCCAGATCCTTTAGCACTGTGCTAGAACAGCTTTGGCAAGGATACATCTAAATCCTTATTATTAAGCATAATATATTATGAAGCTTAAATTACTAGCAGTTTTAAATGAGACTTTGCTAAGTTGACTTAAATTCTGTACAACATCAACATGCATATACAGCCACCTCCCGTGTAAGGCTTTGTTGAGATGACATACTTTTTTTGATAATTAAATTGAGATGACTTACTAAGAAGAGAGATCTAAATTTGTTCCATTAAGGACTGTATATTTTGAGGCTTTAGTTTCTAGTTCGGATTAGGGGCTTGTTAAGTTTACTTGAATTGAGTATAGAAGAAAACTCTAATTATGGGCTCTGAAGGGTTGATTTATTGAGTATATCAGAAAGCTTTCCATAGCAAATCATAGAAAAAAAAGCCATACCCATATGCCTAGATTGAACATCGTCTCTGCCACCCATGTCCTTATCAGAACAGAGATCCCACATGTTCAGTGTATAGTCTGAAAGTGCTCTCTTGGAAAATGTAACACCCAAGAAATATTTAGGATATTTGTTGGTTATTAGACTATAAACAATTGAGACATGATAAAAATTTTTAATATAATTTTAGGTCCTAAGTTCGAACTGGGAGCATGGTCATTCGAATAAACTAAAAACATTAGAATATATTGATTTGTGAGAAGTATCGTTCCAACGCAGAAGTCCTGTTCGAATGGAGGAAGACAGTAGTTCAACAAAACAAGAAAAATCCAGAACCAATTTGGTTCGGTTGAGTTCCGTTAGAACGGGAAAGAATAGCCCTTCAAGCACACACGTGTCAGAAGGAAAAACCACTGCACCGAAATCTTAGTGACTAAGTTACCCGTTCGAACAAAAAATAACCATTTCAAACGGAAGAAGACTATGGACACTTCAAGAAATTTTCCCCACATACACTTTTTACGAATAGCCGTTCGAACGGAAGAGTATCCCATTCAAACGGAAGACCAAAATTTTGTCTATAAATAGCCGACGTTCAGACCTGGTAAAATTCAAAATTCTCTCTCTCAGCTAGTCTCTGGAAAAATTATTAGTACGAAGGAAGGAGGTTTACACAATAGTCAAGCTTTGGAAAGAGTGCTTTGTATATTTCTTTTATCCTTGGCTTACGTGAATTCTAGTTAGAATTTTAATTATGTCATTATAATGCCTAAGTAAAGTTAGATTTATTAAATAAATAATGTAATAGTGTAGTAGTAATGCCCATATGAAAATAGGTGAATATGCTACATGCTATTGTAATGCCCAAGTGGTATTATAACATTGTAAAAACATTGTTATAATGTTCAAGTAATATTGTGATATTGTAAACATGGTGTTATGCTGCCCAAATCTTTTCAAATATAGAAATATGAAATATAAGTTGTTTTGGAAAAGTTACATGTAAAATGTTGGAAATATTAGGTGCATGACTTAGGAATAAGTATCCCTTGGAGCTAGGGAAGAGCATGGGAATACTAGAAATGAAATTTAGGGAGAAAATTGTAGAAAATTGAAGCACTGCACAGTCCCGTTCGAACTTCATGATAGCTATTCGAACGAGGCGCACTGCGTGATATCTGTTTGAGTGCAACACTGGCCTTTTGAACGAGGTGCACTACGTGATGTCTGTTCGATCACAACACTAGCCGTTTAAACGAGAGGTACTTTAAGGGTCAGTTCGAATGTAGTTTTTGGCAGTTCGAACTAGCTGTCAGTAAAAGTATAAAAATGAAGTTTAAATAGAACAAATAGAGTGTGATGAATATCTTAGAGCCTAATGTATAGATACAATGTTAATGCAAAAAGTGTGCTGAATCAAGAATACATTTCTGGCGTATAAGCCCAAACTGTAAGTGCAAACTTATTGACCTTGCATTATTTTACAAAAACATGTTCTACAGGTTTCCTTGAGACCTGCTGGTGGCTGGTTCCCCTCGTACCGTCTCCGAGGTGAGTGAATCTTCAAAGGGGGTGATATGGATGAGATTGGGGATGGATAGAATGGAGAGGTGGGGGATGATGGCTACTCCGAGGTAATGCAAAGTGCAAAGGAGTTCGCTCCTTTTCTGGGGATCTCCTTCGGGGGTAATGAGAAAAGGCTTCTGGATATATTGACTTTCCTTGAAGAGGGACAACATCGTGAGGTTGTGGGTTCTGCTTCTAAACCGAAGGGGAGGATGGAGCTTAAAAATTTGGAATGCTCTAGTAACTTTGATACTAGAGGCAATGGTTCTAGCTAGGGTAAAGGCAGGGCTATATTGCAGGTTTAGAGCTTCTTTGCGGGTATAGGGTTTCTTTTGTGGGTGTCTTGGTGTTTCTCCCTTTTTGAGGTTTTTTTTTTTTTCTCTATTTTTTTGTATTGGTATTCCTTGTGTATATTTCCTGTATACTTATGGGCGCTTTACGCTTTTTAATGATATTGCTTGATTACCTATTAAAAAAAAAAGTGAATTCTAATGAGGATATCAAAGATTTGAGTAGAGAAGATTGCGACCACTTAGAAAGTTAAGTCCCACATTAGATGGGTGGATTATAAAGGTGTTTTATGAGCGCTAAGTCCTATATTAGTCTCTTACTATGTGAAACTAGGTAGGCTATATAAGTGACTTTGAAGAGTTCTAATTGTAACTTTAACCAGTCTTTTTGAGGCATAGCGCAAATGTAGCTGTCACTTTTCCTGGGTTATGACAACTAAAATGTTTAACAACATTGTTAAAAAAATTGAAGCACAATGTGCTACGTGGTAGCAACAACATATGTAAATTCCCCTAGTGAGAGACAATGGTAAATTTTCCTGGAGGCAGAGGTTTAGTACCGGCTACATGGACATGAATGATATCAGTTTGTGTTCTAGTTACCTGCTTTGTTGTATTAACTTTGCGTTCAATATCTATGTGGCCCTTCTGATTTATCTTTGAGAAAACAGTTTTGTGTGCACAGCTAAGCACTTTACTGAATACCCTTATAACTTCAAATAGGCACCCTGTTTATCTGTCATCTTTCTTCTTTCAATCCTGTACGGATGCTTATTGAGAAGCTGGAACTTCTTTTTCCTTTTCTTTTTAATATGTGCTGAATATTGTTGCCTACACTCATCTCCTGCTCTATATCTACACAGTATAATGGGTGTGTCTGGAAGGGGGGGAGGTTGAAGCTTGAGAAGGCTAAAGAACATTATCTTGTTCGATTAAAACGAGAGTGGGCAGAAGAAACTGAACTTGCAAGGGCACCCAGTAATGGTTTTGATGCAGATGAAGGCATGGCCTCATCCGACAAGCCTAAGAAAGTCCTCAGTTCCGAAAAAAAGCAACTTCGGATTTACTTTCCCAGCTTAAGAAAGGTGAGGTTAGGGCCTTGAAGATTTTTTTATTTGATATTTTTCTTCTTTCTTTTGGGTTGGGTTGGGGGGGTGGTGTGTTCTGCTTCTGACTGCAATCTATCTACTTTTATGTGTCTATATATGGTCAATTCTCATTTTCACTCAACATCACTGCATCAACACAACTTGGATCAAGCATTTCGAGGCAGTGTTCCTTGAAACTGTCCTCTGTATGGCTATTTATGAATTTGTTGTGCAGGTTAAATCTGTGCCATTTAGTGGAACTGGCAAACACAAATACAGTTTCCAACGTGTTGAAGTCCCTCCTCTCCCAATTCATTTCTGTGATTGTGAAGAGCATTCTGTTAATCATCACACTGCAAAAGAAAAACGAACTTGTGATCTGGAAGCAGAAAGTGGGGAAATGAATGAGCAAGAGCTTAACATAATGAATTCAGTGATGAACAAGCTCTTGGAAAGGGAAAAGGTGGTATCAGATTCTGCACGTAGTGGAAACGGACTGGCCAAGGAAAGAGATGATTCCGTCAAATCAATTCATAGTCTGCAACTTGATGACAGTGAAGCAGATTCTGCAACAGATGAAGATAACCTCATAATTAATGTGGTGTCAAGGAGAAACAACAGGATGGCTTTGATAGGTGACCAGGAAAAGGAAATAATTTCTGAAAATCAGGTAGAGCTTAATTTTCAATTGGTAGAGTACAGTTATTTCCTCTGTTTTACCCTGTTATCCCTGTAGTTTCTTTCCTAAATTTCTCTCCTTCTTGGACTCCCTAGGAATCAGGATTCAATGGAACACGAACTTCTAAGGATGGGCAAATTCAGAAAAGGAATATTATATATCCGAACAAGAAGAGGAAATCAATTCTCAATCAAGAAAGTGATGATAATGGATCTCTGTCTGCTACTCCTAGAGGCAAGGGGAAGTTGAAAACCCATTCAGATGAGTCAGCGAGACTCTTGGGAGGTCAACTGGCTGAACCAGAATCTGATATCCAACAATCAGCTACAATTGTTTCATGGTCCCAGAAGTCTTCGTGGAGACAACTTGTTCGTGATCAGGGTGACACTTCATTCATCATGTCACATATATTTCCAGGCACTGGTTCTAGCGAGGAAGGGCAACCAAAACTTGATGGTTTATGTGAGCCTGACGTGCCTGACTCCACCATCAGCAAAAACGACTACTTGTTAAGTCATGGAGATCACTTGGAAAGCCAGTCGGGTGAAACAATTAAAGAGGAGGGTGAAACAATTAAAGAGGTCGTGGAAACTCAGCATGCCAAACCTAGTGTAGCGTCAACTAAATCCGGCAGAGGTGCTTCATGGCTTCAGAAGTCCTCGTGGACCCAATTGGTTAGTGAGAATAAGAATAGCTCATTCAGCATTGGTCAAATTTTGCCTGGTATTTCTTATGAAAAGCTAGTCATAACAGAGCCCAACAGTGGGGACATTGTTGATTTCACTTACAGCAAGAGCAAGCATAATGATTTAGGTAAACAAGATGATAGTAATTCTACTGAATATGGTTCTATAACTATGGAAATTGGAAAGGACAGGAATGTTGTTAGGAGTACTCCGGAGAAGAATCAACGGACTGTTGTGGGCAGTAATGAGGCTCCTGGTCCAATATTTGAGAAGAGAAACGATTCAGCTACAAAGCTGATACCTGCTGGGAGTGAAACGTGTTCTTTTATGAGAAGTGCGACTTCATTGAAAGAGTGGGCAAAAACTAAGGCTGCTTTACGTGGATCCCGCAAGAGAAAAAGTGGTGAGAAGTAGATGCTTTAGCATGGTGGAGTTGTGTTTGTACTAAAAGCTTTTTGATATCATTACAGTTCTACTCCCATCAAATTTGAGATCAGTGTCCTCTTAATGTTCTCCTGGCCGTGCGGTCGGCAATGTTGTCTTAACTTTTAGATGTGCTTTTGTTTCATTTTTTTTGTTTTTGTTTTTGATTTTTCTTCCTCCTTTTGTTTCAGAAACGAAGTATACAGACAACTATACAAATTTTGAGTTTACGTAAGGTTACTTCAAACATATGGTAGACAAGCATATACATGAATCCTCTATCCTAGAAAAGAGACTCGCTACTTCTCTATTTCCTATTTATCTCTCATCCATCTCTTTTTTAAACCAACCATTAGATCTGTTTTTCTACATGTTAGTCTTATATATCCAATGGTTGATATAAAAAAAAAAAAATCGGTGAAGATGGATAGGAGACAAAGAAATAGCATTTCTCCCTTAGAAAAAAAAAAATAAAGTTTGTGTGCTACATAGAATTATCTGTTTCTTACAAATTCACATAATTGAAATAGCGTAAATCTTTGATTACTTAAACTCCCTCAACTGCTACTCACACGTTGCTTCCATGAACTATCATGTGTAACACTTAACCCCTTCCGACTACTAATCGTTAGCAAAAAAAAAAATTCACCTGTTAGCCCAAATCATTGAAATGGACGGAAACTCAACCGTGGCCATGCACATACATTTTTTTTTTAGATATCACCGAGCTCTTTTGCTCTCAAATAAAAAAAAAAACAATAAAAAAGCTAAAAAAAAAAATAAAAGAACAAAACAAAGGGTGGTCATCGAGCCCCTCTCCGCCCCCAAATTGCACGGGATGGATTGGTCATTTCTAAGCACATTTTAGGGATGGATCCCTAAATACAATAGGAGTAGTTGAGTCACCATAAAAGTGTTTAGTGGTGGCTTAGCCACCTCAAATCACTTGGGGGTGATCTGCCCTCCACCCTTAGTTGCCGGGGGTGGTTCAGCCACTTTAGGGATAACCTAACCTTTTTTAAATGAATTTTTGAATTTGAATTTGAATTTGAATTTTATTTTTCAATTCTAAGGGTATTTAAGTAAATTTAATCTGTAAACTAATGATATTTTTATCATTTCACGTTAGAAATAAGCATGTACGTGTCACATGTGCATTTTCTCATCTGATTTAATAATATAGTGAGTTTTTTTTTTTTTTTTTGTCAACGATTAGTAGTTGAAGGGAGTTGAGTGTGACATGATAATTCGTGACTGGCAATGTGTAAATGAGTGGTAATTGAGAAGGGTTAAGAAAAAAAGAATAGAATAGAAAAAGGGGAATTTAAAAAAAAAAAAAAGACCTCAACTAAATAACCACTGGTCGTGGAAAAAAACATAAAAGGAAGATAGTGCGATTTCGCATACTAATCAAAATAAACTAAACTTAAAAGTCAATCAGTAAATCTTCGAACAATAACTCTGGACATTATAAGTACATATTTTGATATTTATCAATATTTGCAATTACTTACTATCATTAAAAAAAAAACAAAACAAAACAAAAACCAAAAAACAAAAAAAAAAACAAAAACAAAAACAAAAAAGTGCTATACTAATATATGAAGAGGGATATCCTTTAAAGAACAATCGATCAAATTATAATTTACATCGGATAAGGATTCTTTACAATTTTTTTTAAAGTGTAAATTTTTAAATTATGTAAATTTATGTTGTTTTATACATCGAACGATTTGAAAAATGCTATATATTAAAAATATGACATATAATTAATAAGAATTTGATAGATTTGTATCATGTTCTTGTGATTTATGTCGTAGAAAAGCTTTGAATTAAAAAATGTCTTTTACTTTACTAAAGAAGAAACGTCTTTTTAAAAGTGAAGAAAAAATATGTTGAAATGAATTTTTTTTTTTTTAACTGTTTTGAAAACATGCTATTTTTTTAATATATAGCATTTTTCAAGTCGTTCAATGTAAAAAATGGCATGATTTAGGTAATTTTAGAATCTACACTTTTTTAAAAAAATGTAAGAGATCCTGACCCATTTACATTAGATTTTGTTTTCGGTACATGTGAGGTACCGATATTTATGTTTCCACTGTTTTATGTTTCTAACAGTATATAAAATTAACCAAACAAGAATCTCAGTTGTGGTTCTTTTTTTTCTTTGGTGGTCTGCACATAATATATACAAGAAATTGACAGTTTGCTCTAGCAAACAACTTTCAATCATTCTGGTGAAGTGATAAACTTTTCATTCTTTTGTTGTATCAACTAGGGTGTTGATAGAAGCCATTTCAGGGCATTTGTATCTCGAGGACGCTTTTGACAGCTTAACTGCTCATTCAATGTTGTCAGGGTCAGAGGCTCTATGCTTTGATAGTAAAGAAGTGTCTATTTTAGACTCCGCTTGTCTTGGTCATGGGGAGGCAGTGGCAGGAATTAAGGCACTCCCAGCTTGCTCTTGCTCTTCCGAAAGCATTCTCAATCTCAAGTACTCCCTATGCTGCACTAGGAGTAGTTGCAGGGAATTCTGTACCTGCTCAGACCAGATTCATTATGTAAATAACTATATATTACTTAAATACCAATTAAAGTTAAAAATTAAGGTTGAAGAAGAAAAGAAAAAAAAAAGGAAAAAAATATCAAAAACTTGTATATTAATAATCGGTCTACATCATTATTACATAGACAGAAGAAACAATAAACTAGTCAACCAGCCAAAACTTGGAATGAATACATCTGTAGTGCACCTTGAGTTGTTCATGGAGCTGCTTTTGAATTTCAATTTGCAGGCGCAAAGCCTCTGTAACTGACATGCCTCTACTACAAAGAGATGACTTGAAGTAAGTATATAATCTATAGAAATGGGAAAAAAGAAAAAGAAAAAGAAAGAAGAATAACGCTACAGAATTTGACCTTGTCATATATTCAGCATCGTCATTGTTGGTTGAAGCTAGCTTCTTTTCTTCAGAGATGGAAGCCCTTTTATCTTAAAAGCAGAAAGTTAAGTATGTAAGAATTCATTGTTCAATTTCACAATTATTTAAGAGGCCTTAAAGATAGAATCAATTCAAAATCAGTGTATATTTTATTCTGGTAAGTATTGTAAAATCAGCACCAGCAAACTTTTAGAGTAAATTTTTCGTCAGCCCTAAGCTTGCATTTTGTTTTTTGTTTTTTGTTTTTTTTTTTTTGGAGTAAGGGACTTTTATTGGCAAATATTAGGATGTACAACAAAGCTCAAGACAAGCCTAAAGCACACTTCAACCTACATCCCTAACAAGGAAGATCTCAAAAGACAACCCAGATCCCTAAGCTCGGATCTCTATATAGTATATAGCATATTTTAACAACATTTAACAAACTATTGGCTTCAAATGTCTGGAGACTTTAAATTCATCTGTCGGAATTAAGTCAAAGAAGAGAAGGGCTAGACATGCCAACATAGATAAAATGAGAATGGTAATGACTGACAGCTGCTACTTAATGTTGCATTTGGATGAGAATAAATAAGATTAATTTGAGGGCATTGAAGAAGTCAGGGGAAGGAAAACCATGAAGGTAGATAGGAACTGAAAGATGAAGAAAAATGAAAATGAAAATTTTGTGTACTTATTTACTAAATCTTTTTTGCCATTTTCCCAAATTGCACTAGTAATCAATATGAAGTAAAAAACAGATCAAATTGCAGAATTTACTTGCGTGTTTTGTGCCAATTCTTGTCTAAAAACTAATTGAATTAACTGTAATGAAGGGTAATCATTAACTTCTTATCGCAAAATTATCTTTACCATGTTTCAGCTCTGGCACATTCTTCGCAAGTCGATATTTCTGCAGATCATATTCTTCAAAAGTGTCAGCTGATATGGAACAGATGTTTAATCATCCCTAGGATGAAAGCCACTTCTGTTACTTATCAAAAAAGGATGTAAGCAACATTCTGTATATAAAATTTACCTGCAAGTGGCTCTTGACATGGTAATAATTTAAACCTTCAACATTCATGAGCTTCAATATGCCCTTTGGGGTTGCATCTGCAATTTATAGCAACAATTGTGAGTCATAGGGAATAAAAGCATGTAAGTCTTCCTGATTTTTTGAAGATGGTTTACTCACTCTCAGGGCCACCAAGTTTGTCAACCGTATCTAAGAAAATCTCATGGAGCTCTGATGTCCATCTTATTCTTGGCTTATGCGCCGCTGCAGCCTCTGCAAGACGGTGGGTTGAATTACCCTGACCATTCATTTGCACGACTAAAGGATAATTGCTCTTGTTCTCTTGCAAGTCCACAATTGTGATTGGTGAAATTTGTGGTGCTTCACTTATTTCCTAATTAAAATATATAACATTATTCAAAAACGAAAGCTGTAAACAAATATTTATATTTATGGACCATATTCCATTGTTAAGATATGCACCCACATGATAAGATAATTACTTCTAAGAACTCTTTGAGGCATCCAGGATGCATAATATAGTAATAGATGAGCCCTACTGAAACTATGTTGTGCCTAAATGATAATTGATTCTTTGTTGGATATTTTTGTCCTCTTTTGACTCCTTTTGAGTAGATAATTGATTTTTTATTGATGAGCCAAAGGTCCTGAATTCGAACATTGATTCTGTCATTTAACTCTTATTTAAATTTAAATATTTCATATGTTGGGCATCACCTATTAAAAGGGAGTTTGAGTCCACACGTAAGAGAGAATGTCAAAGTATTGACTAAATGATTAAATTTACATCTTTCTATTAGTTTAAGCTTTTTGAATAAATGGTGATTTAACATTGCGGAAATCAGTCCTTCTAGTGGAGGAGAGCCCGCAGCTTCTTCCAGAGGTCAACATCAAGAATAAAGGAGTTGCAAGCACCCGATTTTGATCACGAATTTTCTAGAAAGGAGATGTGCTCTTATATAATCCCCCAAATGATGTGTTTTCTGATTCCAACTCAAGGATAAGTTCTTTCCAAGCCACTGAGACTAATGTAGCACAATCCTAGAGCAAGACAAAATGCCTCGATCGCAATCGAACGGGGTTGCAAACGGGACAATCTGAGCTAAGGCAAAATTCCTTGTTCGCAACTAGGTTCAAATGGGATTGCAAACGCAACAATTTGAGTTGAGGCAAAATGCCCCGTTCACAATTAAGTTCAGACGGAGTTGCAAACACGACATTCTGGGAAATCTGCCGGATATGCAGCAGATGTTTCAAAAGAAAAATGAGCACTGATTTGCATCCAAAATTCATTCCAATTTCAGCATGATTTGTTTCCTTATTAGATTAGAATTTACTGATTTTGTTGAGTTGTCTTTCCTTAGACAGTTACTTACCATTTAAGTGCTTTTGACAAAGGAGATTATACAAGGGAATTGGGTGCTTTTGGTTATGAAGTGGTGAAGAAGAGTTGGTGACGAGGTGCTCCAATGAATGTAGGCCTACTGATTCCATACTCGATGTATTATAAACTTGGAAGGACTCAATACAGCGTGCTTGCAACATGCCTCTAAGATTTTATCCTTAATTTATTCATTGAAGTATTACTATTGAGATTCATGATCAACTTCAGATGACAGCCAGTTTTTCATCAACCCTACCAAAATTGAAGATGCAACTGGCCACATTGCTTCGAGAGATCAGTAGACAGAGACATTTTAAAACACTGGGGGAAAAAAGATGCCTAATAAGTGAGCAAGATTAGTATCAGACTGAGTTTATGCACACCACCTGATCAACCAGAAGAGCAGTTGAAAGTACATATATATGGTTGTAAAACTTCAGTCAAGCACATCCTCCTAAAAGCTTTTTTTTTTTTTTTCTTTTTTTCAATACCGGGAACCCCTCCAAGGCAGGGCTACTTCGTATACCCACTTTTGCACTCATGCCTCACACCCCTCTCAGCATAGACCGGTTGAGTCACAGAATTTTGACAAGTGACTGGCTCCAAGAAGTAGTTTGCATTCTGTGAATTTTAAACTTACGACTATAAAGAGCACTCAAAGTCTCAAACTTTCACCAACCGAGCCAAATCCTTGACATTCACCCATTTTGTCTAAGTGGGTTCTTCAAAGCTTCTTCGGATGGTATTAGTACGTACTACCAAAATGGCATTCACCTAGTTAATACTTTAAGACCCTTTGACAAGGAAACCATCTAAACCAGAATTTTGAGAGGGAAAGCTCCACATCAAAATGGGGCCATGCAGTAGATATATAGTAATAGGGCAATGGAAGACAGAAGGCAACTCCTTCACTAGGACAAGACAGTTAAAATAGACAGTTTAATGATATTTGACAATGCCAACAAATGGATCTGCAGACATTAAATCACAGGCAAGTGGTGATGCATGTCTATTGTAACTTCCAGCTGAAACATGCAAGCAAAGTACAACGCAAGTAGGTGCAAGCTCCGGTGGGGACTTGAAACAGATTCTTGCTGTCTTACATTCGTATCACAGAAGATTGGGAGTGGTGCAATTTATCCAAAGAAAGAAATTAGACAAAATCTTCAAATGGAAATCCCCAGAATAGACTATATATAAGTGGTAACACATTTCAGTTGAATTAATCACCAAGTAGCTAGATGCATAATAATTCAAGAAACGTCCGCACAAATATAACAAACAAAAATGATGAGATGAAGAGAGAAGCATCTTCTAACCAAACAGTCAAAAATCCTTCAGTATGTTCTCCAGAATAATAAAAACTTAATCATAGAAGTGAAAAGAACAAAAGAAAAACAGAAGAAGAAGAGAAACCTTATCCATTTTCATCGATCATAGAGTTCAAAACTATCACCTTCGAATGCTCCGAAGCAGGAGACGTCCAGTTATTTGAATCCTTGAATGAGTCACTATATAAAGGTAATTAAACTGTTTCTTATCCAGAAACTCTTTCGTACTCCACGATCTTTATACATATACTAAATATAGAGACAGAGAGATATAGATGTATATACATTACATATAAGAATCGGTTCATTTCATAGATAATATGTGCTTGCGTAACTAACGAGAGAGGACCAGCACAGCACAGCATAAAGTGCACCAACCAATGGCGGCCTTTGTCTAAAAAGTCTTAACGTGTAAATATCGTATCATACTAATGATTTCTCTCGTTCTCGGGCTCATCAATTCTGACGCTAGCTAAAAAATAAAATAAAATAAAATCCTTCATCCGGTAAATCAAAAACGATTTTTGACTCAAAGTTTTTGTATACATAAAGTATAAGAATATGATGAAAATATACTTAATTCTCATTAATAACATATCATATTTTTAATAAATAATATTATTTTCATGCCGTTCGATGAAAAAAAAAAACGTTGGGAATTCACATAATATGGAAATTTACAATTTCAAAAAAATTATAAGGAATCCTTATCGATCCAACTTGGGCCTTTTTGATAATTGAGCACCTTTCGTTCAAGCAAAGTACCCTGCTTTAAGAGCTTTTCCGCTAACATGTTTGATTTTCAACTTCATGTGTCCTTGTTCACGCAAAGTAACTTACCTTAATCTTGTTTTTTTTTTTTTTCTTTACAACAACTGATCCAATTGTAAATTTTTACTGCAACATTATTAAATTATTATATGACAATCATATAACAGTCTACTAAAGAGCGTTACTTTTAAAATTACCAATTGATAATTTCACAATTTAGACATGGGCTTAGTCGTTCCAATGTAAAATATCATGTCTTCATCATTCGTTCATGTATCGTAAAATAAATTGTTTCAACGCATAATGCAGGACATGATGGCATAAGAAGAAATTTTGAATTCACAAAATAACAAAACAATGCCAAAATCAACTATAACACAGCAAACGTTTATCACCAAGTCCTAGTGATTTCTTAACAGTACAAAGAAAAGCATCGCTGAAAAAGCTTGACAGTTGCACCTCCTTATTATGAGTCTTAAGTTCGATTACACGTATTCGAAAAAGTAGCTTCCAATCGGAGATTAAAAAAACCAATACGATTAGAGTTGACTAACTGTAATAAAAACCATGGCTTTCATCATTAGACAAAAACAATGTTGCCCTCTTCTATCTATCTTTGAGTTCTTGTTCAAACTGAAGCAATTTTTCACGAATAGGCTGCAGAAATAGCTTCAAATCCTGGCAAACCCGTGACTTCTCTTGGTGCAAAAGATCCTTCTCTTCACTCAATCTTACTTCCATCTAAATAAGAATAAATGGGTGACTTTGTGCTTAGTATTCAGGTGAACAGGAATTTTATTGCTTAAAAAATAAAAATCAAGGCAATTATGTCATAATTTCCCTATTAGAAGAACAATTAGACAATAGTGAGAACTGATGTCACAAAAAGTTGAGTTGTTCATAGATAAATAAGAGTTCATTTCAGCTGTAGTTGGATAGTTCATGCCTAGTAAAAACAGAACGGCATCCTAACAAATTATATGAAACAGCAACTACAACCGCTTGTCAGGTTCTAAGTACATGGTGAAGGATGTTTAGACTATTTGGAAATAATGTTAAGACAACAAGCTTTAGGAGTTGATGCATAATCAGCAACAGCTACAACATGGAATAAATTCAGAATGTTAAGTTTCTAATTTCAACTCTAACTTAAGAATCATAAACATGGACAACTACTATTTTAGTTGGGCAAAACTTAACCTTAAGTTATGATGGGCCAAGCCCAAGTCATTATTGTTTTTCTTCCTGTGATCACTATTTATAAAAAGAACTTCCTATAACACAAGAAAATTAAGTGCTCACTTGATGCAGGAGACCTGAATAGTCTTCGACTGGTCTTATGTTCAATTGTGCTTTTGCGCATTTTCAGGCACTGTACTTTAAATCTGCCTAATTAGCCCAGAATTCGATATTTGAAAATGGTAAGGAGCCATCTTAGCATAATATAAAAAGAACATTGAGAGAAAGCATGACATAAAATCACCCAATTAGATTTAGGTTCAACTGTCCATCAGTATTGGGCACCCATTCATCACATCGCAATTGTTAGGGTCCAGTAAACAAATGTATAGATCATCAGACAAGAACAATCCCTCATCAATCACTTGCCATTTTCCCTATTAGACTTCTCTGTATATTCAAATGGAAATATAAAATGTACCTGCAAGTCATCCAGCTCACCAAAAGAGAACTCCGGTATATCTATATGGCCCTTGACCATCTTCTTCTCCTCTTTGATTGTCCACTCCCCTGATTATGTTTAAATACTAGTTCAGTGCATACAGATTAAATGGAGAAAAAGGAAACAATTTAAGACTCTGGCTGGCAACTTACCTTTGACTTTCAATGTTAACTCATAGGTGTAGCCAACACGTTTCTTGTTTCGCACAGTCACCAAGAATGCCTGCTCAATTATGCAATAGCAATCCAGGAGGAATCAAAATGAGCATCATCATATAACCATAATTTTTTTTTTTTTTATAAAAAGTCATCAAAATATATCATTAAAAGCATAAGGCGCCCCGCCCCATGTATACAGAAATGATACAAGAGAAACCACATAACTAGAAAGAACAAAAAGAACAAAGAAATCAATATAAGTTATATAACTAATCGTCAATGGAGAAACATAAGCAGCTGTTCAAAATTACAAAGCTTTGAAAAATAAAGACTTAATCTTCTCCAATGTCCTCTCACAGTTCTCAAAAATTCAGTAATTCCTTTCCCTCTATAAACACATAAAAAGCACGTAAGCACCATCTTCCATACAGTAACACTCTACGTACTGCCGATAATCCACCAACAAGTATACAAGTCAACTACATGATTAAGCATAACTCAAAACAATTCAAAACAACTGAAAAGACAATCCAAATGGCATAAGCCATGTCACAATGAAGAAGAAGATGGTCCACGGACTTCTCATTCCCCTTACGCATGCAACACCTGTCCACCACAATGATATGCCACTTTCTGAGGTTATCCATGCTAAGGATCTTACCCAGAGCCGCTGACCAAGCAAAATTGGCCGCCCTCAAGAATACCTTATTCCGCCAAAAACGCTTCCAAGGGAAGCAAAAGCCTTTACTACAGACCAAGGCACAATAGAAGGGCAGCTTATCTTCACTTTCTGATCCCACTCTAGCTAAATACAACACCCTAAAGAATGAGGCAAAGACATCCACTTTTCAATCATGAGCCACTCTAGAAAAGTTCACGTTCCACTAGTTGGAACCACTATAAAGCTCCAAGTAAGCTACAACAAAGACATCATCTGCGCAAGCAATACCAAATAAATCTTGAAAGCTTCCTTAAGGGCTATATCCCCACACCACTCCTGTCAGAATCGAATCTTGGAGCCAACTCCCACCTCAAATCTAGTGTGACTTGAAAAATTTCCCCTGCTAATAATCTTCTATAACCCCACCCCCAAACACTACAGAAGGCTATATTTAATAATATTCAGGGATTTAAGTTTCCTTTTTCTTTCTTTCTTCTAATTCTCTTAATGAATCAAATTCTGTGGTCTAAGACAACTGTATAGAACCATAAAATCATTTGTTTAGCTGTATAGAGGATCATTTTCACAGTATGATACTCAAAAAGCAAGATGATTGAGAAGCTTCCTTGCATTTCAGAATAACATCATTCCCTAACTGCAATTACTATGTAAAAACTAGGGAATTAAAATTAACTCCAAGCTTTCAGCTAACATTTCCATTGTCCAAAGATTTTGTGCATATGTGACAAATGAAAAAGAAAAACCCCCACAGTATGATGCAATCAGTCCTCACCATAACAAAATTAAACTCAAAACTCCTTGAGTGTAGTAAATATATGTATATGGCTACGCAAACTCAAAAATGGAGATCACTGAGGCCCTAAAAGTTGGGAACTGAAGATATCCTTTCATTGCATTGCGATAAAAGAATGTTGGGTGAGAAACTCACATCGCCTACACATTTTGACACATCAGATATCTGTGCTTTGCCACCATGGAACTCCAAGAACCCCACCGATACGAGTAACTCCTGCAGTAACGACATATTGGAAACACAAAGGTAAAAATACTAATAGACAAAGCACAAGGGCCACCAATAAGCGTTCCAGCTAAAGTGAGAGAAAATGCTAAAGAATATGGTAACCTTGATTCTATCAGTTGCCCACTTATTGAGGTTTTTCTCCTCCCAAGTTCCAGCCTGTGTATATTAAATTAACAAGAATCATGAGCACAAATATTTTATACAAATGTAAAATTGGAAACTTTTCGAAAATGGGTTTTGAATCTGAGAGAGAAGAGAAGGGGTACCGAATTCCAAACGGAGCCGAGAGTGGCGGGCTGAGAGTTGAGAATATCGCCGGGAGTGAGCTTGCGAGGAAGCGGGAGCGGTGCCGCATCCTCCCTAACTTCCCTCACCCAATAAGTGTAGGAGGCTCCTCCTTCTGGCTTCTCCGACACTGCTCCGCCTCCTCCTCCACCCTCCATATGACTGCTCTGCGGATCTCACGCTTACGCCTTTGCTCTTCAAACATCCAATTCAATGCGCCACTCTTCTATTCTATGTGGACATATAAACGTACATGACGAGTCAAAACTGATGGCCGATGGATCCTCTTTTCTAATTTTTATTTGGTCTCCAGAAGCTTCGACTGGATTGGAGACTGGAGAGTCCTTTTCAACGTTGTATAACACTGTCGGCCCATGTTCCTGGTCGTATCTGGCCCATGTGTTATTTTATGTCAATGTAAAAACCCATGGAAGCCTCTTTTTTTTTATTTTTTGGTATAAGTCGTGGTTTTCCTTATTACTACTAGTTTATTACAGTAATCATTCCCAGAACAATACTCTTTGTTCAGAATGAATGTGCAATTATTGTTCTAATAAAACCTATTAATAATGTGTTATTTTATAAAAACAATTTTAAGGGTTTTTTGGTGTCTGTATGTAGGAATTTGGTATGCGTATGAACAGGTCACTCCTTTTGAGGGCAAATTGGAATGCGTATGAACGCGATCACTCTTTTTAAGGAAGATAGATTGGCGACCCCTCGTGAACACCTAGTTTATTATAAGGATAATCTACGCATACTAGATTATCGATAGCATTTCAGTCACTTCTACTGCAAGAATGGTACTGCAACTGCAATAAATTTCGACCTACTCCCCTCACCATTCCCGTTAAAACAAACAGTCCCAATTACCTTGGTAACTTTCCATAGCTTTGATTCATCAGTTTGTATTAATTTCTATATAAAATGCACTTCTGCACATATAAATCATGATCATTGCATTTTGTATCACGCAGAAGCAAATGTGAATAATATGGTGCAAACCAAAGGAACCAAATTGCACAGGGAGATCATGTAATAACAAGCAAAATTTCAGTTTTCCATTGTCAAACTATGAGATGTACAGATTCGTACTCGAGGAAGGACTGCTAAAAATATAGGCCCTGTAGCTATACTAGCTTCCAAACTGAAAAACATGCTTTCAAATCTACGATCAATGAGAAACAGGTTATCATAATTCAAAATTAGAAAAAAAAAAAAGGTTAGCATAATTCAAGACTTCCAAACACCTGCATTCAAAATTTTGCTATTTCTCCTGGGTGGCTACTTCACCGCATTATATTCCTAATTTCCCTCTGACCAACTATCATTCGAATACAGTTTTTGCTTTTCTTATGTATAAGTACACATGTACCAGTGGATCTTGAAATATGGCTCATTCCCATCGTTTGAATACAGTTTTGCTGCCTCAAACCGTGAACCTTTATAATTGGGAGGAAAAGGAAAACTTTCTGATTTTAGTAGGGGAAAAAATTGCAAAACCCTTCCCCTCTAGGACCATTCAAGAAAGCCTCAACTGATCAACACCAGAAGCATCATGTTGAACACTAGCCCAATGCTCTGCAACCATGACCTCTCCTCGAAATCTCAATTAATTTTAGGCTTTGGTCGTCTTGGCCTCAACACGATATAGAGGACAACTAGAACAACCAAGAAAGCAGGAAAAGTTGTCACATCAAACACTACATGTACTTTTCTTTCTCTTGTGCAGTGAATTGGGTGGAGAAGGACTCTAGTTGCATTCACTTGATCAGCGAACCTGTGAGAGAGATGAGATTCACAAATAAGGCAACTTTAAATACAAAACACAAAAGCCAAATGAGGTGCCAATAAGATTGGCACATAGGCACTGATTTCTAATTCAATGACAAATGGTGCTTGGAACATGCATCAGCATCAAAACCAAAACAGGTCTACTTTCCTTGTTATTTAGTAGCCAGATATCACACAGATCTCTGCCCACCTGAGTAAAGAGAAACCAAATCCCAACTCTTAGGGCTCCATTTGGATTCAGGTTGAACAAAAGGAAGGAGAGGAAAATGCGCATAAACGGCTTCTTAGGTCATTTTCATCAATTTTCTAATTCTCCTTCCCACTGTTCTCTCTGATATACAAACTGCCCCCAAGAGATTTGAACATCTATCAATTTTGAAAAACAGGAATAAAGCCCATTTACACAAGATGCTTACAAGCATGAACCTTGTAAGAGCTAGGAACATCAAGGCATATATTCTAGGGACATGCTACCTCTTCATCTCTTATCCATCCCCCATACATCTTTTTTACAAACCAACCATTGGATTTTATGACCCACATGTGGGTCCTACAAATTCAATGGCGGATTTGAAAAAAATATGGATGAAGATGGATGGGAGATGGAAAATAGCATTTCTCTATATTCTATAACCTAGAGCGGTTGAAAGAAAAAAAACAAAAACAAAAACAAAAAAGAATCCTACCTGAACTTATGGAGCTTGCAGCAGCAGTTCAAATAAAAGAAAGAGAAAAACACAGTTTGCCTATGTATGATTAGTGTTGAGTTCGAATTATCAACCTGGGTTTAAATAGTTACACTTTACCCATCTGATGAGCTCTTTGCTGAATAGCTGTGTCAGGTTTAATTGGTAATCATAAAGTATGGTGACTGTGATTTGAATGCGAGTTTTTTCATGATTCTTGATCCAAGAGAAGGGGATATCCTTTTAATGTTTCTGTATTTGTGAGGCAAATTTTTATACTCACCTCTTTCTGACTCAAGTGGTTTGTCGCATGCTCTCTATGGCATTACAAGAACAATTTCCGCATTAGGCATCATTTGAAGTTATGGAGTAGGGATGCAACTTAGTTCTGGGTAATCTGAGAATCAATCCAACCTGACCAAATTGGGGTTTAGTTGGGTTTGGGTTTTAATTTTTCAGTTCAAGTGTACAAGAGAAACACCAAATTAATTTGAGTTATCGTATGGGTTATGTGAGCTGGTTTTACGTAGAATCCAAAGTGTTGAGTTATTGGTGCCGGAAGGAGGGCTAGCGCTGCGTTTGGCGGAGAGAAGAAATGGGTTGTCCCAAGTGTTGATGTTTGGACATTTTAGTGTTGCTTGGTTAAAAAAAATTGATTGAGAAGCTGGTTCGGCTACCTGAAGAATCAGATTTCGTTGATTCGTCCAGGGAAGGTCAAAGGGATTTCTTTGCCCAGAAAGGTTCTAACAAAGCTCGCCGTTTCTTGGAGGTGGTGGAGTATGTGGTGGGTGGTCGTCGTGGCCTTATTGTTGTTCTGGAGGAAAAGGTGGTGGCCCTTTTGATTCTCCTCCCGGCAAGCACAAGTCCGCTCCTCCACGGCAACACCCATGGATTTCAGGTGAGGTTGGATCATTATCCAGACAAGGAGCTGGTTGAATCTCGGACAAAGCCGGTGTTCACCAGCAACGGTGGTGGTAGGGGCGCTACCCATTGTGGAAGGAATGGTCCTTATGTAGAGGGATGCTACCCATCGTATGTGGAGGTGGTTCGCACAGTCAAGCGCATCCCAACGACAACAAAGGGAAAGGAGGTGCAGACCCATGTACTGCTGGGTACTGTTCAATCTGCTTCAGACTTTGGCTACACAGATTGAGGGTCGGCTCCTTGCCATTTTCGTGTTACTGACACTCAGGTTTTCTGGGGAAGCAAAGAAGAGTGATGTCGCCTCTTATTGTGGGTTTTTGTTAAGAGTTGAAAAGCAGCTGGTGAAGATTAAAAAGAAGGTGGATCGGGCGCTATTGTGCGTGAATGAAGGTCTGGAAGGTCTTGGGCCGGTCTCTCAACCCAAGCCCAGCTGCCAGAAGCATATTGTTAAGAGTGGGCTTAAGCCCTTCAAGAAATGCAAGCCCACGTTGAAAGCCCAAGTAGTCCAGCTTAAGTGCAATGTCAAGCGGGCTTTGAAGATTAAAAATAACTTGAGTAAGGATCCAGGTGGGGCAGGCTTAAGGAAAAAACAACGGGTCGGAAACCCATCTTCCTCAGGTTTGATCTCCGTGGTGGATTGGCGGAGTCCCGCCCAACCTGGCGGCACGTTGGGGATTTCGTCGTCAGTTCTTACAGCTGTTAATCACGTCGTGCAATCTTCTCTGGGGATTTTTCCTGCAGTGCTTCATTCTTCATCTAGCACCGGTGGTGCGTCTAGGTCACGCTCTTTTACGCAAGGGGGACAGATCGCACTGATGGTCCTTGTTAAGTCCGGCAACACGCTATTGCAGCCCTCGCCGTGGGCTGACATCCTCCCTCTCTCAACCTCTGTTTCAGCTGGGGTTGTGGATGGGTTGGCCTCTTTACTCCCTCGGCTTATCTCTGTAGTGAGAATGGATGGTGATGGTTGTTGGCCTGTTTCGTCTGAGGAGGTTCTTCCCTCTATGGTCAGTGCTACGCAGGCAAACCCAGATCGGGGTTTCAGTTGCTAGGGAGGATGTACAACATTAAGGATAAGCAGGGGGCAGTACAGGTGTCGTGAAGGGCAAAGACCTTGTGGGTGGTGAGGGTAGAAGAGGTGCTCTCGCTTCCTAGCCTTGTTTGGAGCTGGAATCTCTATGAGGAGCCCACCCCGCAGAGTGTTCTGCCCTCAGCTTGGGTTGTAGAGAAGGCAATGAAGTTCCGTCATTTCGTGGGGCTCTCGTGCGATGGCTTTGAAGGGCAGCTGCTAGCCTTGTTCACAGCCATTGAAGCAAGAAACTCTGAGCAGGCATCGGCCTCTTGCTCCAGTTCGGGATTTAAAGGTAATAGAGAGTTAAGGAATCTAGTTTGCTCCATAAACTATGATGTGTACAGTGGCAGTGCTAGCCGTGGAATAGTCAAGGCGAGGGCTGCCAATGCTTTTTTATGAAGCCCAAACTGCTGTCGTGGAATGTGAAGGATTTGAATAAGGGTGATAAGCGTATGAGAGTTGGAAATCTTTGGAAATCTTCTTAGACAGTTGAAGGGGATATTATTTGCTTACAAGATTCCAAATTGGAACTAATTAGCAGTAGTGTAGTGCGTAGTCTTTGGGGTTGTCAGCATATGGACTGGTGTTACTCTCCTTCTAGAGGGCTTCCGGCGGTATTTTGATTATGTGGGATAGGAGAGTGGTGGAGAAGATTGAAGCGTGTGTTGGAGAATATTCTATTGCTTGCTCCTTCAGAAATGTTGAAGACGGTTTTTCTTGGGCTTTTGCAAGGGCTTATGGTCCTAATTTTGATTGCAATATAAGGTTCTTATAGGACAAGTAGGCTGGTTTGTTAAGTTGGTGGAATTTGCCTTGGTGCATTGGGGGTGACTTCAATGTCACCCACTTTCCTAATGAAAGATCGGGTGTAGCACGTTTTTGTCCTGCCATGATGGAGTCTTTTGATTTATCTTTGAGCAGGGCCTCATGGACCTTCCCCTTGTAGAGGAGACTTTTACGTGGTCCAACAATCAAGAGTCTCCCTCTTGGTCAAGAATTGATAGATTTCTTGTCTTTCCGGAGTGGGAAGCCAAGTTCCCCCTTTTATTTCAGAAAAGGTTACTTAGATTGTGCTCGGACCATTTTCCCATTCTTTGGTACACAGGGAGGAAAAAAGCCATTTAAGTTTGAGAATAGGTGGCTTAAGGCGAAGGCTTTGTGGACAAGGTAAGGCGGTGGTGGTCTTCCTATCAATTTCAAGGTTCTCCTAGCTTCATTCTAACCAGTAGATTGAAGGCCTTGAAAGCTGATTTAAAAACCTAGAATGAGCAAGTGTTTGGCAACATGGAGTCCCGTAAATTTTCTCTTATGGAGTTGTGTGTTTTCGATGGGTTGGAGGAAGTGAGAGCTTTAAATGCAGAAGAGAAGTTGAGAAAATCTCTGGTTATCAGTGATTTGGAAAAAGTCACCCTAATGGAGGAAATTAGTTGGCGGCAAAAGTCCAAGGCCCTTTGGCTTAGAGAGGGTGATAAATGCACTAAGTTTTTTCATCGGGTGGCCAATTTGAATAGGAGATATAACTCCATTGAAGCTTTGTCTGTAAATGATTCGGTCTCTTTTGATCAATCTACCATTAGGGATCACATTGTGCAATATTATGATTGTTTGTTTTCAAAACAGTACAACCGGCGGCCTAAGTTAGATGATCTTGCTTTTGATTCCATAGAAGTGGTAGAAGTTACTAGGCTAGAGAGCCCGTTTCAGGAGCAGGAGGTTCTTGAGGTGGTGAAAGGTACGAACAATGACAAGGCTCCTAGGCCAGATGGTTTTTCTATGGCTTTTTTTCAAGCTTGTTGGAATGATATCAAGTTAGACATTATGGGGGTGTTCTATGACTTCTTTGCTTATAGTAAGTTTGAAAAAAGTCTCAATGCCACCTTCATCACTCTCATCCCAAAGAAATCCGAGGCAATTGACCTCAAGGACTTTCAGCCTATTAGCCTTGTGGATAGAGTTTATAAGATTATTGCCAAAGTTCTTGCCAATAAATTGAGAAGGATTGTGGAGAAGATTATTTCGAAGCCCCAAAATGCGTTTGTTCAAGGTAGGCATATCCTTGACTCTGTTCTCATTTAAGGCCAAGTCTATTTGGGACAGAGTTGCTGGTTCGTATGGGTTAGGGGTTTGGAAGAATATCATAAGGGTTTGGGGGATTTATTCTAGTCATATTAGGCTTGTTGTGGGAGATGGCATCCATGTTAGATTTTGGCATGATTTGTGATGTAGGGACAAGGCCCTTAAGGAAGCCTTTCCAGTCTTATATGGCATTGCCTGTGTAATCAGTAGTGGCTCTCGTAGAGTATTCTGGTGACTCTCTTCAATGGAACGTAAGCTCTGTTAGAGCAACGCTTGATTGGGAGATGGATATCTTTGTCTTATTCTTTAATTTGTTGTACTCGATTAGAGTGAGACGGGATGGTATAAACAAGCTTTGGTGGCCCCCCTCCATAAAAAGGTTGTTCAATGTTAGCTCCTACTATAGTGTCCTTGCTGGTAACAATGCCACTCCTTTTCCTTGGAAGACAAAGGTTCCCTTGAGGGTTGCCTACTTTGCTTGGTCGGCGACTCTAGAGAAGATCCTTACTATGGACAATCTCAGGAAGCGGCATGTCATTGTAATTGATAGGTGTTGTATGTGCAAGAGGAATAGAGAATCTATGAATCATCTTCTCCTGCATTGTGAGGTCGCTTGCGCCTTATGGAAGGTCTTTTTCAGTCGTTTTGAGCTGTCTTGAGTTATGCTTTTTTAGTGTAGCTGACTTGTTTGCTTGTTGATGGACTGGTGGGAGATCTCGGAGTGCTGCTGTGTAGAAGATGGTACCTTCCTGTCTCTTGTAATGTCTTTGGAGGGAAACGTATGAAAGAAGTTTTGAAAACCTTGAGAGATCATTTATGTAGCTTGAGTCTTTTTTCTATTTTACTCTTTTTACTATGACAACTGCGTTTGTAGCTTCTTGGGAGCTTAGTTTTTATAATTTTTTTGTTCTTTTCTCTCTTCCTACCAAGATGTTTTCTCTTGTATACTCCATATGTACTTGAATAACACCTTTTGCTTTTAATGATAATTTGACTACTATAAAAAAATAAAAACAAGTCTAATTGCATTTGTTTTTGGTTTATAACTTGTAATGAGGTTCTATTGTGTTTTTTAGACTTTCTTTTTGAGGCATGTGATTTACACGAGAATTTTAATGATATGGGCTGAAACAATATTAAAAAATATAACCTTATATGAGTAAAATGTAATTTTTTAAACAAGAGAATGACAAATCAAACTTGACCAAAATCACATGTGGATAAAGTACAATTACCCCTAAAAGGCCAAAGAAGGAGAACAAAAAAAAAAAAAAACCTCCCCTGAAAAAAGTGTACACACATACTCATTCTTAGTTCAAATTTTGCATATAACGAAAACATTGGTTGCCAGCGTATTCATATATTGCTGATTGATAGTTTTCTGCTGTAAGAAATTTCTGATTCTAGTAAAAAATAAAAAGGGTAAATTGCATTTTCACACCCCAAGTATAGGGTCAAATGCAGTATCTTCCTATCATTAAAATTTCTCAATTTTCTCATACTGAAATTTAAAATTAGGCGTTCATCACATGACCACATGATCCTATATTTATTTTTCTTTTATTTTGTGATCATGTGATAACCATGGAGAAATTCATGTCAATGATAAGGAATATTGGAAAAAATTTAACAGTGCTGGAATATTATAACTAATCACAGGGGATATTGTAAATGATCCTAAGAGTTTTTTTTTTTTGATAAGTACAAATGAGCCTAGAGTTTAGGCAGGAAAAGCACAATTTACCCTAAATTAAAATTTTAAAAACCATAACTTAAGACTTTGAATAACTATAAGCTCAATGATTAAGTATAGATATAACTTAGAGATTGTTTGGAATTGCATTAAGAAGCTTAAAAAGTACCCTAAAAAGCTGTACCAAATAAAAAGCTTTTATGTTTGGTAAAAAAACTTCAAAAGTACTTCTTTGACTTTTTTACTCTAAAAAGCCAAAACGTACTTTTGGAAAAAGCTTTAAAATGAAGATTTTTTAAAAAAGCTCTTTTTGACTTTAAAACTCTATTTCCCAACGCATTCACAAACGGGCTCTTATTAATTATTTTTTTATAAGTAAGAGAAATTTCATAAAAAAGCAAAAGCGTAGCCCTAGTACACAGGAAGTATACAAACCCTAAACCCTAAACCTGGTACACAGGAAGTATACAAAAGCTCTTGTTGTTTTTCATTTAGCCTATGCAGTCCATTAGTTCTTCTATTTTTTTAAAAGGGTATGTATGGAGACATAAATAAACTTTTTTTTTTATATAAGTAGGTAGGAATTTATTAAAAAAAAAGCGTGGAGACATAAATAAACATGCAATATAAACTACGAAGAGTCATGCATATAATGTTTGACACTCCAAAATTTGCTATCGACTACCTTCTAGGGATGGCAAGAGTGTTTAAATACAAGAAATTTAGACTACATCCAGTTTTGATTTGTATAAGGAGATTTTCATTAACCCACTACATAGAACCAATGGAGACAATAAAGAAATGTTCAAGGCCTACCCTTTGGATGCTTCCTCTAGAGTATATAACAGTCTTAGGGCATCCGCATAGCGTAACTCTCCAGTAACAGATGAAATCTGAAAAACACATAATTTTTACTATCCAATTATTCAATTAAACACTCAACACAAATACAAAGTAACTATATATTTCAGAAAGTTAAAAAAAAAAAAAAACCAACTAAAACTAGAAAGGGCAGTGTCAATGCTAAGAGAAGATAATGAATATTGTTACTCACCCTTTTCCACAGGCTGACAACATAATTATATTTGTTCACTAGCTCACGCTCCTGGGACTGAAAGAGTTTAAAGGTTTTTTCACCTGGTTTTTGTTAAGTTTCCATTTAATAGAAACTTCAATTCTAATGGCAATAACATTGCAAGACAATAGAGAACCCTAGAAGCAAAGTTTATTAGAAGCTAGAAGAAATTTTTTTTGATAAGTAATTGGCCAAAGGGGAGGGAGAAGGGGGAAATTCGAACTAATGACCTCCACTTCATGAGGCGTGGTCCCCAGCCAATTGAACTATCCCTTAGAAACTAGAAGAAAATTAATGTTACGAGTAGCAACATTTGCCAACTCTACAACTTTTTTATACATTCTTATACACTAAAATGAGTGGAAACTGACTTTTTGTTGAACAGTGAGGCCATTAAAAAAAAAAAAAAGAGGCCATTAAATTCAGTCAAGCACTTTAGTACTAAATATCTAAGCTGCTGCCAGACCAGATCTAACAACACTGTTCACCTCCGACAAGGAAATCACTCATGGGATTTGTACATTACCCAAGAGTAATCCTATATACACTCTCATCTTTTCACACCCATTTGCACACTTTTATATGGCTTTTAAAACCATCATTAGATTCAGAATGGATCTTTATTGGGATTTTAATTCAATGATGGTTTTAAAAGCCACCTAAGTGTGTGTACAAATGGATGTGAAGAAGTGGGAGTTTATGTAGCATTACTCTTACCCAAAGGCTGCCCTTCTTCCTCACCATTATATTGGCTATTGTAAAATTAAAAAATGACTCAAATTATTCCATTGTTACAATACTAAAGGGAAGGATACTTGTATGCTCCATGACAAGAAGATGAATGGCTGAATTGACAAGTTGAACGGACTCTTCAAGTGTTGTAATGATATAGCTCCGGGCAATTGTATCAGACTGAAACTGAGATACATGCCAGCCTTGAGAAGTAATGGAAAAAGGGTTGCTTCCTACTGACCATATCCAATCCTGTCAAGTTGCATTCATTTATTTCAAAGACAAATGGTAGTTCAACAAATACATGACAGGAATGCTAACTTCATAGAACTTTTCCAAAAATCTCAAAGCACAAACAAGCATGCATACGCACACCCACACAAACAAAGACACAAGCACCTGCGTGTAAAGAGAGATACAGAGAGCAGTGAATCAAAAATTCAAAATGAAACTTCTCAGCCCTCCTACACCGTACTCCAATAACTCAAGAAACCTCCCATACCTATTCGCACGCCTGTGGGCAATATCTGCTAGATCCCCAGACCTGAACGACCTATAAAAATCACTCAAATTCTCTCCCCTTATCAGCTCCTCCACCGTCTATCGCAACCACCTCACACTAAATTTCCCTAAAATCACCGCACGATAGGTTCCTCTGCTCCTTTCAACAAAACAGAGATCTGTTTTCCCCTCTTTTTATCGGAGCTCAAAAGATTTTTCTTTGACGTAAAAGAATCCCAAATATCCCATCTTCACCCTCCTCCTTCACGCGTCAAACTAAACTGCTATTTCTACAAGAAAATCGAGTCATTGAGTAAACTTTGGTTTTCAGAATGCCATGCTGGCATCACCTCTTCTCCCGGAATTCATTAGACTATATATATAAAGAAAATGCAAGACTTGGGCAAAGAACATGGAAGAATAATTCTTGCATAAAAGAATCCTGTACAACCTCATCATATCATTCGAGGGAAACTTAACTAGACTATCTCGTGGTGTTTCCTTGATTATTAATTATAATTGAAAACAAGAAATACCTCAATAGCAGTTTCATGGGCTTGACTGTAGACAAGATGAAGAGGAAGCAAACCAGCAAGATGCTCTGAAGCAGCAGCCAATGCAGCTTTTATAGGCCTCCTGATTTTTGGGGAGATAAATAAAGTTGTCATGATTGGTGATGCTTTTTGTTCATAAAAAAACATTCTTCTATGCAAATTGTCATAATTGGTGGTGCTTTTTCAAAAATAATTCGCTAGAAACAGTTTTTTAAAAGCCCTTATTTGTTAACCATGAAGTCACGGCATACAAGCATGAGCATGAATAGGAGCACGCAACGGAATTGTATCACAATTGGAAAGCGCAATATACGAGATCACAAACGTACATTGCTTATGGCCAAATATGAATTGCAACCAAATCTTTATAAAGCAAGTTCAAGTTGAAGATCAAAGTGCAAGTTCTGGAGGAACCAAACAGGCCTATATGTCTAGAATACCAACCTCAAATCCCACAAAAGCGAGTGCCCGTTACACTGAAGATGGCTTTCCCAAGATGACTCCTCCGACTGAACAACAATAACCATGTCAGAAAGTGCCTTTGCCTGATAATGCTTGTCAACTAACAGTGGCTCGCCATGGATGAACCAAAATATTGGAACTTCAAGTATGGATCTGCTATGGGCATGTAACCCTGCATTATTCAAGAAAGAAATTCTAATGTTTCTTCCAGATATTACAAAACAGAAAGAATTATCCCAGCCAATGACGATGAGAAGATGCATGAGAATTCATTGGTTAAAGTTATGTGATGCAGTTCCTAGATTGTGTGCAACTATTTACACATATATACACATATATCAAAGGATTAAGTTACACTAACACCTAATTTAGCACTTGGTTAATGTTACACCGCTTAATTTTTTTTCTAATGGATCAACATTTTACCAATCCACATTGATGCTTATCGCATATGTGAAATTTCACATCAACTGGATGTCATTTAGCATCCAATCAATAAACTCACAATTAGTTTATTCTTTCTTTTCTTTTTTTTGATCAGTTGATTAGTTTATTCTTAAAATATACTAAAACTACACTTTCAAACATTTTATAGATGGAAAATCTCTTGAATTCTGATTTTCTTAATATCTGACAAGCATGACGGGCATGTGAAGAACATGTAAAGAGGAGGATTTAGTAAAACGTTGATCCATCTCAAAGTTATTGAGCAGTTTAATGTTTACTAAGTACCACACTAGGTGCAATATATATTAACCATCAACATTTTCTCTATTCATTCATTTTTTCCTCTCTTTTTTTTTTCTTTCTTTTGTTCAACATAACCAAGAAACTTTTAACCCATGCATTATCCTACTAATTTCCCCTAAAATATGAGGGTGACCATGCCTCTTGAATCAACAAATATTCTTTTCCCAAATGTCGCACATCTTCATTTACAATGCACAGAGAACAAAATTTGAAAGTAGTAAAAGATTTATTTCAGCAACAAGCATTTGATCACGTTTAAAACTTTCCACATTCCATTATATTTAAATTGTATAATCATCTACGAAGACAGATGTTCTTGATTAAAGAGGGGGGAAGAAAAAGAGATGTTTGGCTCACATTTTCCACCTATTTGTAGAATCTTATACAAATTTAGACAGAATATTCCAGGTTGTGCAAAATAAACAGGATGATCAAGTTTGGTAGGTTCCATGATATAATTACTAAAAGAAAAGATTTCTGTTCATCGATGAGACAATCAAACCCTATTCTTAATCAAGTTTCAAGAACAGAAGGTAGGGTCCATGATATAATTACTAAAAGAAAAGATTTCTGTTCATTGATGAGACAATCAAACCCTATACTTAATTTTCAAGAACAGAAGCATTTCAAGGTAGCAGAGAGAGAACCTTTAAGAGAACCATGATCATTCAGCCTCTGCAACTGATACTGGAGAATGGAAGAATCAAGATAGGTACGTATTGTTTTCCGATATGTTCCATTAACAAGTAATAGGGGGACAGCTGCTGCTCTTCGTGCAACCGAAAAGGCCATTGCCAAAGCAGGCTCTTCAGATAGAGGTAACCTACAAACCTTGTCCACATCAATAAAGCAGACATATAAAAGAGAAAAGGAGTAACAAGTCCAGCACCTTACCACTAAAAGGAAAAAGACTAAAAATAAAAAATAAAAAATAAAAAAAAAAGAAGAAGAAACAACAACAATAAAATCTTCATATAAGCTCACAAAGCGTAAACATACAATCCAAAGCAAAGGAAAATTTTAAAACGCAAACTAAGGAAATCAAACAGCAATGACAGATGCATACATGTGCTCACTGATCATAGCTTTCTGAGAAGGTAATAACAAAGAGGAAAGTCCATCCTTGATAGCCTCGAGATCCACAGGCAATTGCTTAATGTTTCCAACTTTCTGCAACAAAAGAGTCAGGGTAAGGATAAAATAAAATTTCAATTTCATTGAAGCTTGTTTGAATCTACTAACATACATCATACCTCCTGAGTGATAAAAAACAACTGGAAGGATATCTTCTCATAATGATGGAAAGCACCATCAGCAATGGAAGGTGATATAATGTGTCTCATAGATCCCCACAATGTTGCACCTAGATGTGCAAGAAAAGTATCCCGTGCAACTGTGTAGTTTTGGAACTCCTGCACAAAAACAAAATAATTAATGCTGATAGAAATTGATTTCTCTTATTGAAAATACACATTCATCACAAGAAAAATAACACAAGCCGTCAGAGACAGAGGAACAGGCATACCTCATGAGTATCACTGAACAAATTCCAGCTCTCCATTCGTTTTAATGCCTCTATGGCCTTTGTCTTATGAATTTCATCATATCCTTCACCTTCAAAAGACTGAAGCTCATTTTTCAAATCCCGCATTCTCTCATCAAGTTCTGAATTCATAAACATTAAAAGATGTATGATCCACAAGCCACATTTCAAGCAAAAACTTTAGCAAGAAACCAAACATGTCAGACCCTAATTATTATATTCATAAAACAAAAACATTGCATCGAAAAGGATATCAAATAGTGTTTTGAAAATCAAAGTAAAAAGAAAAACAAGCCTTTTTCATTACCAAATGTTATGTATCAGAGATATCAAAACAAAGCATGATTATACCTTTTATCTCTACACAGAAAAATTAAAATTGCATTGAAAAAGAATGAGAACAGAGTTCTTCTTCACAAACAACGAAGCAAGTCCCTTTTAAGTAAATTAACAAGGTTGCCCCCCCACAAAACAAATCCAAAAAAAATAAAGAAATGGAAATGAAATGAAAAATTAAATAAAACTAACAATCCAAACTTGCTACCACAAAGAACAAGATTACCTTCACAAAGAGCAAGCTTAACCTTTCTTCCCTTGCAATGTTTAAAAGCAAAAAGCTCATAAATATCAATCTCAGCAAGAAGAATATCAATGGCCTGATGTTCTTTCTGCAACATTTGAATGTACAATCAATTAAAACATGACAACAGAAGCCTCACAATTCATGTAAATAACTAATGTGAAATGAAAGAACTGGAAACCTATCATATTTAATCAATATTTATATTCACCCTAATGCACATACATCACCAAATACGGCAAACTTTTCCTGAATAGCATCTTGCAATCGATCTTCAGCTTCATCTTCAGATAGTTCTGCATGCCACAAGAAAAGTCAAAACTAATTATGAGCAGAAACTAAAGAACTCAACAATGCATTATCCAACTATACACTTGAGTCGATGCTTAAAAAGCCAACATAATGTATCCCAATTCCTGATTGTTTGACATTAGTCTATAATGGGTCCAAGTGGCAACTAAAAAACATAGATAACAACTTATTGTCTAGCTACTTCAGCACCACTACAACTGAATAGCAGCATGCACAATAGATAAGAAAGTACCAAATTTACATAACACCGCCATAACTGTAAAATAGCAATAGATAGAAGAATAAACTTTATTTAATATTTAAAATACACACAAGAAAATACCCAATACCATAATGGCTATGCAAATCACATAAGCCAACTTATATTACAATGTTTGAGGCTGCCAAAGGACATCCTTTTGTTTTTTTTTGATAAGTAAGAGTCAATATATTAAAAGCGCAAAAGCGCAGTCCTGGCACACAGGAAGTATACAAAGGACCGCCTAAGAAGGGGAAGAAAAATGTACAAGAAATTCATTAAAGCTTATCACTAAGGGAGCTAGATAAGCAGCTGTCCAAGAAAAAAGAGTAAAAAAAGAAAGACTTGAGCTCCTCAATCGATCTTTCTTGGTCCTCGAAATTACGATCATTTCGTTCCCTCCAAAGACACCACATGAGGCAAGAAGGCACCATCTTCCACACAACAGCACTATGGGAGCGACCACCAGTTGGCAAACAACTCTATCACACGAAGAGGCATAACCCAAGATAACCCAAAACGGCTAAAGATGGTAGTCCATAAAGCGCTAGCAGCCTCACAATGGAGAAGGAGATGATCCACAGACTCCCCATGCCTTTTACACATACAACATCGATCGATCACGATGACATGTCTTTTTTTTAGATTGTCCATAGTAAGAATCTTCCCAAGAGCCGCCGACCAAACAAATAAAGCCACTTTCACAGGAGCTTTGGTCCTCCTGATGCTCTTCCAAGGGAAGGGATGGGCATTGTTACACATAAGAACCCTATAAAAGGATCTGACATCAAACTTTCATTTGCGGGATGGAATCCACCAAGGATTGTCTTCCCCCTCCCTTCTCGGGGGATGGGAATATAAAAGAGTGAAGAAGGAAGCCACGGAGGCCAACTCCCAATCATGAGCCGCACGAATAAAGGTAACATCCCAATGAGGAGAGCCACTAGAGAGGTCTAAATGATCAGCCACAAAAGCATACTTCTCGTGGGCTATATCATATAAGACCGGGAAAGCCACTCTAAGGGGCAAATCACCACACCATACATCGTCCCAAAATCTGATCTTGGACCTATTTCCCAACTCAAATCTGGTGTGACTGTAGAGCGCACTCCACCCCCTCCTAATATTCTTCCATAATCCCACTCCATGCGGCCCAGTGGGAACACGAGAGCACCACCCTCCCCTCACACTCCCAAATTTAGCATCCACAGCAATTCTCCACCAAGCCTCTCTCTCATGAGCATAACGCCACAACCACTTCCCTAAAAGGGCCTTATTGAAGGTCCTTAAGTTTCGAATCCCCAAACCTCCCTCAGAAATAGGAGAGCAAACCTTAGACCAATTAACCAGGTGAAATTTGAATTCATCACCTAAACCACCCCATAAAAAGTCACGGTAGAGCTTCTCAATATAATTGGCCACACTGGCAGGGATAAGGAACAAGGACAACAAGTATGTAGGTAAATTTGAGAGAGTACTCTTTATAAGGGTAATTCTGCCCCACTTAGACAGGTACATCCGCTTCCAACTAGCCAACCGCCGCTCAATCTTCTCAACGACCCCATTCTAGATAGGCTTGGCCTTAAAGCTGGCCCCCAACGGCATACCAAGATATTGCAAAGGCAAAGAGGAAACCCCGCAACCCAGAATATCAGCCAAACCTTCCACATTAACCACATTACCCACAGGAACCAAAGCTGACTTAGCCATATTAACCTTTAGACCAGAGATAGCCTCAAAGCAAAGGAGAAGCACACGAAGATAGCGGAGGTGATCAGGGATAGCCCCACAAAAAACCAATGTGTCATCTGCGAAAAGCAAGTGAGAAATATTAACCGCCTCAGAGAACCTGGAACCGACTGAGAAGCCTGAAAGAAGACCCCTATTGACAGTGACAGTGAGCATTTTACTAAGCGCCTCCATAACAATGACAAGCAGGAGAGGAGACAGAGGGTCGCCCTGCCTCAAACCTCGAGAGCTGCTGAAGAAGCCAGCTGGAGTGCCATTCACGAGGACAGAGAAGCGTGCCGAAGAGATGCAATGAGAAATCCAAGAGCACCATTTTTCCCCAAAACCACATCTCCTCAACATGTACAAAAGAAACCCCCAGTTCACATGGTCATAGGCCTTCTCAATGTCCAGCTTGCAAATCACTCCTGGAATGCCAGAATTGATGCGACTATCCACACATTCATTAGCAAGAAGGACAGAGTCAAGGATTTGCCTACCTTTCACAAAGGCATTTTGAGGTTTCGAAATAATCTTATCCACAACCCTTCTAAGTCTATTAGCAAGGACTTTGGAAATGATCTTGTAGACTCCACTCACCAGACTGATAGGCCGGAAATCCTTGAGATCGATCGCCCCAGGCTTTTTCGGAATTAAGGCAATGAACATGGCATTAAGACTTCTAACAAACTTGCTGTGCGCATGGAACTCATGGAGAACCCCCATAATGTCAAATTTGATTACATCCCAACAGTCTTGGAAGAAAGCCATGGAAAAACCATCAGGGCCTGGAGCCTTATCTCTGTTCATGCCCTTCACCACCTTTAAGACCTCCCTTTCCTCAAAGGGAGTCTCTAAAGAAGAAGCCTCGGCCGCCTCTAAGGAGTCAAAATCCAACTCATCCAACCTAGGCCGCCAACTGTGAGATTCTGTAAATAAAGACTCGTAGAAGTGAACTGCAGAATCCCTGATGGATGGTTGGTCTGAAGAAACTGAGCCATTAATAGAGACAGATTCTATGGAATTGTATCTCTTATTAGAATTGGCCACCCGATGAAAAAACTTGGTGCATTTGTCTCCCTCCTTGAACCAAAGGATCCTTGACTTTTGTCTTCAACTAATCTCCTCCTGAAGAGTAACTTGTTCCAGCTCCATAGTAACCATAGGCTTCCGCAGCTTTTCTTCGGGATCTAACCCACGCTCTTCCTCCAAACGATCAAGAGTATTGAGTTCTTCCAAAAGAGCTTTCTTACGAAACTCCACATTTCCGAAAACCTGCTCATTCCACTTCTTGAGGTCGGCTTTCAAAGCTTTGAGCTTCTGGGCAAGAACGAAGCTAGGAGTACCAAGGAAGGAATAAGACGACCACCAAGCTCTCACCTTATCCACAAACCCGTCAGCCTTTAGCCACATATTTTCGAACTTGAAAGGTCTAGCGCCCCCTTTAATACCACCACAATCAAGTAGAATGGGGAAATGATCAGAACACAATCTATGCAACCTCTTTTGGAAAAGGCCAGGATACTTGGCTTCTCAATCCGGGGACACAAGGAACCTATCAATACGGGACCAAGAGACAGAATTAGACCACATGAGCGTCCCCCCTGCTAGGGGAAGGTCCATAAGTTCTTGCTCAGAAACAAAAGCCGAGAACTCCATCATAGCTGGGCATAAACGAGCAACCCCTGATCTTTCATTCGGAAACCGAGTGACATTAAAGTCACCCCCAATGCACCAAGGCAACTCCCACCAACTCAAAAGACCCACTAACTCTTCCCAAAGAAGTTTTCTAGAACTGATGGAATGAGGACCATAGACACCCGCGAAAGCCCAAGAGAAGCCATCAGACACATTCTTGAAAGAGCAAGCAACAACAAACTCCCCCACATACGCCTCTACCTTTTCCACCACCCTCCTATCCCACATGAGCAAAATACCTCCAGCAGCCCCTCTAGAAGCAAGGTAACACCAATCAGCAAAAGGACAACCCCACAAGCTTCTCACAATGCTACTAGAATCAATCTCCAGCTTCGTTTCCTGCAAGCATATAATGTCGGCCTTCCAAAGTCTAAAAAGATTTCTGACTTTAAAACGCTTACCTACCTCATTCAGCCCTCGAACATTCCACGAAATTAAGGAAGGCTTCATAAATGACCTCTATGATCCCTCACCTTATTCCTACCACGAGAAGAGCCACCACTATGCGCATCATAAAGGACATCCTTTTTTTTTGCTTAGAACAATCTTTGTTTATATATAATTAATCACAAATTCATTAAAAAGCGCAAATGTGCAACCCAAGTACACAATAAGTATACAAGAGAGAAGCCTAGCAAGTAGCGGATAAGAGACCTAAAACAGCATGAAAATTCGAAAAACTACAATTTGAGGCAGCAGCCTAAAGAAAGAGTCTTAAAGAATAAATCCTTTAATTCTACTAAGGTCCGCTCTATCTCTAACATCAAACCCACTCCATCATCACTATAACTGGGGAACCCACTAAAATATAAAAATAAAAACATTAAAAAAAAATGGAAAATGCTGTCACAGCACAGGGGAATTGCGCAGACATCAGTACATACAAATGAATAACCACTGATGAGAGAGGTATCAGCAGTACCTGAAACTGCACCAATCGTTTTTTCCACGTTTGGTAAGCTTAATTCTGTGCGCACACCTTCTCCACCAACAGCAGGTCCCCATGAGAAAGGACCTGCACTTAGATCAATAAATGCCCACCTGATGCAGTATGAATGAATATTATACATCAGTGTTCCAATTATCTATTTGTCACTTGTTAGTTTGTGTGTGTGTTAGAGAGAGAGAGAGAGATTGAACCTGTCTTTTCCAATCCATGTATCTGTGAGACATTCTACATGAAAATCACCAAAATCCCCAGATTTTAATCCCTTTTCAAAAAAAAGCTTCATATCTTCATTCTTCCCTTTCAATAACTTGAGATGGTGGAAAATTGAAAATGATTAGTAAACGAATTGACCTTTAAAAGGCTTTCTTCTACAACACTTCATTGGTACGCATATAATATCCACAAACACACACACACAGAGAAGACCATATACTTGTAAAACTTTGCTCTGGATAATATCTGTGGTGCCCTTCCCTTGATACAACCTCTCAACGTTATTCAGCGCATCTTGGCAAATATTGGACCATTCCACCTGAAAATTGTAAATGAACCCCGCTAGCATCTAAACCATACAATAGATTAAAAAGAGGGTGGCTCTAAAATTACAATAAAACTTGCAAGAAGTTTATGGTTGAAAATTTTCGAAGGAAGCGTATTACTAATAACAATTTTACCAGGAAATTCAGACATATCCAGACATTCACATTGAATTGAATCTAACAAGTTTTATCAGCTTCGAAGCCCAACAAGTAATACACTAACCAAAGGGGCCCAAAATATCACTTTGAGGCATAAATCTAAAATTTTAGCATGGTAGCTTCCTTTTTTTAAAGATGCAAATGTCTTCGCAACTTGAATTAAATCATAACTTTCTATTTCAAAGAATACAGATATATTAAAGGACAGTACTTCTCAGAAAAAAAAAAAAAATCATTATTTTTAACAGTAGAAGAAATTATACTTACCGTGTCGGTATCTTCAGTTATTGTCCAGGCAAACCTTGCCATTGGATGCTTCTCATACAAAGGTTTCTTAATCTTATCAAGAGCTGTGGATCATTTGATGTTTAGAATGATTCAACTAGAAGAATGTACTAGTAAATGAACAGGAAATTCCGGTATTTCCAGACAACTAAAATGGAAGAAATTAGAAAGGAAACTTTTCATACCAAGCACAGTTTCTGGGATATTTCCTGACTGGAGAATTTTTGTTTGCAAATCCTTGTTCTGTACAATAAAAATTATTGTCAGCACCAGCTCCATAAATAAAATGAATGCAGCGCAAAATTTTGTAGCAACAATTATCCAGCTAGAAATACATTAAACCTAGCATACTAACTAGAGGCAGACCATTTATATGTTGAATGAAAAATGAAGAACCTGAAAAATTGTAACACATAGTTGAGGAATGGCAAAGGAAATGAAAAGCCAACAAAGAAAGAGAAACTACCTCTTTCAGAAAGTCTATTTCTGACTGAGATAAACCTCTTCTGCAACATTTGAAAAAAAGAAAAAGAAAAAGAATTAGACGGTATCCAAGCAAAAATAAATAAATAAATAAACTACTGAAAGAATTAGATGGTATCCAAAACATATTGAAACATTAAACATGATAAAGAAATTGCAGAGTGTCTTTACAAGTTAAGTAGGCCCCATTATCATAGACATTAAGACAAAAAGAAAGATACAAAATCCGAAGATTTTGCCAACATATTAGAAAAACTTAACATGAATACATCCTACACAATCAGATAGCAACATCTAAAAAGGAAAAAATATATATATATTATATATATTTAAAAACTAAACCAAATTCAAGCTATTTTTTTTTTTATAAATAATAAACCAATTTCATTAAAAGCGTAAGGCGTCCCTAAATATACAGGAAATATACAAAAGAAACACCTAAATAGGGAGAACAAAACGAACAAGAAAGTCACTAAAACTAAACGACATAGGAGATACAAACGCCGCCGTCCAAAGATACAAAGTTTCAAAAAACAATGATAAAATTTCCCTCAACTACCTCTCCCTAACATCAAAGTTTCAAGCTAAAATTAATAAATAAATAAACCACAGAAAGAATGTGGCGGTATCCAAAACATATTAAACACTAAACATGATAAAGAAATTGCCGGTGTGTCTTTTACGCATCAAGACAAAAAGAAAGATACGAAATTCGAAGATTATGCCAACAGATTAGAAAAACTTAACATCAATACATCATACACAATCAGATAAATATACGACCTGCGTTGGCATGTGCCAAAAAGATGGTCAGTTAATGAATTATCTCTTATTACTCTGCTAGGGTAAGGGATTTATGGTTCATGCCATAGCTGTTGTTCACGATTATCTACGAGGTGATGGTGGCAACATGGAGGAGTTTGGAGGTGGAGGTGGTGGTGGTGGTGGTGGCATGAGAGGGGTATCAGAGAAAGGTGGGGAAAGGGTACAACCTTGGTCCAAGACACGGTTTCCACTTCATCAAAACATAAGCCTTTTTCTACCTCATTGGTTATAATATTCCATTGACCATGAAAAGTTTTTCTTTTGACAAACTATTTTCAGTTGCATAAAACACAAGAAAATACGGAAAACATTTTTCATAAAAGACCTTACACCAAACCAAACAGAGTCTTAATAAAAGAAAATACAAAGATGCTTACTAACATACTCACCGGTATCCGTATTTAGCTCTTTTTAGATCACGCTTAGGGTTCAAAATGAAAATGTTATATGCATTTTCAAGCTGAAGATATTTAACAAGGCTAGTGAAAAGAACATCCATCATATCCACATCAACTTGCCAAAGAGCACCCTCATCATCCCTGTGAGCAATTAACTAAGAGAGTTACTAAATGAAGGAGATAAAATTCGGACACACATAGCATGTGAATTATGTGAGTTCAAATTTCAGTGATTGTAAATAATAAACAAAAAAGAATATTTAGAAGGAAGAAGTTACTCATCATAACCAAATATGCCATTTGATTGCAGAAATTAAGTTCACAGAGAACAGTCACTATGCAGATATGCAATGTCCCCTAAAGCAATTAACTAAAGAAGGTTTTCATGGAGCTAGCCAAACAGAACATGCAAACACAATCAAGTAGAAAAGATCTGAGCAGAACCCATACAAGCAAAAACATCAAGGCATTATTATTGATGAAAGCACCCAGAAAGACCATACATGTGTCAGGCAAGGGAAATGGCAATTGGCCATCCAAACGAATGATTCCCAGCATCCTCAAAACAATCAAAATTGATTTAAGCAATACCAAAAAAATAAAAATAAAAACTTCCAATATTCACCAAGTAAAATTTAGTTTACTGCAGAAACAAGAAGACCATAATCCTGGGCAATCTACCTTACTACCAATAGAAAAAGGTTCAACCCATTCCTATTAGAAATAAGAATTTGGAAATTGTAGAACTATACCGAGTGGCAATGTTGGTACATCTAATGCACATCTAAAAGTGAAGCAACCATTTCCAACAAAGTGGAGGTAATACGAATTGAAATGAGATTTGTAAAGGTTGATAAATGAATAATATATATAGATTTAGGCCTAAATGTTGAAAGAAGCACCTTGATGGTTCTTTAATATTAGTGAAGATAATTACCAAATGATTTACCTGTTACTGGACACATCATCTTTGCGGGCAAAAACATTGATGGCATGCTCAAAAATAGAGGTAACCTTTTCACCCATTTGTATCGCATGAACAGAAAAACTGCACAGACACATTCATCATCACAATATAACATAATAATGATTGTTATAACCTCCTACAAAGCAGAATGATGCTATTAAATAGAAACAATGCCAAGCTCACATTCTAAATGAACAAGCAAATAAAAATACAGAGAAGCATTACTTGTAGTTTATGTGACTGACAATGGGAAGATGATGATGTTCCACTTTCTCTACACTAATTTTGTAGAATGGGGTGAGAACTTCTCCAATTTTCGGAACGCGTGTATGTTCAAATATGTGATCAATTTTTGTGAACCATCGCTCAAGTTCTTCAGGGTGCAGCTTGAATTCTAAAGAATATTGACATACAGAAACAATTATGAATCCCATCAACCACAATTCCAAAAAATTAAAGCCCAAAATTCAGCGAGTGAAAGAAGATAATAAACAGTAAATTTATATACCTTGGTTCCCCTTCCCTTCAAATCCAATAAAAATAAAATTCACAGGGACTGGAAGATACATGGAGTCAACTTCTAAAAGCTTAAGATAATTTGCAATATTACCTGAAATACAAGACAAAAAAAATACAAGGGTAACAGTTCAGTAGTTATCATCTTCAAATCGATGCAAGAGATAGCTTTGTTTGGGGAAAAAATGGTAATCTAAGAGTACAAAGACGTATTCAACATCGGGCAGAACAAATGAATAACCTACAGATATCATGAGCATCCATTTTATTTCTAACTAACCCAAAAACGATGTCATGCTCTTACAGGAATAGAGGGAACAGACTCATGTGGGATTTGGGTTTGAGGGTTGTTTGGTGTTTAGGGTTTTGGGTTCGAGGCTTGTATTTGGTGGTCTTTCTTGGTTGAGTTCCGTTCGGTGTTGGGTTGTTCAGGCTTTTCTTTTGCTTGCTCTCTCTAGGTGTTTCTTTTTGTATACTACCTGTGTACTTTAGGGCGCCTTTCGTTTTTAATAAAATTTGACTTACTTATCCAAATATATATATAGAGAGAGAGAGAGAGAGGAAACTAACAAGAAAAGAAAATCTAAATTACTTAAAAAGCTCTCATCTAGGCATCAACCAAACCAATATCAACATTCGAACATTAATCAATTGGTTTGAAAAAATTAATTTTCCAGCACAAAGATATCAGAATCTCCATAATTACATTCAAATCCATTATTAGAGCGTAGAACTATACGCACCAAACTAAGAACAATCAATGAATCATTTAACACTTGCATTCTATAAGAAAAATTTTAATCCATTCAGACATATTCAAAAGCATTAATTCTGTAATTGACGCATGGAATTTTTTTCAGATATATGAAAACAAAAAAAAAAGAATCAGAAAATGCCTGATGAAACAACTATTTTCTAAATAAGTCCATAACCGCATTGATCTTCGCCACTGTTTTTTTTTTTTCTTTCTTCTTTTTTGGTTGGGGAAGGTGGGGTGGAGATTGTCACAAGGTGAAGGTAAAGAAGGCATTCAACCTCCTTGCTATTATTAAGCACCGACATGCTAAAAAAAAGCGCCAACATATTCTGGACAACAGCGCATTCGACAAGACTTGATAGGTCTGTATAGGCTGCTATTAAATTTTTTGAATCTTTATTTTCAACCTCAACTGAGATACAGAGGACAGTCACAGGATGCAGCAAAGACATATGACACAACAATGACTTCTGCAGCTGGTTACTCTGTAGAATTGTTCATTTTGACTTTTAACATAGCAAGGAGTCTTTTCAAAGCGTATCAATCAAATTTAATATGTAGAGTTGGTACTTTTACGTCATTAAGAGATTTTATGGTTCAAAACAAAAAAAAAGAAAGGAAAATCCAATGAAGTAAAAATTCTCATCAAATAATCTTTTCAACTCTCAGAAGACTAGTCAAGATGTAGAAAGTGAGAGAAAGGAAGAACACATAGCAAGGAGCAAAGAAGAATGAAATTTGATTAAATTTTGAATTTTAAACCCTATCATTTCTTGATTCTTAAATTTTGCTTAAACAATTAAGACATTAGGAGATACATAAATTGTTGTGTCCCTCTTCTGAACTTTCATAATTTGTTGTGTTGCAGTGTTCATGATGTGCGTGACCTGTGTCCTGTCTCTATTTTTTTTCTTTTTTTATATTTTTGGGGCATTTGCTTCTTCTTTTTTACTTTGGGTGGGATGTTGTTAACGTTCCTGCATATTTAGTTCTACAATAGTATCAAGCAACCCAGCTATCTCCGATGACACCAAAAAAGCTCTCAAGCCTAATGAGCAAGAAAGTAACTAGAGAACCATCTTGATAGGGCGTGATCTAAAATTGATTTACAAAGTAGTTTGGCAAGAAGAATAAATAATTATTGCAAGCACTGCAAACTTATAAAAGTAATAAAGAAGTTTAGAAATATATTGACGAAAGAGACATGAAACTACCTGCCTTGGTGTAATTGAGAGCTCCCATTTTGCCAGGGCTCAAAGATTCCAAATCATCAAAATCTGAGATCACATTACAACAAAGACACCAAAGAAAGACCACTGCTCAGTAATATGAAGAAGAAAAAAAAAGGAACATGTACAAATTCAAATGAACAAGATGTGAAAATACCTCCATGCATAACAGACTCACTCCAGAATCTACTCTTCTCCTTGAGATTAAATAAAGAGAACACTGATGGCCTGCCACTTTTATGAGTTCCAGGGGTAGATCCAAGAGACCCGGCAGCTAAGAACTGGTACACATCACCCCATAGGTCAGCATATTATGTGGTCCTCCAGATTATATAAACCAAGTTAAAATATCGCCTTTAAAGCACGCCATTTCAGGCCACAGATGTAAGAACGCTTATTGAACTCTGTAAGGGATATAATAATAAGGGTTTGGATTAGATTTTAGGTTGAGTATTTTAGTTTTAGTGGGCTTTATGTTATTAGTGTGATTCAGTTGTGTAACAGATCGTAGGGCTTGGGCTTGAGTTGTAAATGGATTAAAAATACAGTCCATTGGGGGTAGAGTAGATCATCCATTGAATTGTAATTAGTTTACTTTGTAAAGGAGACTGAGCACCTCGAATGCTCCAGGAGGCCAGGGATCCCGAATGCCTATTTTCAACACATTCCTTACATTTCATCTTCCATTCAGTTCATTACATCTTACGGTTCATAACAGATAAAACTGTTACAAACATCTTTGTCCATATACTGAATTCAATTACTTCCATATCAACAAAATTGGAGCGAAGAAAATAGGCCCTAAAAAATAATCAAAAGATATGGCATAGGTCCGAAAGTAAGCTCCATCAATTGTTCCTTCAGCTCCTAATGAAATGCAATCAATCAACATGCAAAACATAAACTTTACATTTATCTTTTAGGAGTAAAAGGAACAAATGAGAAAACAAATACATAGGCAAGAATACATGACAAAAACATTTAAATTTTGCTCATCTACGTCAATAGAAAATAATTGTTTAACTAGCACAAATTTTTTATAGACATTGAAGGCTCAAGTATGCAAACTTAAGCCTTACGCTTTTATAAAATTGACTTTTACTTATCAAAAAAAGTATGCAAACTTAATCTTTCCTCAGCATCAAAAACCCCCAAAAAATGTAAATAAAAACAAAAATATAAAGAAAATAATTCATATTTATTTTCACTAAGCCAGCGCACTCTTTATCTTCTCTAACCCATCAGTAACCCTTAATTAAAGTCAAGCAAGCAATCACGCCAAGTTCCTCGTCATCAAGATCCTAGCTTAATTGAGCGTCTTTTTAAGTTGACTAAGAAAGAAAATAAACGGAACGAATCGAAAGCATAATAGATAGAGAGACAGATTGTGGGCTAGGGTTGGTTTTGTGAATGGGATAGAGAGAGAACGAGAAAGGGGATTCGATCTTTTTACCAGTAAAAGAGTAAAGACGATGAGTTGCAGATGGAACAACTTCAATTGGATGAACGCAGACGCCGCACTAGATCTGCCATCAAAATCCATCTTCTTCATCTTCATTCAAGGGACCGACGACCAGAATTTGTCTCCTCGAAGAAGAAGCGTATCTAGCGTCTAAAAGAAATGAAAATTCATCAACTAAGCGCCTACTGCTTCTTCGCTGTGTAATAAAATGAAATTTTTTGTTTTATTCTTTTTTAACGAAGAAATTAGGAAACAAAATATTGTAGGGTTAGAATAGAAATTAAAAAAAAAAAAACATTGGGTTAAATACCTTATACCCGTGGTTTAAGGAATTTATTTTTAGATACGTCCGTTTCACTTTGTATCATAAATGGTACTTTAATTTTAGCAAAACAAATATGGTACCTTCTTTTAAAAATTTCACGTGTCAACTTAAAAAATTGACACATGGTTAAGTTGGATTAAAAATAAAAATAAAAAAATAGAAAACAAACAAAAAAAAAACTTGAAAATATTATTAAAAGAAAAAAATAGCTCAAGCCACCCCTTTGCAACCCTAGGGGTGGCCAGCCACCCCCTTTCTATCTTATGGGGTGGCTGGGCCACATCTAAGGATCAATCTAGAGGTGGTCAATCACCCACAAAAAGAAAAATGGGGTGACAAAATTGACCCCAAAGGCCTAGAGGGTCGCCAACCACCCTCAATGGTTGCCAAGGTTAGGTTGCTTTTTTTTTATAAGTTTTTTTTAACATTTTAACATTTTTAATTTTTAATTTTTTCTTTTTTTTTTTCTTTTTATTAAGGCATAGCCAACATGTCAGTACTTTAACACTTGCATATGGACTTCTGTTAAATATTTAGACAAAAAATTGATGGATGTATCATATCTTACTTTATCCAAAATTGAGATATCATCTAAAATATAAAGTGAAACTGAAGTAACTAAAAATAAAATCGTTAAATCATAAGGGACAAAAAAATATTTAGCCCAATATTTTATTTAGGAAATTCAATGTCATATAAGCTGATGTTGTGCTGGCATGGCAAAAGGCGCAAAAAATTGTTTGCTGGCTATTGAAATTTTGATTTTTAAAAATGTGGCCGATTGTTTGGTAAAATTCGGGTTTTTTTTTTATAATAATTGTTACGTCAATATTATAAAATAATTGTAAAATAAAAATGTGATTTTTAACATTATTCTATTTTTTAAAAAAAAAAATCCTCACTCACAAACAAAATATTTTCTACAATTTTATTTAAGAGTAATATTATATACCATATTTTTATTCTATCTTGTTGATGTAGTACTGTCAATCAGTTTTTAGATTTTTTTTTTTTTAAAAAAAAAAAAAACAATGCTTGATTCAATGATTATACATCAACAACAACTAAAAATGAGATAAAAGTGTAGTGTATAGCATTTCTCTATATTTAAAAATAGACTTTTAGCTAACACATGGGACCAAGTTCACTCAAATGTTACTCTCATCCCCATAGAGAGTTTGATTTTTTATGCACTATTTGTTTCAGCGTAAAATATTTTCTAAAAAATGTGTTCTCTATTTTCGAGTGTTTGTTGAGGCGTAAAATATAGGTGAACCTAAAAATGTTTTTAATTGACCAAGAAGAATAAAATTAATGAGGCGTAAAATAATTTACGATTTTCTTTTGTGTAAACCATTTTTTGCTGTTCTTCCACACCTTGGAGATATCTATTATGAAATGCCTTTTATAAGGCCTATTTGCCTAAATAGACATCGGTTGCTTGGACGCTTGTTTGGACAGGTGTGCCCCACAATAGTCATTTCACAATTGTCAACCTATATTGATGCAAGCAATATGGGCAGACAATTACACTGAATTTCAATCTCATCCCTCAAGGCCTTATATTCTCATTGACTCTCTCCCTTCGGAACTTGATCCTCTTCATCATCTTTCTCTCTCTCTCTTCTTCGCAACTTCTCAGATTATATAAAATATATAAAAAAAAAATGTTTGTTAATTCTTCATAAGGGCCAATGCCGGCAAATTTTCAGAATAAATCATTTTCCAACACAAACACAGTTTATGCCAAAACAAACAAGGCCTAAGTGAATTTCACCCAAAAACATTTTAGTCCAAAACCTTTGTACATTTTAGTGGTAATATTATAAACCACATTTTTATCTTATTTCATTAATATGATACTGTCACTCAATCATTGCAAATTGATTGAATTTTTTTTTGCAATGACTAATCTAAATGTTGATTGGCATGCAACGTTAGCAAAGTGAGATAAAAGTAGAATAAAAATGTGGTTTATAGCATTTCTTATTATACAATTAAAGTAAAATCTATTAAACAAGCATTTACTTATTTTAATGGGGCCAGACTTATGTGTTTTTTTTTTTCTTATATTCTAAAGGGGTAGGCGAGGCAGACCAGTTATAACTATTTTATCTTAGTGTAGCCATAGTAGGCTAGTAGCACCTACCTACTCGGAGCTGCATTGGATGATTCTAGACGGTGGGATCAAATCACATGCACTCCCTCAAGTCCAACTGAGCTATAACCTAACCTAACCTTATTAGGACATCAGTAGAACTCAAGATAGCTAATACTAATAAGATTAATAATTCTCATTTCATGAGTCAAATTCTGACCCTAATATATGTGTACCTACTTTGCGAAATTTTTTAAGGCCGCTAAACCACCACCACTTATGGTACCTTTTTTTTTTTTCTATCATCACTATATATATATATATATATATATGATATAGGTTATATATATATATATATAATGTTTACAAAAACCAATGCTATTAGTATTTCGAGCATCTATACCCGTGATAGAATAAAGAGTGGGATCAAGGGTTTTGGCTGGCATTTAAGACTTGATCGAGCTGCATTGGGTTCTAACTTTCTAATAGGAATATATGGTTGCCAAAAAGTAAACATATCTAGATAGATAAAGCCTTTAAAAGTGAGATTCAAAAAGAAATTTTAGCTTTTGTGTCAAGACATGGTGCGGTCTACAGCACCACATCAGACGACACTACAATTGGACTTCGCACTGGGTGTTTCCCATTTTGTTCGATCCAAATTAGCTCACCTGATACAACTTCCCCTTTCTTATTCTTTGTATATAAAATGGCACTCCATTTACAATATTCCCAGCACCTATAGATGCAACCATTGTCCCATGCCCCAAAGTATCTAAGTGTATAGGAGGAATGGCAATGATATATTTGCATCAAACGTGGGCGAATCGATTATAGAGGTGTACCAATTATGATGAGAAGTAAAGGGCTTAGGCATGAAAGACTTGTCCATATGGACAATATACATGGACCTTTCTACTGTTGTTGATTTAACATAGAGAGTTAACACAAACCAAACCAGAAATAACAAGTTTGGAAAAACTCTATCTGCAACTCCCATGGTTTCTTTGGTGATATACTGATATTGAAACTTTTGCTTTGACAAGAATGCATTGTATCTGCGTTATATTTATATATGATATCAAACATGCACGACAAAACAATGAAATATTCAAACAATGACTTCAAGTTAAAAGCTAGGATGAATATTTGATTACTTTAATCATTATATAAAAAATACATTAAGTTTTGATTCAGTACTCTCCAAAATTCGGAAGTTGTAATCAAGTTTCTAAATAATTTTAAAAGTCAAAATTGAGGGTGTCAGTCAATTTAACTAGCAGAAATTAATGGTGTCATGTTAATTCCTATATAGTAAATTAATTAATTGGCGGAAATGTGCTTAATTTTTTTTTTCTTTTTTAAAGGAATGGAGCGCTTCTCATTAATAATACTCAACTTAGGTACAACGCTCGATAAATATAATATCTGAAATATATAAAGAAACTTTCTCAATAAGAACATGATCCTCCCGAGTATGCAGGCAGTGCTGTGAGCCGCACCATTCAGATTTTGTTGGACGTGCACCACTTGCCAAGAGCATAGACAATTTAGTAAACCTCAAGATTCCTCAGTTAGGTGGCCAAATTTACATCAATTGGGACCCTCTTTATTCAAAGCCTTCACAACATTGAGAGCGTCCCCTCCCATAATAATCTTGAGGAAACCTAAGTCTCTAATGAATCTGACTGTAAGCAATGTTGTCGTGGGTTCTGCAATGCCTGAATAAAAAAAATAAGGCTTTGAAGCAAATAAGGCAGCTATCACCTCACCAAGACTACCGCGAGCTACCACATCAATTCTCATTCTTCAGTTTGTCTTATCCACAGCCGCATTTCAATTAACTTTGACAAAATCATCCGACGGGGATTGCCAATGTAGATCATGAGAAGGAGCTACCCGAATTGATGGGAGATATTGGGAGTTAGCGCTGCAGAAAGCCATCAACGACTCAAATGCTTTACTCATGACTAAAGGAAGGGGATTAACTAGACGACCATGTACTACAGCATTCCATCAAGTTTCTATTTTTTTTACTTTTATTTTATAAGTTGAAATCTCATTCCATTCCATGTTGTCAAAAGCCTTTTTCTTAATGGCCATGAGATCATTGTTGCCCTTTTTATGCTTGATACTTAATTATTAATATGCATACTTAAATTATATAACTCATTTTTATTAATATATACATATATATTAATATATATATTTGTATATAAATACAAATTAAGATATATGAACAACCTAATGAATTGGGCTAATGAGTTGAGTTGAGTTTTATACGAGCTAGGCTTGCGAGTATTAACCGAGTTTCGTCAAGCAAATCTAGTATATATCACATAATAATCGTGTAGATTTTAACAGTATAAGTGAGTTTCTACAGTCACAAGCTCGGGTTCAGGTTAATTTTTAACAAGCGAATTGTTAAACAAAATAGATTTATTTACAACCCTACTCAAAATAAAAAGAAGTAACAATTGTGTGGAATCTATGGTAAATAACTACTCAATTATAGTATATTGGACAATTATTGTAATAGAACCCATATGAAAAAGCACTATAGCACTAACAATGACTTTCCTTAAATTTTCTTTAAATGTAGGGAATCAAATTACTTGTAGTTTCCCTATTTAAATAAACTCTACAATAACTTCTATTATCTTATCCCTATATCATTTAAATATTTTTAACATTAAATGTTAGGAGAAAGAGAGAGAAAAGATAAATTTGTTTATATTAAAATAATGGCAAGAGAAACAAAAATGCTATTATAGATCTAGGGTAGCACTTCTGGTTTCTTAGGATTTTCCTTGATTTAGGGAACACCTAAGGAAGTCATTGCAGATAATTTTTTTAAGAGTTTTTCCTACATTTAAAAAAGAGAATGAAATTTAGAGAAGTCATCGCTAGTGCTCTTAAAACCTGTTTGAAACTGTCTTAAAAAATAGAGCTTTTATCAAACAAGCTTTTGTCTATAAGCTTTTGACAAAAGTACTGTTGTTGAAAAGTTGTTTATCTATTTGATAACTATATGTCTTTAAGTACTTTTTGAACGTTAAACATATTTGGTAACAAAACTAAAAAAAAATACTTTTAATTGCAAAAATAACAAAAACTGACATTAGGTATAAAACATCGTATTGTCCCAAGTTCATATATTTAATTGCTGCTTTCACTTTTTGGCCTATTGGAATGATTATGAAAGGTTAAATTTTGATAGGTGAAATAATAGTGAATCAAACAATAGAGCTTTCGGATTTCACGTCAGCGTTAAACCTTAAAGCAACTAGCAAATGAAAATGAAGGTGAACAACGGCCGTTAAACTTTAAAGCAACGTCAGCGGTAGGGGTGTTCAACCGGTTGCGGTTGCAGTTATTGGGCAATAACCGCAACCGCAACCGGGTCCCCGGTTTTTTTATTTTTAACAACCGCAAACGCAACCGGCGGTTGCTAATAACCGTTTCAATACCGGTTATAAACCGGTTTTTAAACCGTTATTAACCGGTAACCGGTTTTGATATTATGGGTCACAAAAAAAATTATTTTTAATCACTTTTCATCAAGTTTTTATATATATAATTATATATATATAAATAATCATTTAAAACTAATATATATATTATGATTTTCTCAAGACATCTTGAAAAGCTATGCCTACAAAAGTTCAAGTAGCCTTTTTATAGAAGTAAGAGGTGAAAAAAATTTGTTCATATTCAATGTGGGACAAATTTATTTATTTATTTATTTTTTTCTTTCTCTCCTTATTTTTTTTTTTTTTCTTCTTCCCTGCTGCAGGGAGTGCTCCCTGCTGAGCTCCCTGCAGCAGGGAGGCCTGCAGGGGACTAGAGCTCCCTGCACTTGCATCTCCAGCTCCCTGCACTTGCATCTTGAGAGAGAGAGAGAGAGAGAGAGAAGAGAAAGAGAAAAAAGAAGAGAAGAAGAAAGAAGGAGAGAAGGAAAAAAAAAAAAAGAATTTGTCCTAATATAAATATAAACAAAATTTTCTCATTCTCTACTTCTATAAAAAGGCTATTTAAGCCTTTGTGGGCATAGTTTCTTAAGATACCTTAAGAAAATTATATATTATAATTAGGTTTTATTAATATTTTATATATATATATATATATAAATTAATAATTAAATATATAAAACCGGTTATCCGGTTAATAACCGGTTTTTCAAAATTAATAACCGCAACCGCAACCGGCCTAACCGGTTATCCGGTTGCGGTTATTTGCGGTTTCCCGGTTTTCCGGTTTGTCCGGTTATCCGGTTATCCGGTTATTTCCGGTTAATAACCGCCCCGCTTGAACACTCTTAGTCAGCGGGATCACTGATCAGTGACAAATACATAAAGGAAAAGTCTACTTTTCCAACTTTTTCATCCAACTTTCATCTAACTCAAGTGTAAACAAATTTTAAATTATTTTTATTTTTTTTTGAAAAAATACAAGGAAAGTTGGATGGAGTTGGATGTTTGGGTTGGACACTAAGCATCTCCCCATACAGAAAACGACGTGAGATCCCCGTCAGCCGCCACGTGACCTTGTCATACTGTGCCCCACAAAGACTCTGCAAGATTTGAGAGACGACACACCCACTCACGCCCCTGCACACACGCTTGTCACTCACACACTTCTTTTTATTTTCCCGTGTCAGTATTCGCCTGTTTCTGACAGTCTGACATCTTTAGCTCACTGACCACCTTTACTTCACTTTTTATCTCTTGTCTTTTTAAGCTAAGACTGCTTTCTCTTTTCGTGAATGGATTCTCGAGCTTACCTCTTACCCCTGCGCCGGATCCTTAACCTGTTCATGTCAAGTCTCTCCTTTAGTTTGGTTTGCTCATTATCTCTCTCTCTTTTATTTTGATTTCTGCTATTATCAATCTGATTTTAGATATAGTACGTGTTTTACTTATCTTATCTCAACATCTTGAACAATCCCAATTTTTTTTTTTCTTTCTAAAATTTGCTTTCAAGAATCTATCCTAATCCTGGGATTTAGCTAGCTGTTCTTTTAGCTGTAAAACCAGATTCCAAGTGCCTTTTCCACTATACCTTATTGGGTTATATGTGAAACTCTTGTAGTACCCTAACAATCATGGGTATCATTCCATTTGTGCTTTGGTATTGGATTCAACTATAAAAGCTCTTGCTTTTCTCATGTACTAGTTATATTTCTTAGATCAGCTCTTCACGTTTCCTTTTCTTGCACCATTTGGGTATTCATATATCAAGTAGATTTGAGCTTTCACTCCCTCTTGGCTTGTTTTGGGGTTCTCTGTTTACTGGAAACTGCATACACAGTGAAATCACTTTACTTATTTGATGCTATTTATAGTTTTGTACCAGTTGAACCAGAGCCATCTTTAGCTTCAAAAGTCCTAATTTCTTTTCCGTTTGGGTCTTTTGCATAGACTGGCTACCAGATTTGAGAAAGATCATGGGGTGCCTTTCATTGCCTTCTATTTGTTTGGTTTTATTGTGTTCAATGGTGTGCACGGTGAGTGGCATTGGTGCCAACTGGGGCACACAGACCAGTCACCCTCTGCCTCCAGATACAGTAGTGAGGCTGCTGAAGGATAATGGGTTTAGAAAGGTTAAGCTTTTCGATGCGGATTATGGGGCATTGAGAGCTCTGGGTAAATCAGGGATTGAGGTCATGGTGGGGATTCCTAATGATATGCTTCAATCTCTTGCCAGCAGCGTGAAGGCTGCTGAGAAATGGGTTGCCAAAAATGTCTCCACACATATCACCACCAATAATGTCGATATCAGGTGAGCTTCCTCCATTTCCCCCTTTTGTCTGGTGGTAATGCTAATATTGTCAACGTCAGTGATTTCTTTTATATTTCTAGCTTGCTGACTACTTCTGCTGTAATATTTGTTAAGCATTCTTCTTCAATTGAATTGGTTTAAAATTATCAATTAATAAGCTTCTTGTTGATGCCATCTCGGTGTTGTTGCCTTTTTTTTCTGGTACTTACTTGGATGCTTATGGTTGGTCTGTAATATAATCAACTCTTGGCTCTATGCAAACCAGTGTCTATGAATGAGCTATGGATGGAAGGATATGGCAGTGGCCTGGTATTGCAGTAGTTGCAAGTCAAAATATCTTTGGAATGTTGTATAATCAGCCGTTGTTGACTTCTGAGATTTCATACATCTTCCCATTGCTAGCCATTTTCAGAGGCTACATTTGCTTTGTTCTCTAAATTTCCTTAAAGTACCTTTCAATCAGTGTAGAAAGTGTTGCTGTTTCTTTAATTGCGTGTAACTATGGCTTGTGATTTTTGTTTCAGCCATTAGTTAGGCCTGCATACATTCTTAGCTCCAACCATTTGTTTACATGAGTACCTTATGTTTCAGTTGATGTGGACTTTCTGATGTGGTCAATCTTCATATACTTGATATTGTGGGGTCTATAACTTTATGTTTGATTTTTAATTTTTATTCATTTTCATAAGATATTGGCACCTTGCCTTTGCAACAAGGCACTCTTCCATGGTCTTTTAGTTCTTATTTTTCTTACAAGTACTGAACTTGAGGTTGATAATTTTTACTGGGACAGTATCATTTATGTCAACTTTCCAATGCAAGGTTTACTTGAGTCCTTGTTTAGAAAAATACAAATCAGTAATTTGTTGAGTCTGTTGACCAGTATGAGCTGTTAAGTGTGTCATCTTACCACCTTTTTTGTTTTTCTCAAAGTTATCTTACCACCTCTATGCACATGCACAGGTTATCAACAATGCAGTTCCCTCTCTCTCTCTCTCTCTCTCTCTCTTTTTTTTTTTTTCTGATCTTCATCGTTAATTCTTTGTGTTCTTCCTGTCTAATCTGTCTCTTTCTTTTTCCATTTCAATGTCCCTAACAGATTTAATGCTGGTGTTATTAGGGTTCCTAATTGCTATGTGGATTTACTTGAAAGGATTGGAACCTTTTGAAGTATTTAGTGGGGAAAAAAATGACAACCAACCTAAATTTAAAAGTTATGACCTTGTTCAATAATCTAAACTTAGAAGTAAAATCCCACCTACTTTCAGGCAGCTAAGTATTTTTTTATTTTTTTTTATTTTTCTTTCCATTAAGCCAAATTATACAGGACCACATCCTATGTAATATTATAAACCACCATAAAATATCTCATACTTCAATAGTTCAATATGACCTTTCTATTAAGCCTTTTGAAGTTATATTACATGCTAGTGCAGCCATGCTCTTATTTTAGACAACTGCATATGACAAACTTCTTTGAGTATTGCCGTGATTTTGCACCTAATTGGTTATACTGTTTTTCAAATGCTAAACTTTAGCTGAAAGTCAATAAAACTTTTATTTTATGAAAGAGACTACAAATTTTACATTGAAAGTTGGGGACCTTCATTTCGATTTGCATTTGGTCAACATGTAGATGCGTATGTTGCATATGTCGTATGTCTACTTGCCATGATGCTTTCTCTTCAATCTCAAATGATTCATTACGTTTGAGAGTGTCTTGCCTCCTAAGTACTCAATTAACTATGTTTTGGGCCCGATTATTGCCCAAGTAACTGTTATTTTACATCTCAAGGCCTTTCAGATTATTTATTGAAAAAATTTTAGCCCCAACGACCAAGGGCATTTTCGGGGACTTTTTATGCCAACCAAAAGCTAATGTGCAGATCTCTGACTGCTAAGCCATTTAGTTGAGGATTTCATTTGCTAAGAAAACTGAAACATTATGAGTCATCTGTTGCAGTTTTGTTTGCGTGCATTGTACTTTGTAGCATCAGCATGGTCATACTTCTCTTATGTCTATCTTTGTGCTGGATTGTTGTGTGTTAACATTGATCTTTCTGAAGGTCATGTCTCATTAATAATCTTTATGAGATAGAAAAAATAATGAGTTATCAGAGGAGAAGCCTGGAGGTGGAGGCGGCACAATTGAAACTTATTCTTGTGGATAAGATTATTTCAACAATAATAAAATATCCTGCCTAAGAGATCTGTAATGACCATATTGAACTCATTTGGTTTCTTACTCTGACTTTTGGTATAATGATGCTTAATAAAACCTCTATGCCCATATAGAGGAATTCTCACATTTGGTTAATGTTGCATGAAATGTCTCAACGTCTTTCTAGCTCACCAATGTTCACATGAATCTACAGGTATGTTGCAGTTGGAAATGAACCTTTCTTGTCGACATACAATGGAAGCTTCCTCAGAACAACCTTCCCTGCTCTGCAGAATGTCCAATCTGCCTTGATAAAAGCTGGTCTTAGCAACAAAGTAAAGGTGACAATCCCCCTTAATGCTGATGTTTATGCAAGCTCAACTGACCTTCCTTCTGGAGGTGACTTCCGTGCTGACATCCACGACCTTATGCTTGCCATTGTCAAGTTCTTGAATGACAATGGTGGCCCCTTCACAGTGAACATATATCCATTTATAAGCCTCTACATTGACCCCAACTTCCCTGTTGAGTATGCCTTCTTTGATGGCAATGCATCACCCATAATTGATGGTGGGATGACCTACAACAATATGTTTGATGCAAATTACGACACTCTTGTGTGGGCCCTCCAAAAGAATGGGTATGGAAATTTGCAAATCATAGTTGGAGAGATTGGGTGGCCAACTGATGGAGATCGGAATGCTAACCTAGTGTATGCTCAGCGGTTCAACGAGGGCTTCATGTCCCATATATCCGGGCAGAAAGGGACCCCAATGAGACCCGGATTGCAAGTTGATGCATATTTATTTAGTTTGATTGATGAGGATACTAAGAGTATTGATCCAGGAAATTTTGAACGCCATTGGGGAGTATTTACTTATGATGGGAAATCAAAATACACTCTTAACCTTGGTACCACAAATTCAGGATCCTTGGTTTCTGCACGAAATGTACACTATTTGGACCGCAAGTGGTGTGTGATGAAGCCATCTGCTAAACTTGATGATCCACAAGTGCAACCAAGTGTGAGCTATGCTTGTTCACTTGCTGATTGCACGAGGCTTGGATATGGGACATCTTGTGGGAATTTAGATGCTCGGGGAAACATCTCATATGCATTTAATAGTTACTACCAGAAGAATAATCAACTTGATGGCGCTTGCAAGTTTCCCAACCTTTCAATGATCACCAAATCAGATCCATCAGTTGGCAGTTGCCAATTTGAGATAACAATGGAGCCATATTATGGAGGTGCAGAAAGGACACTTGGGTGTCTCCAAAAGCCATTGAGTTTGGTTTTTGGTATTATTCTCTTTTTGCTAACAATTCTGTGAATTCCAAGCTTCAAGTACCCGAGGTACTATTTTTCCTCTACTATTCTTATTTGCTTTGTAGCATAGTGTAGTGGGAGCTAAGAGCAATTGCTTAATGGCATAACTGTAGTTCAATTTTTGCGATCTAGACGACAAACATTCAACTCATCAAATGTATTCATAGCTGAAGTCAAAACTGTATTTGGAATGTTTTATTGATGGTAAGTAATGTTTGTGAATGGGGTCCTCATCAAGCAGGGTTTAGCTGTAGTATGGCTTGGACTTGCACAATGGTGCCCTTAAAATGATTTGCTGCACCCAAATGGACAAGGGGACCAAGGGTCATCAGGCTGTTCGTTAGTTTGATCACATGGCTTCTTTGTCCAGAAAATTTGCATTGTCTCAACTGTTACTGACAACTTCTTAGCATTTGATGTTCTGAGCGTTTCGGCAGGCAAGACAAGTAATAAAGAAGATTGTAGCATGGATTGCTTAACAATATAATTATGTATGGAGTTAAACGTTCAATTGTGTGCCATGACATTGACAAAATAATTGAATGAGAGTGAAAGGCATTAGTGCTAGTAAACAGGCATGAATAAAAGCAAAAGCACCAAAATTTGAATGGGAAGGTGATATGAAGAAAGGGGGTGCCATTGAATGGTTATATTTATCAACGGAGAGAAGTAATAAAATATTGTGTGGAAGTTACGTTTGAGTATCTCAAAACGTAACTTTTGTGCATGAAGCCGAATGAGCAGTGGATTTGTAGCACCGTCTGAGGGGTGATGGTTTTTCTTTTTCTTGTTTTTCTAATTTTTGGGTCAAAAAAAAAAAAAGGTACACTTAATCCTCCATATTGTCACTTTTTATTATAAAGTAATTTATATTATAATTTGTGATACTTAGCAGCTTCAAATTACCATTTCATTGCAATTTATACTATTCATTGTAATATCATAATTTAATACAGGGAAAATAGTAATTTAAAGGGGTTGATCAAATTTTTTTAGTTTGGAGGTGTTTTTATGAAATGAATGTCAATTTGGGTAAGTGTAATTTTTCTCGTGCATTCCAAGCCTTATAACATTCCAAGCCTTATAACTATGTGATAGAATTGTGTGACTTGAAAGCTTCGTTTGTTTTGATGTAAAATATCTTGTGACTTCTTATATAAAATGTTTCAGTTGAAAATATGTTTTGAAAAATCTATTAATTTTATGACGTTTGGCTACCATCTTGAAAATATTTTCTCCACTATTTGGTTTGCACTAAAAAATGTAAAATTCTTTGAAGATGATAACGTTGCCAATCATTTTATGTTGAACATGGTCTATGCTGAGATTGGTAATTGGGTTGGGGTAGAAGAGGTGAAGAGACTCACAAGAGGACAAGGCTCGAAGAAATGTTATTAATTCATCCGAATTGAGCTGGAGAATTAAGAACTTTTACTAAGAGGCGCGATTGTATTGTAAATTAAGGATTTGAGTTGAATGACACTAAATTGGTTAATTCATAAATTATAAATTGTATTGTAAATTTGGTGGTTGAAGTGGGGTGGGGGGATTTTTTTTTTTTGTGTGATTAAAAGATTACAAGCCTAAAATAAACTGTAACTAAACAAGCCTAAAACAGATTGAAAAAAGAGTGGGAAGGTAAGTTCCCATTTACAAAAGAGGGGGACAGAGGGAAGGTGGGAATGCTGCCAGAAAAAGATCTGGCTGCGGCCCAATGTGCCACAGAGTGAGCACAAAAGTTTGCACTTCTATTGATTTTTCGAGCTTTCCATAAAAGGCCAGTCGGGATGGAATCAATAATGTTGATAATAATGGAATGGATACGCCAATCTTGAGGTATAACAGGATTAGATAATCCAGAGATAACTACTTGAGAGTCACCTTCAATTATAACTCTATTAAGATCTAGAGATGAAGCTAGTTGAAAGGCTAGCCTGGCAGCAATAGCTTCACCTATATTTGGACTACAAGGGGAATTAATCTCTGTTACCATTTGAATAATATGGCCATGATGGTTCCGACAGACTGCAGCTTGGGCTGAGTAAGAATTCCGGATTGCTGCATCAAAATTGATTTTGAACCACGAAACTGGAGGAGATTTCCATTTCTCTGGTGGAAGAGGGATAAGGGCCCATGCCTTATAATGTTCACAAGTGATCCGATTGATGTTCCTCGAGATAAACAAGGCATCAAAGAGAAGACCATCATGGTATGCTTTATTCCTGTAGAACCATAGGAGATCACAGAGCACAACAGCAAAAATTTGGAAATGATGGAGATCTTTACTAATAATGCCAAGAGAAAAACTTGGGGAGATTATTATTTTGATCCAATCTATCATGCTGGGAAAATTAAATACCATAGAGTCAAGAGGCCAAGGTGAGTTCCTCCAAACCACACGAGCAATATCACATTGGAAGAACAAATGATGTAGAGAATCTTCAGCAGTTTGACATAATGGGCAAAGCTTTAAAGGGTAGACCGGTTGAAAGAATTTGAGTCTATCACCAGTAGGTAAAATATTCCAAGCAATTTTCCAGAGAAACAACTTGAGTCTATCATTTAATTTTAATTTACAAAGCTCTTTCCAAACTGATGATTGATGGCAAGAAATATCTGGCAAAGAATTATGAATGATAGCAAGATAAGCTGAATTTGTAGTAAAATTCCCCGAAATCGAAGGGGTCCATAAATAAGAAGCCCGAGAATTTGTAGAAATTTTAAGCTCCATAATTGCTTTAGCAGAATCTTCATCAAACAACAAACTAATCACAGAAGACCTCCATTGCAATGACTCAGGATGGAAAAGATCTGAAATGAGAAGGGATGGTAAATCATGGTGAGAAGGATGTCTGGGAGCAGGCCTAAAAAAAGGAAGCGTGGGAATCCAAGATGAAGTCCAAATTGGTAGCCTTGTAAATTTTGAGATTTGAATACAGGCATTTGAGACAAGCACATATTTACTTTGGAGGATACCTTTCCAAATTGCAGAGGCATTTGTAGGAATAGAGGTAGAGAAAAAGTCGTCATACTTGATGTATTTAACACTAAACTGTTTGACCCACAGACTATCTTGATTAGAAATAAATTTCCATCCAAGTTTTGTTATCAGAGCTAAATTCATGGGTTTCATTTGGCGAAGGCCTAATCCACCAAGAGCTCTAGGGATGCATATAGAGGACCAAGATTTGAGAGAAAGATTCCTTGTTTTATCCTTTGGAAAACCTTACAAAAAATCCTTGAATATTTTATCCAAACTATTGCAAATAAGATCAGGAAGAAGAATAGTACTTATCGTATAAGCTGGGATAGCAGATGCAGTGGCTTTGATAAGAACTGTCCAACCAGCTTGTGAGAGAGTTTTGGCCTTCCATCCAGTGATCTTCTTCATAACTTTATCCACAATAGGTTGAAAAGCTTCCTTTTTAGATTTACCAATAATAAGAGGAAAACCCAAATAAAAAGGAGTAGAGGAGGAAATCTTGTAAGGTATAATGGCATTTATACTATGAATCGAGGAGGAAGCCGTATTCTTGCTGAACAGAATTGTAGATTTAGAAACATTCACTGCTTGTCCAAACCATTTGCAATAATTATCCAAACATCATTTTATAACAGATGCTTCAGCAGAAGTAGCTTTGGCAAAGATAATAAGATCATCTGCAAATAGAAGATGTGATATAGGAAAATTATTTCTGGAAATAGAAATGCCCTTCAGAAGCCCCAAGGATTCTTGTTTAAGTAAAAGCCGAGAGAGAGCTTCAGATTCAAGTATGAACAAAAATGGAGATAAAGGATCTCCTTGGCAAAGACCTCTCTTGGGGATAAAATGACCAAAGGGACTCCCATTTAATAAGATGCTGAAAGAAGGAGAGGTAACACAGATCCTGATCCAATTTATCCAAATAGGGCTAAACCCCAATTGATGCAAGATTGCAAAGAGAAAAGACCATTCCATTCTATCAAAAGCTTTTTCCATATCAATCTTGACTGCCATAAGACCACCTCTTCCTTTTTTTGACTTTAGAGTATGGAGTAACTCCTGGGCCATAATAGAATTATCTTGAATATTTATGAAAGGAACAAAAGCAGACTGATAAGGAGAGATGATATGATGTAGATGATGTTTAAACCTGTTGGCAAGTATTTTGGAAATGATCTTGTAGATGATATTACATAGACTGATAGGTCTGAACTGGCTAACAGAATGAGCTCCACTCTGTTTTGGCACAAGAACAACGAAAGTATGATTTTGCTCCTTTAGTAAATAATTTCGCCTGAAGAAATCCCAAATACTGTTTTGTACTGAATCCTTGACTATATCCCAGTATTTTTTGTAGAAGAGAGCTGTAAAACCATTTGGTCCCGGGGCTTTAGAGGAGCCAATACTTGATAGGGCATTAAAAATTTCTTGTTCATAGGGAATAACACATAAAGAAAGATTATCTTCTTGGGATATGCATGGATCAAATAAACTCAATAGATCATCATCAATAATTGGGTGAGATGAGGAGAATAAAGAGTTATAATGAGAGGTGAAGCAGCCACCAATAGAATTCCTGTCAGAAATCCAAGCACCCGAGGATGTTTTCAAGAATCAATGGAGTTACGCCTTCTCCGAATAAGAGTGGAAGCATGAAAGAACTTTGTGTTAAGATCTTTACAAGTAAGCCAAATCTCTCGAGATTTTGTTTTCCATAACAGATCTTCTTGAAAAAGGAGTTCATCAAGCTCCACTTTCATTGCAATTTCCAAATGATGAGATTGAACAGTAGAAGGCAATTGTTGTACCTCATCAAGTTGACTTGTTATAAGAGAAATCCGAGTCTGAATATGCCCATAGTGATTCTTATTCCAGGATTGTAGAGCATGCTTAGTCTTTGTCAAAGATTTTGATAAGATAAAGGATGGGGATCCTGTCATATGTAGAGCCCAAGCAGAGGATATAATGGCCTTGCAAGAGGGATGAGTTGTCCAAAATTCTTCAAAACGAAAGGGCTTAGGTAAATAAATAGAGGAAGCAACTGTATCAAGAATAATGGGATTATGGTCAGAAGAATAGGAGGGGAGGTGTTTAATGGAATAAGAGGGAAACAACTTAATTCAATCAGTATTAGCAAAACCCCTATCTAATCTTTCCTTAATGAGACAATTTCCTGCTCTATTATTGGACCAGGTAAAGGGATTACCTATAAAGCCTAAATCAACCATGCCATGGCTGTTAATAAAATGCCGAAAAGGATCATTAGAGGTACATGCAAAGGGCCTTCCACCAGTTTTCTCAGATTGATCCAAAATTTTATTAAAATCCCCTATACACAACCAAGGAGCAGCTAGAGTATCCCTAACAGTAGATAAATCATCCCAAAAACAGCTATCAAATTTGTTATAAGGAGGACCATAAATGCAAGATAAAATTCAGGGGATATGGGGGGGATTAGAGTAGCACCAAGCATTTATTTTATTAACATCAGTCAGAAAGCATTTCAGTTTCACACCAAGTCGTCATGCTAACAAAAGTCCACCTTTAGAGCCAGATGGAGGAGCATGAGCCATCAAAAAAAAACCCACAGAGTTAAGTATAATACATGCAGTAGTAGGGTTAGTCTTTGTTTCTGACAAAAAAACAATATCAGGTGAATGCTTCCTGATTTTGACCTTCAAACTAAGAACTGCAGAGGGGCGGGTCAACCCTCTGCAATTCCAAGACAGAATCCTCATTGATGGGGAGGTGGCCTCTGAAGGCCCACCCCCTTTGCCACGGTAGGATCCGGGCTATCAGAACCAGCTGCATCACCATCATGGATAGACGGCATGAACAAAGGTCTTCCTTGTGGAGCACAGATGAATCTTCTGGATATAGCTGGAGGATGAGACATTAGAGCTTCAGTGGAGGTTACCTCCTGCCTAGGAAGACCAGAGATGCTATCAGTCTTTCCAAGATTCCCATAAAAAGCCGTGTGGGCTGAAGAGACATGAGAAATAGATGCTGAATGATCCGAAGAGTATAACCCCACATTCAGATCTACTGTGGGCTTCATAGAAGAGTCAGGCTTCAAAGAATCAACAGAATGCCTCAGTGCATTCAGAGAATCAGCAGCTATGGTTATAGGAGAGGGGTGATCCGGATGCTTGATCTTCCTTTGTTTTAGCATAAAGGCAAGTGGAGTATCATCATCAGACAATATTAATCGCTTCCTGCACTTAAGCTCCGATTGAATATCAGGAGATAAGGGTGGAGAAGGCAAAGGGGGAAGTGGTGATGAGCTTGTGGTAAGTGGTGGAGAGGAGGGTTGCATATCAGTAGACTTACGGGTATAAGGGTGGAACCGGGTTAGATGGGGAGCTGGGTGAAATGATTTTCGGGTAGGATGAACTAAAGGCTTGATGGGTGGAACCTTTGGGTAGTGGGCCAGATGAATGTGGTAAGGTGGGGGTGGACTAATCTCGTAAGGTGGGGGTGGAGTGGGCCAGGCTGAGGGATTAGTCCATTTGGAGATGAATTCTAAGAAGTGGGCCGGATGTGAGAAAAGGGATAGGTTCGGTTCTGAAGAAGCTTGAGGAGACAAGGGTTTATCAAAGTCAATCTGATAAGTTTGAGGAGAGGTCGGTGCATTTAATGAAGGTGGATTCATAGCTGTAGAACAAGATATTTCAGGGAACATAGGAGATTTACCTTTGTCAGCTAAGGTAGATTTGGTGAGGTTTACAGGACCACGCACGTTTGAGGCAATGGGAATAGGGGAACCACCAATCTGCAATTGGGGAGGCAATCTGGCAACGTGTCCTGCATCTAAGTGCTCAAGATGATTTTGTGGGTAGGGTTGCGAAGAGGGAACAGCTGGAAGAAGGTGTGCATTCCGAGTAACCATCTGCAGCTGAGTCGGCTCAGCACCATGGGAGGTCGACACAGAGGAGCGAGAGAGATTTGTAGACAGGTATGCCGAAGACCCAGCAACTGCATGCTCCAAATTTGCCGGTGGAATGATACGGGGATAAGAGGATGATGCTGCAAGTAACGAGATGCTGTAGTTTGCTAGAGGTTTGCACGGTGGATCAGGGCAAATAAATTTGCGATGACCAATAAGACCACAAAGTGTACAGTAATCTGCCAATCTCTCATATCTGAATTGGATCCAGAGAGGATCCTTTCCTGGGCGAGAAATATAAAACCCCGGCATCAAAGGACGACGTGTATTAATCTCCACCCGTAGCCGAAGATGTTGACGACAAATGAGACCAGGGGAGTCACCATTTTCTACTTCCAGAAGTGAACCAATAGATTTTCTAATACGTATTGCATTCTTAAGGGTCATATTTTGCATGGGAAGTCCATGAACTTGGACCCAAAAGGAACAGAGAGAGAGCTCTACCTCATCAAGGGCCAATACTGGAGACCACGGCTGGAGTAGAAGTAAAGAACCACGAACGTTCCAAGGCCCCTGTTGTAATATGCGATCCACATGGCTTTGGAGGGGCACTGTAAAAAGATATTTGTTGGGAGCAAGAACTTCCACCGATAGGGGGTAGGCAAAATTCCAAGCCGTTACCATGGTTGTTTTAACCAACTAAGAATGAAGAGGCTTTAAGGAAATGAACTTTCCAATGAGGGCAAAGGCTTCTTGATTTGGGGGAGGATCCTCAAAAACCTCCAAGAGAACCGGAAAGTCCATGTTTAGAGCCTCCGTCTCATCAATGAGAGCTTGGAGGTCCGGTGGTGGAAGATTCATGGCGAGATGGTGCAGAAATAGGGAAACTGTGATGGTGAACAATGGAGATGGCGAAATGGGAAAAGTCTATCCAGGGAGGAAAGAGGGGAGAGCTTTTTTGGGAAAAAAGCCAGTCCAGTATCTACATAAGAGTTGAGAGACCTTTCTTGCATGTTATTAATTATATAAAAGAGAAATGATACAAATACATACTCCCTTAAAAAGTACATGATAACACACGACACACAAACCCATTAGATAAAGTTGGCTTGTTGAATAGAGCATCCATTTGCATTTATGTAAGCATGTTGAAGTGGGATTTGTCATTTTCTTTGGAGAAAAGACTAGCTCTTGGATGTGAAGCACTAGTTTGATCTATTATTTGAAGATGCTGCCAAACAAAATTAATGATCCCAGCGGCATCCACATCCAAGTAAAAAAAAAGAAGCCCCATTATTAATCTTCTCACCACCAAAATTAAAACAAAGAAAAAGAAACGTGACTTTGTGCCTCTTGCTTGCACTAGTCTTGATTAAACGTTCTAAATTTTTAAGCAACTAAATTTACTTTCCTCAATTTTTAAACGTTTACACCCGTTACTTTAAAAATAAAAAATAAAAATTACAGCCCACCCCGAGAGATCTTGGATTCGTGTCTGAAGACACGTAAGAGCATTCTCATCCGGCTCCCTACTATAGGGATATAGGGATATCCCTATAGTAGGGAGCCAAAATGGATTTTTAACCATTTTATTGCTCACATCCGGCTCCCTACTTTGAGGAAAAAAGTAGGGAGCATGAAATGGCTCCCTACTAGTAGGGAGCCATTTCACTCCCTACTCTTCTTTTTTGTAATAAAATATTAGTTTCTCTCTCCTACTTTTTAAGTTTTCCAATTTTATTTGTTTTTCCCTTTTAGAGAAATAATTAAATTTTTNTTTATTTTCGTTTTTACCTTTAGAAGAAATAATTTAAATTTTTTTAAAAATTAATTAATAATTTAAATGAAAAAGTCAAAGTGGATCCCTAAAGTAGGGAGCCGGATGTAAGTGTTTAGAAAAAGTGACTCTCTAAAGTAGAGAAAACTGATTTTACTCCCTACTTTGAGGATAAAAATAGGAAGCCGGATGAGAATGCTCTAAGACACAACACCTCAGGGTTTCAGAGCGAGAGGAGGTCAGTTAGGGTTTTGGGTTTGGGAGGGTGAGAGAGAGAGAGAGAGATGAAGCCATTGGTGGGAATGGTGGTTTCGAACAAGATGCAGAAGTCGGTGGTGGTGGCGGTGGACAGGCTGTTCCACAACAAGCTCTACAACCGCTATGTGAAGCGTACCTCCAAGTTCATGGCGCACGACGAGAACAACCAATGCAACATTGGCGACCGCGTGCGTTGTTTTATTCCCTCGCCCTTCCTTTGTCTCCGCCTCGCTAATTTCCCACCCAACTAATTTCTTACTCATTGAATTTCAGGTCCGATTGGATCCATCAAGGCCGCTGAGCAGGCATAAGCGTTGGGTGGTTGCTGAAATCCTCAAGAGAGCCCGAATTTATGAACCGCCCTCGGCTGAGTCTCGACCGCCACCTCCTTCTACTTCAACCTCCTCCTCCTCCTAAGGTTTGCTGGAATGTTGTTTGCTTTATTATTGTTTATCTTTCTCTATTTTCTCTTTTATGGCTGTCGAAATTTTTTATATTTTCTGTCATTTTAGGTATTTTTAAGGGGTTTTTGGGAATTGAAATATGCGATTAACAAGTTGTTTGTTAAGTATCAAACTAAACAATGCATCAACCTAATGCTTTTTTTTTTTTTCTTTTTACATCTTGAAATTTTTGCGGTTTGCTGTTCTTTTAAGTTGCAACCTAATGCAAGCTAGGAGCTTTAACAGCTGTAATTTATTCTGATGAATGCAATTGCTGGAAAATGTAATCGATGATGAAATAAGCCTAGGCATGGCTCTACAGCTTCAGTCATTTGAGATTGAGTAGGAGCCCTGTGTTAGGTTTACTTCTGATATTTTACATTATTCGCAGGTCATATTTCACTTTCTTCTACACAACAGCAAGTTCCAAGAACTGGTTAGCAGCATCTGCACAAAGCTTGATGGAAAATCAAGATTTCTGTCTTCTTTTTTGTTATTGTGAATTTTGTTTGTGTCCAGGTGTTTGAACCGTATTAGGGTGGAGCATGATTAAGAGAGACTTATTGCCCCAACTGTGTACTGAGTTCTCTTAGATAATTTCTTTAAATGCATTGCTGTTCATTAATAGGATTTCCATATAACACCCTGTGGATATTGTTTCATTCACCCGAAATTTAAGCTTTGCATTTGAAAGAGATATGGTCCTTTTCTTTCATAAGATAGAAAAACTCAATTATTTGCCAAATGGCCTTTGGACTAAATGGCACCTCCTCCCTCCATGAGAATGTGATGGTGAGTGGAAGTATGGATTTCATGTGTTGTGTAAGAAGTGGGTTCAACATGAAAAACTGATTTGTTATTAGCTTTTGGAGACCTTCCCTGTTTTCACTTACTCCCTTGGGTCGTGAGGGTTTATATGGCTATTGTCTAGTGATTAATGTTTCCCCTGTTAGAGTAGAATGAAGCGTGGGTGCATTAGGGCTTGGAAATCCTAATGCTTGATTTAGGTTTTGTTGTATATCTAAATTTACTTATCCAAAACAAAAACAAAAAAGCACAATTGTAACTGCAGCCTATATATATTTACCTGCCTGTCTTGAAAATTAGAAGTAAAGATCAAGACAGTATTTACTTAGATTTGGGTTTAATTAGGTCTGGCGTGAGTTTAATTTGATTGGTTTTATGTGTTAGATTGGTTGTTAGATTGAGATGGGACCCATTTCATCTGATTGACGATTGGTTCTTTGCTTGTTTGGACTTTCTTTTTGGTGTGATGTTGAAAATAAATCCAATTGTATTTTGTATGCCAAGTGTTCGTTGAAATGCTCGGGTGAAAAATGGCCTCTCTAGTATATGAAAAACAGCCTCCCAACATCAGAAGAGCTCTTGCTGATTGTTCTTGAAACTTACTGTCATATATATGACAAACATTCAACTTATCAAATGTATTCTTATCTGAAGTCAAACTGCATTCGGAATGTTTTATTGATCGTAAGTAATGTTTATGAATGGGGTCCTCACCAAGCAGGGTTTAGCTGTAGTATGGCATGGACTTGCACATTGGTGCCCTTAAAATGTTGTGCTGCACCCAAATGGGCAAGGAGAGCAATGGGCATCTGGCAGTCTATAGTTTGATCACATGGCTTCTTTGTCCAGAAAATTTGCATGGTCTCAACTGTTAGTGACAACTCTTTGGCATTTGATGTTCTGAGTATTTCGGCAGCCAAGACAAGTAATAAGAAAGATTGTAGCATGAATTGCTTAACAATAATAATTGAAGCAGTTACAAGATATTAGTCTACTTAACAAACACTGTAATTAAACATGCTTGAAACAACTACAATAATCATCTTATATATATGTGTATATATCCTTAATTCTTTGTTCACCCGCCAGCTGATGGGGTTAGTCCTCCACCCATGGACTTGGCTTTGGCTTCCCGTTATTCCTAAGAGCCTTCCAAACAACGCTATTACACTTGAACCCGGACCCGAAAGCGATTTGCCAAATTCGATCGTTGCTGTTGATCCTTGAATTTGCCTCCAAGTAAGCCAACTCATACCAAATACTACTACTCGAAGTGTTCCCGAATCGCTCCAAGGTTTTCCTTGATGCCTCCATGTACTCCTCTGTGAGCTCCAAGTTCTTCTGTATCTCGTCCAGCACTTTCTTGCTTGTTGCCAATATGCAAACATGCTCAAATGCAAGCTTGTAGTCAGGAATGTAAGGCTTGGCTTTCTTCTTCTTTAACAGCAAATTGGTGAAGAAATGCAATTGTTCAGAAACAGGTAGGACTAGCGGGCCAAGAGTCGTGATATTTGCCTTCAGCGCATGCCCTCCTACCTCAATCACGTCTTTGCTCACCCAGATACCTTTCTTCCCTTCTGCATCTTCCCTCATTTGTATGCTTTTGTAGCTCCTATTGTCCATGGCTTTGTGGGTTCGAACCAGCTGCATGCATGCAACATTTACCGTTTATATATATATATATTTAAACCAGACAGTAATCATATATAGCAAAATGGCCAGAAAAAAAGTGGCACCTGTTTGAGTTCATACTTGGAGCGCCATCTGTCAAGGCGGTAGCTTGACAGCAACGTGGCTGCTGCCCCCATCCGAAAGAAGCAATTTGGAAGGAGCATGTCAGCCTCGTTACCGTTGTACCATGTGTATGTCACGGCTTCTGCGCTCACTACCAGAGCATATGAGCCCGGATACGCAAGCAAAAGGTCTCTAGCCAGATCAATGGCTATAACTCCAGCAGCACAACCCATGCCACCAAGGTTGAAGCTATGAATATTGTGCTTAAACTTAAAATGGTTTACTACCATTGATGAGAGCGAGGGAGTGGTATTTAGGATCCCGCAGTTCACGACTAGAATTCTTATGTCCTTTGGCCGGATTTTGGTCGCTGCCAGGAGGTCATTTATCGCCCCGAACATGACTGTTGCTGCCTCTTCTCGTCCATCTTTTAGGGATATTTTGTAACCTGGGCGGAAAACTGCACGTGGCATGTACGTCTCGTCGCCTATGCCAGAATTCTTGAGAACTCGTTGCTGATATTCAATGGCAGTATCATTGAAGTTGCCGGATTTTCTTGCTAACTCAATGAACTCCGCCTTTGAGATCTGTGCAAGTTCAATAAATTTCTATTAACTAAAATGCATGTATAATACACTGTATAATATATATTAAATGATTAAATTTATCAATTCCTATCAGCTTAATTAATCTTTTGGAATCAATGATGATTTAACATGGTATCTGAACAATTAAAGGTCTTGGATTCGAACATTGTTTCTGTTATTCACCACACATTTCAATTAAATAAGCTCCAAGCAAAGAAATTAAGTAGCTAGAAAGTAAATGCAAATGTATATTACCTCAAACAAAAGGAAGAACATGCACGCATTATTATCTAGTATTCTAAATCCGATGTTAAATATATTAATTAAGTAAGAACTTGCGTAAAATACATGCTTACCTTAAGCTCATTTGGTGGGCGATAACAAGCGAAATCAACTAAATAAATGGAGCGAGGTGTCAAATCAAGATAAATATATAGAATTAAACCCAATAATCCCACCATAAAGAGAGCATCTGTAAGATCACGTTTCTGATAGAAATCTTCCCATGAGAACTTTCTTAACTCAACGCCGAAGATCACTATGAGGACGGGTGCAACCAAGAAATAAAAGCTGTGTTTAAGGAGATAACTATAACCAAGCTTCACATATTTCATATTAACTGAACTAAGAAAATCCGGCAGCCTAGGCCGGACCTTCACTGAGAAACAAAAAGACCCAGCATTATCGTCAACACCCCGATTTACAATGTCGGTTGAAAATCGCTCCTGCTCCCTTGCCATGTAAATATATATATACGTTTTTGGATGAATATATTTATGGAGTTAAACGTTCAATTTTGTGCTATGACAAACAATTAATGGCATGAATAAAGCAAAAAGCACAAAAATTTGAATGGGAAGATGATATGAAGAATGGGGGGTGCCATTGAACGGATATATATATATATCAATGGAGAGAATTGTAATAAAATAATGTATAGAAGTTACGTTTGAGTATCTAAAAATAAGAGTGGTAACAGAAAGTAGGCATTTTGTGCATGAAGCCGAATGAGCATCTAAAAATAAGAGTGGTAACAGAAAGTAAGCATTTTATGCATGAAGCCGAATGAGCAGCGGGTTTGTAGAACCAGAGAACTTGTGTGTGAGGGGTGATGGTTTTTCTTTTTCTTGTTTTTCTCCTGTTTTTGGTAGAAAAAAAAAATGTACACTTAATCCTCCATATTGTCACTTTTTATTATAAAATAACTTATATTATAATTTGTGACACTTAACCGCTTCAAACTACCATTTCATTGCAATTTATACTAGTCATTGTAATACCATAATCTAATAGAGGGCTTAAGTTACAACAAAATAGTAATTTATAGGGGTTGAATGTCAAAAATTTAAGTTCGAAGGTGTTTTTATGAAATGAATGTCAATGCTTATACATTCTAAGCCTTATAACTATGTGATAGAATTGTGCGACTTTAAGGCTTCGTTTGTTTTGATGTAAAATATTTTGTGACTTCTTATATAATATGTTTCAGCTGAAAATATGTTCTGAAAAAACTATTAATTTTATGATGTTTGGCAACCATCTTAAAAATATTTTCTCTACCGTTTGGTTCAAACTAAAAAATGTAAATAATTAACATTCAAATTTTCGATGGTGGGTCTAACAGAGAGAGGGTGGTGTATGAGGTGTTCCATAGTGTGAGAGTTAAACAGGAAGAGGGATTTGATTTGGTTTGATTTGATTCAACTATATGTTATGGGTTTGGATTAAATGCTAGGAATACTTTAAAAATAATTTAAATTTTCAAATATTTAAAATTTAATGATTATTTTAAAAGTCACATCATATTTGAAATGATAAAATTGAAACAAAAGTTCTACTTATACCACTACTCGATGTTACTAGGTCAACTTCCGATCCGAGGAACCTTTTCTCGGCCTTGGGGCTAAATCTATCATATTGGACCTTAGGCCCATTTACTTTGTCTTTGGACCTGTTGTGTCTGGATTTCTAGGATTTGGACTTAGTTGTAAGAAAAAACAAATTCTAAATGATAATTATGTTTCCTTCTATTTAGTTTTTTCCTAAATGATATAAAATTGCCAGGTAATTTTGATTAAGCAACCACCATCATGAATAAAAAAACCCAGAAACCTAGGCCCATAAAAGGTTGGGGCGGCCACACGCGTGCCACAATGCATGATTAGTCATGATGAATTTATTTATATATATATAATCATTTCGCTCACCTTATTTGTTAATTAACAATTTGCCGATGTATATATTATTGCCGATCGATCAAACCCACAATATTGCTTCCAACGTTTCCACCTACGACTAGAGCTTTTTGTTTCTTCGTGCGCTAAAAGCGATGGAGGTAGTTTCTATAATCTCTTCACATTGGTTTCCGTTTTCTCTGCCTCAAGTCACGTATAGTTTTTCAAACAAATTAAATCGCTATGAAACTCATCACAGGTCGTTGAGTTGAAGGTACGCCTGCACTGCAAAGCGTGTGAGAACGCAGTCCGCAAAGCCTTGTGCAAGATTAAAGGTACGTAAAAAAAAAAAAAAAAGCGAGAATATGTACCACAAAATTCAGTAAGCCTATGCACAGTTACATGCACACACATAGCTAGGCTAGTGAAAATTAAAAGGAAAATGGAAGGTTAAGACTTGTTAGGTGTAAACTCTTTATTGGAGTCAGTTATCTTAGTGAAGCTTGCGACTTAATTGTTTAATGTCAAGAGTAGTGTGATGCATTGGACCGGAGATTAGTTGATCGATCTCAAAGATCTAACCTTTATGCTCAATAAGTCTTATGATGCGTCTGATGTGTTGTTAGGATGCAAAGGGTGCTGCCTACCGGATACCTGGTATTTTTATTTTTTTATTTTTTTAAAAAAAGAACGGAAAATGCTAGTCTTACATGCATTTTAGGCATAAATAATGGTCGGACTGACATGATACTATTACATTAGTCCAAAACAAAAGAAAATTGTCCAGCCTCTCATGGGTATATGACCATCCCACCACCTCAACTGAACCTCCGGGAATGGTGTCCGGATGGTCACGGCCACCAGATTGGGTGTCCAACCATCCTGATCGAGTGGTATTTGGGGTGCTGCGGATTAAGAGAGGATGTGCAAATTTTTTTAATTGACAGGTAAACAATCCCTGGAAAGAAAAATGATTAGACATTGTGGTTTGGTACAGGGGTAACGTGCGTGGAAATAGATGTGGTATTGAACAAGATCACAGTTCTGGGCTACATTGAGCGTAAAGTAGTGGTGAAAGCTGTGCGCAAGACAGGGAGAAGAGCTGAGGTGGTATGGCCATCATCATCATCATGTCGCTGGGAGAAGCCCAGATCACTGGCAAGTGGTTTTGGGTGCATCATCCCTAGATGGGGTTTCTAAACTTGAAAATGTAATGTTTTGGTTTCCTTCAATTGGAAGAAACCAAAAACAATAATCGATATGCATGGAATGTCAAGAATAGTTCCTCCTGGAAATTCTGATTTTTCTGCCAAAAATGTCGGCACTGAAATAATATATATCTGAAGGCTGTTTGAATACTTGTGAAAGTTTAGAATATATAAGTTTTGGATTAGTCGACGTTTTATTAAGCAGAACGTGAGCATGAATGCATGAGAGAAAGAATAAATTCGTATTCCCTACGTTAATATTTCATACCACTACCCCCTTTTTCTGTTATAGTAAAAAATATGTATGTTTTTTGTTTTTTAAAAAAAATAGAATATGTGTTTGTTATATTTATACTACGTTTTTTTCGATGTAAAATGTTTTTAAGAAAATTAATTTTAAGAAAATATATTTCGTTAAAAATATTTTTAGGCGTTTGGTGCGTACAGAAAACCACAAATATTTTATACTACGTTTGTTTCGACGTAAAATGTTTTTAAGAAAATATATTTTGTTAAAAATATTTTTTGGCTTTTGACGCGTACAGAAAACTACAATTATTTTTTATATTTTCATTCATTCAATCATTTCAGTTCCAGTGAAGTTTCGACGAAAGTACAATGGAATTATGATGGTTTGAGAATGAGAAGCTTAAACTTGAAAAATGGTTTACGAGTTTTTAAAAAATGGAAAACATTTAATACACTTAAAGAAGTTTTTTCTGTTAAATCGAAAATATTTTCTATTAACTATTATTTTCGGTCTCGCCAAACACCAAAAAATATTTTTTTAAAATTATATTATAACGAAACAAACAAGCCTCCTTAACATGTTGCAAAGTCTAAATCCTAATCACTCAATTTTATGTGTTTTATTTTTATAATTTTGTTTAATGATATAAACTTCCTATATATAAACTATAAAAGCAATAAGAGACACAAATATCACTCTTCAATTTAAAACTCAAAGGTTAATGTTACTATTTACATCTATTTATCATACTTATTTCACATCGGTTGATACGACGTTAATTTTAACATGCCGGTTTTTTTTTTTTTTTGAAGAGTAATATTATACTACACCAATATCCTACTATCATATTACAATGTTAATGTAACAGTGTTAGCTGTCAATCAACTCTTAAATTTATTTTTTTAATAATAACCGATTAAAAGTAGATTGACATTGTCATTTCAGCATAGTAAAATAATTATGAAATATTGATATGATATAAAAAATTATTATTATTATTATTATTTAAAGTGATTGACATGTAAAATTATTTAAAAAATATTAATCAATGTGATAAATGGAAATGAATTATTCAAAGGAAAATTACATTGAAATTGGAGGAAGGATAATTAGAAGGAAAAGGCTATTGTCGTAGTCCCAGCTACGACTGGGCTTATCTGGCAGACTGGCACTGTTAAGTCAGCCTGCCACGTCATCACGTTAACGTTGAAAACATTTTGTGAAATCAAAATCCCAAAATCCTTCCCCCAAAATTCCTACCAAAACTCTCTCTCAAGCCACAACCACCGCCCCTCCACCGTACGCTACCGCCAGAGAGCTCCACGCAAGCGCAAAACCATGGAGTAAAAGGGAAGAAAGAAGAAGAAAACCAGGGCTTCTCTCTCTCTCTCTCTCTCGCTTCGGTGAGCGAATTTTCTGAGTTCAGATACTCTTTCTTCGCCTAACAACTCAACGGTATCCCATACCTATTTCGTTTTTCTTTGCTTCATATCTGGGTTTGGTTTTTAAATATCGTGAACTTTTTATGGATAAGCCGAGGCCAGAGACGCCCTAGATTTGTCTCTCCATTTTCGCCTTTGAAGGCCAGGGACATCAAATTGGCCAAAGTTTAGATTATCTCTTATGCATTCTTCGATCAGACGATTCACATCAACTGCAGGTCCTACAATATCAATTCCAGCCATTCACTGTAAAATCAGAGACTTGGTTTCCGAAGGACAATATCACCAAACACTCGAGATATACAAAGATGAGGTCCATCACTTAGGTCTCCATGCAACCACCACTTTTCTCCCGTCAGTCATCAAGGCATGCTCTTATGCTCAGTCCCTACATTTTGGCCTTCAGCTTCACTGCATGGCCCTCAAGACAGGCACTGATTCGGAGGCAGTTATATCCAATTCTCTCATTTCTATGTATGCTAAGTTTTCCATTGTTGAAGCAGCACGTCAAGTGTTTGATACAGTGCCTAATAGAGACACAATCACATGGAAATCCCTCATAAATTGCTATTTACAAAATGGGTGTTGCTTCCAAGCTTTACAAACGTTTAAGGAAATGTATTTATGTGGTTGTGTTCTGATCCCGGAGTTTATTGCCGGCATAATTTCAACTTGTGCGCGGACAGGAGAGTTCAATCTAGGGAGGCAGATTCATGCCCTTGTTATTGTTCATGGAATGATCAAGGAGTCGGTATTTTTATCAACGGCTCTGGTTGATTTGTACATGAGGTGTCATAGCTCATTGGTGGCTTTACGTGTTTTCGAAGGAATGGAGGTGAAAAACGAGGTTTCATGGACCGCCATGATATTCGGCTGCACTGCTAATCAAGATTATGATATGGCAATCGATTGCTTTCGAACAATGCAGGTTGAGGGGATCAAACCCAATCGAGTAACGTTACTCACGGTCTTACCAGCTTTTGCAGAGTTAGGCTATCTTGAGCATGGGAAAGAGGTTCTTGGGTATGCTTTTCGTCGTGGGTTTGACTCAGATCATCATTTTTCAGCAGCTATGATACACATGTATTGCAAATGCCGAGAAACTCTTCGTTCTGCCGAGATAATCTTCGACAAGTCTATTTTTAGAGATGTTGTGATGTGGAGTTCAATTATTGGGGGCTATGCTCGAAGTGGGAATAGTGTCAAAGCGATGAAGCTTTATAGCCAAATGCGAACTGAGGGAATTGAGCCAAACTCTGTAACTCTGTTGGCCATACTTTCTGCATGCACTACTTTATCTTCACTAAATCATGGCTGCGGAGTCCATGGCTATATTTTCAAATGTGGCTTGAATTTTGACATTTTCATTGGTAATGCACTAATAAATATGTATGCAAAGTGTGGCTGTCTCATGGCTTCACTTCGAATATTCAAAGAAATTCCCATAAGAGACTGCACTTCATGGAGCACATTAATCAGTGGTTATGGTACTCATGGTTATGGTGAAAAAGCTTTGCAACTCTTTTATGAGATGCAAGACAGAGGGGTGGAGCCAGATTCAATCACTTTCCTTGCTGTTTTATCGGCTTGCAATCATAGTGGCCTAGTCCAAGAGGGACGAGAGATCTTTGATCATGTAATGAAAGATGGTAAAATACCCTTAACTATAGAGCATTTTGCATGCCTTGTCGATCTCCTGGGAAGATCAGGGAAGGTTGAGGATGCTTGTGAGGTTGTAAGAAGTATGCCCATGAAACCAAGTACAAAAATTTGGAGCTCTTTGGTATCTGCTTGTAAGGTTCATGGAAGATTGGAGATGGCAGAAAGGTTAGCGCACTGGCTTATCAAATCAGAACCTGATAACGCTGCCAATCATACTATGTTGAGCATGGTTTATGCTGAGGCTGGTAATTGGGTTGGGGTGGAAGAGGTGAGGAGACTCACCAGGGTACAAGGCTTGAAGAAATGTTATGGATTCAGTCGAATTGAGCTGGAGAATAAGAGCTTGTACTAAGAGCCTCTGTAAGATAAATGCACGATTGTATCGTAAATTATGGATTTGAGTGGAATGAGACTTTGGTTAGCTCATAAATTATAAGATTGTATTGTAAATTTGGTTGGTGGGGGAGGAGGGATTTTTTTTGTTGTGCCCGACGTTGTATTGTCAGTTAGTTAGTGGGGTGGGTGCAAAATGGGAGTATACGCAGCATTACTCCATAAATTTTGAGCATATGTTGCTGTTATTATTTAGACTAAAAGTTTTTTTTAGCAAGTTAGGTTAAACTATTAATTAGGTAAAAAGAAAATGATATAAATTTTCTTCAACCCAATCTCTAAAAGTGCTGTGTGTTTTTTGAGCATATGAGAAGCTTATGTTTTTATTGATTAATGCTATTAAAAAAGCATGTGAAATATGTATTTCTCACATGTTAAGGGACACATAGTATTTTTAAAGACTAATTGGAGTAAATTTTTGTCCAAAAGAAAAAAGAAAAGAAAGCAAATTAACATCAAATGGACTTGCGAGAAAAACCATTAAAGGGTAAACACTTTTGTTTGATGGAAAAGAAAACTTCACACCCACAATGGGGTCTTTCTTTTTTGCTTTTTTTAATGAGTAATATTAGACATTACATGTTTATCTCACAATATTAATGTGACAGTATAAATTAACTATTAAATCAATCATTGTTACAAAAAAGAAGATAAATTAAAGAGTTTGTTGAAACTATTACATACAAATATAGTTTCTATTGTTACTCTTTTCTTATAAATGGTGATTATGGTAATGGAAGTGTTAAGTAAGTGCGGGAATTGGATCCTCTCCCTTTCATTTGAAGCGGAGGAGAGCCGGTTCACTACTAATATTTACTGATAAGGATCTAAGGTGAAAAATGGGCCACATCATTTAAAAAATAGTAATGCTTCATGCCCTACTCAACTATTCAACTTATCCTATGTGTCAAGTATTATTATTATTTTTTTTTTTTTGAACAAATTAGACAAAACTTAAATAGTTGAGTAGGACATGAGTATTACTTTCTAAAAAAACAAGATGAGGTAATGGCATCTGAAAGCGGCCAAGTTTAACGTTAGATGAGGTGAGTTTGGATAACAAGTCAAAAAAAAAAAAAAGCTGAAAAACAAAATGGAATAGGAAAAGCAAGAACAGTACCTACTTCTACGTTTTTGAGGAAGAACAAAAATAGTGTTTGATCATCCTACTTCTACGTTCCAGTACCATTCGGACATGATTTTTCTTCTTGGACACCAATTTCCAGCAAACTCATGGTGAGCCATCAATGTTTACGCGTATTCTTTGTTGTAATGTTGCTGAGCAACTTGAGTCCAAAATTCAATGGACTTTTTACTCTTCGCCGAAAAGAATTGTGTAATCTTTGTGTGGTATGAAATTTTATATTAATAATAAAAAAAAAAACTGAAGATAGGGTAGAGCTGGGGCGGTTGACATGTGTGATATCTACCAACATATAGGGGTGTACAACCGGTTGCGGTTGTAGTTATTGGGCAATAACCGCAGCCCCAACCGGAGTTCCTAGTTATTTAATTTTTAACAACCGCAACCGTAACCGAGACCCTGGTTACGGTTGTTAATAACCGGTAACCGATTTTAATGTTATGGTTTACAAAAAAAATTTATTTTTAATCACTTCTCATTAAAAATTTATTTTTGAAATAAGAGAGTGAAAAAAGTTTGTTTATATTCAATATGAGACAAGTTCACTTTTTTTTTTTCTTTCCTTTCTTTTCTCTTTCTTCTTTTCTTTTTTTTTTTTTTTCTTCTCTTCTCTCTCTCTCTCTCTCAAGCAAGGAGCATGAAGCTCCCTGCTCCCTAAGCTCCCTGCAAGCAGGGAACTCTTATTGAGAGAAAGAGAGAGAAAAAGAAGAGAAAAAAAGAAAAAAATGGGAGAAAAAAGAAAAAAAAAAGTGTATATTAACTTGTCTAAAATTAATAATTATATATATAAAAATCAGTTATCCGGTTACTCGGTTAATAACCGGTTTTTTAAAATTAATAACCGCAACCGTAACCGCAATCGGCCTAATCAATTATCCGGTTATCTGGTTGCGGTTATTTTCGATTTTTCAGTTTGTCTGATTATCCGGTAATTCAGTTATTTCTGGTTATCCGGTTATCTTTCATTATTTCGGTTATTAACTGCTTATAAACGGTTATAAGTAGTTAATAACCGCTCTGCTTGTACACTGTCATGTACTGCGTTCTCTTAGATAATTACCTGCAACCTCCATAAATTTGCCTGCCTGCCTGTCTGTCTTCAAAATTATAAGTAAAGATCAAGACGTGTCATTACATAGATTTGGGTTTAATTAGGTCTGACGTGACTTTAATTAGATTGGTTTTAGATTTGGTTGTTAGATTGAGATGGGACCATTTCATCTGATTGAGATTGGTTCTTTTGCTTGTTTGGGCTTTTCTTTTTGGTGTGATGTTGAAAAAAAAAATCCATTTGTATTTTGTATTTTGAGCCTGCCAATTGTTCAATGAAATGCTCGGGGGGCAAAACAGCCTCTATAGTCTCTAGTATAAGAAAAACGGCCTCCCACCATCAGAAGAGCTCTTGCTGATTGTTCTTAAACCTTGCTGTCACGTATTTGACAATCCAAAGCTGTTATCACTGCCTCAACCGTTTCTTCTCTGCACACATTGAAACTCCATAGTATTACTATTACCCTGCAACATAAGTGCTATTGGTTATGAGGATTGCTCGAGAATGCACAACTGTATTATACAAATGGCTTGTTTGGTTGCTAAGAATATTTTATGTTTGTACGACGATGAATGTGCAAGACTTAGAAGGTGCTAATTCTTGTCTTGTATTCATATGAGTGGTGATGGGAGAAACACCGTCACAAGGGGAAGGTTTTGTGCAAACATTCTGTAGAGCTAACCAAATAGAGTAATGCTAAGTGTTTAACTTTTATGTTTAACTCTATCTAACTTTTTTCATATTTGTTTTTTTTAAAAAAATAAATAAATATGAGGGAAGTTAGATGAAATTAGACATGAGAGTTGGACACTAACCATTCAATCAAATAACGTCATGTAGAGCTAACAAGACGTTTTATGCAAATGTTTACATTTGACGCCATCTCCCGAGGAAGTGGGAAACACCTCCACCGTTGCCTCCACCTTCTACCGCGAGAACAGAATTCTCAATTCCCACCTTAAAAGCCAAAGCTATGCCTTATTTATCGACAATATATGTGATTTCCCGTTCGTTTTACTTAAGCTACGTGGCTTCAAAGTGGTGCTGCGTCAGGTTGAAGAGGTGCCTCCATTTTCTTAGAATTTGATTGGAAGCCCTTCAGCACTGAAGCATGACTTAGCTCAATTTTTAACCAACAACTAAGGTTGGTATTGTAGGTGCAAGTTGCCGAGTAGAATTATTTTTGGCTTCCCTCATTGCAAAAGGACCTCTTGCAAATGGTTGTTTCAATTGCAAGTAATTTGGACAGTTGTACAATTGCAGACCTACTTGTCTCCAACAATTCGGGATATGAGATCCATCTACTCAGAGCAAGTGAGTCCCGCATAAATGGGTCTTGTTGTCCAAATCCTTGCAATTAATTGCTTAAATTACACGTAATTTAAAATTTGAAGATTGCATAACCTATTTATTCCGAATAATCCAAAGTATGAGGCTCACCTATCAAAATAAGTGCGTCCCGCAACCCTCTAAGTACAATTCAATTGAATAATTAATTGTTGGGATTCCAATCCTTTGCTTGTTTATTTATCTAGCCATGCGACTCACTCTTCATGGAATATGTCCACCACTTCCTACAACTCTTCCTCTCTCTTTATCTAATTCACAGCATCTCGCCTGACACGTCCCATAAAGAGAGTATGAAAAGTATGTTTACATAACTTGCTTTTTGGTTCTGATAGTAGCTTTAAAGACGAGATCCTCAAAAGAAGAAGAAGAAGAAGAAAAAAAAAAATAAATAAAAAAAAGAAAAAGAAAAAAATTCCCCACTGGCAAATTGGCATCGGCATAGTGGCATTGTTCGCAATTAAGGGCAGTCACGTAATTTAAAAAGCCTGGGCAATGAGTTATCTACTAGCTAGCCCAACCCAAAACCGTTATCCTCTTGTTCTGTACAGCTCCAGCTCTCTGGTTTCAGTCCGAAGAGAAGAAAAAGCCCCCCTTTTCACAGGTACTCTTCCCTACGTGTTAGCAACCAAGAAAACTTGAGGTGGGGTTCGGCTGTTTATGCATTTACTCAGTTGGTACGCGATTTTGCACTCTTTGATGCTTTACTTTCTTCGGTTTATATCGTGATGCATTTCTTGAATTACATAGAGAATCTTTCGTCAGTTTTTGGTTGAACTATGAACCACATGTTAGACCTTAAACAAACCAAACAAAGATGTTGTCTTTGAGTGTGTGGGTAGGGAATGAGGGTTTTGGTTGTCTCGCGAGCACAATTTGGATTGCTTTATTGCTTTTTTGAGAAGCTGAAAAATGTGGGGTTACTTTCATGTTCTTAATGAGCACTTCAATGGTCTTATGCCACAACTTCATCTTTATTAACCGGAAAGTGCGTCGGGGATCGTGTTCTTTCCACGATTCATCCAATTCTGTGGCTCAATTGCGTTGGAAGCGCAGGTGGGTTAGTGGGTTTATTCCGAATGCTAAGAAGAATAGCCGCTATTCGAGGAAAAGGAGTTGGTGGCAGAACTTCTTTTTCGATGACGGGAATTGGCTTGGTTTGAAGGAGGATGACATGCTTGAGGACCAATCGGAGGGCTCGAGTGATGAACAGTTGTCTGAAGGAGACAAGTTTGAGGCATGGAAGAGGAGGGCCGAGGCGATCATAGAGTTGAGGGAAGCACAAGAGGATATGATGAATGAGGAGAGTAGGAGGTGGGAGGATTGGCTTGTGGATGGGACAAACCATGTTAATGGTCCTTCCTGGAGTCAAGATTGGGACAATGGAGTAGGGGAGTCGATGGAAGATGTGCGGGCAGATCCCACTGAGATAGTTCCTGAGAGGGGTTTGGCTGAGTCTGTGAGGGATTTGGTCTTTGGTCGGGAAGATGATGATATACTCTATGAAGACCGTGTATTTCGGTATGCCTCACTGAATTCGGTAAGAAAATATATGCAACTTCTTCAGCTTTCTATTTGTGAGTGTGATATCAATATAACATGTTTGTATGAAGTGCTAATCTATACGAATATGCCTCGCATTAATATTTATGGGTTTTTAATGCTATTCAAGTCGATGCATCCTCACAAATAATCATCACATATCAAATAGTTGAGATGGCAAATTGACAACATCTCACTAAGGCAACACAATCCTGGTATTTGTGTCTGACCATCTAGAGCACTTGAGTGGTCTTTTAAGATTTTGACACTGAAATTTTCCTTTTGTTTTTTGTCTTCATGACCCTGATCAAAGTGCTTGATTTCTGTAATAACACGTCTTTAAGTAAGAGGAGTTCATAAAGTTTCTTTCTAGAGAGAAATTCTTTAGTTGCTCAATTTGAGTTTTTGGTGCACTTGAGATCCCCTGTATAGGGATTTCAGATGTCTGCAGACTGCAGGGTATCTAATGCTTTGGATGTTCAGTAATGGGTATAAAATCCTTGGGACAGGTACAAAATCAATTTTGAATGAGAGGAACATTTTTAAGAACTACATATCCAATACTCTTGGTTTTCAGGTGTTGGAATATTTGGATATGCATGCTGGTCCTTCAAGACTGCTGCTGCTGTAGTCTGATTGTGGAACCATCTCTGTTCCAAAGCTTTAATTAAGCATCTTGGTGTTGTGGATTTCTGGGTGTCTGTGGGAAAGAGACTTTAATAATTTAAATAACTGAATTCTGACAATTATATGGCATTAGATTTCTCTCGTTTTTACAACATGCAGTATTACGAGTCATAATATGAATTGAATTTTTCACTTATGCAAAATAAAAAATGAATTCAACTATTTTACTCCGTCAACCTGCCTATCATTGTTCTTTTAGAAATTTGGATAATGTGCAGATTTCTATTGTTAAACGTAATTTGATGTCCTAAGCTATATCCTTCCTTGTTTCAGGCTAAATTTTTGGCTGTATTGATGATTATACCCTGGGCCTTGGATTTTGTGGTACATGACTATGTTCTCATGCCTTTTTTGGACAGGTAAGTTTTGAGACGGTATGATCTTAGCTTGCATATTGCCTAAGATTTTCAAACAAAAAATATGATAACGAATATTCTTTTGCCTAATTTTTCAAGATTAAATATTCTTCTTTGCTTGCCTCTACTAGTTAGGTAATTTCTCTTCTATACTTTCTGTGTACATGGGGACGCCTTACGCTTTTATTGATATCTCGATTACTTATAAAAAATAAAAAAAAATTCTTTGCTTGAATACATACACTTTCCCAAACTTGATGACTGTCTCTTAATCATTGTATGTATCCTTTTGAACCTCCCCCTGAGCATTTTATGAACTTTAAAGGGAAAAAAAATAAAAAATATAGAATAATTTTTTTTGATAATTAATCAAGATATCATTAAAAGCGTAAGACGCCCCCTATACACAGAAAATATACAAACGAAGCCACCTAAGTAGTAGGAGCACAAAGAAAAAGAAAATTGTGATAACTAATTACTAAAGGAGCAACATAAGCAGTTGCCAAAGATATAATGTGTTGAAGAATAAAAATTTCAACTCCTCCAAAATCTTCTCACGATCCTCAAAACACCTATTATTCATTTTTTTCCAAAGACACCACAAAAGACACAAAGGCATCATCTTCCATACTACATCGCTCCGAGTGCTACTGGCATTCCACCAACAAGCAAATAAATCGATTACTCGTCTAGGCATAACCAAGACAACCCGAATCGATTGAAGAAAACATTTCAAATGGCACAAGCAAACTTACAATGAAGAAGAAGATGATCCACAGATTCTCCATTCTTTTTGCACATAACACTAATCAATTACAATGACACGCCGCTTCCATAGATTGTCCGTGGTGAGGATCTTTCCTAGGCCGCTGACCACACAAAAAATGCCACTCTCAACGAAATCTTGGTCCTCCAAACACTCTTTCAGGAAAAAATGGGAACCAAAAGGAGAACCCATGACCCTATAGAAAGACTTGGCACCAAACATCCCTTTCTAAATAATTCTAAATGAATATTAATTTTCTTTCCAAATACTTGTGCATTTCTTTCTTTACATGCTCTGTAAGGGGTAGCAGAAGGAACTACATTCTATAGGACATTTCCTTCCATAGCTAAAAGGCCACTAAATGCCGACACAATGCGAAATTGCCCATTGATGCTGTAAAAATCCAAGAACAAAATACTAAGAAGAACTTAGATTAAATGATTAGAACAAGAAGAACATGTTTGATGAGATGGACATCTCATATTTTTTAGCTCACAAACATAACAAGGAGATTGATTACTTAGTCACTCTCTATTAATTAGCTGGTTCATGCATCTATTGATGTTGTAGTCCAGACAAAGAATGCAACATTAGTGGGGACTTGAGCATGCCATGTTATGGTTACTGAAGAGGAATTTTCAATTAATGGTTGCTTGTGTAAATCAAAACTGCTGAGATTATCATTGGGATCGAGGCTACAAAGCACTTAGTGTGGGAATCAGAAGCAACACTAGATGATTTAAAACATGTGCTATCTCCTTGTCACTGAAATTCTTCATGAAATATAAGGATCGAGGACTAGGATCAGAGCCTTTTGGCTTTTATGGGCAATTCGGCCCTGTCCGACAGCGTCAAAAGCGTACAAAGCTGGGAATGTATTAGTAACAGGCCCTTGCTCACACCATTAGTCTAGTCAAGTGTTCACTTTATCCTGCCTTTTATAGACCCTTTTGAATGCTGATATGCAAGAGAAAGAAGCCTCCTTTTTTTCACATTCATTAGTGTTTCCACATTTTCAAGAGTAACACTACTCCTGTAGCTTTCCAACTTGACACATATCTCTAATGCTAATACAATTTCTCATTCTTTGGAGTTAGGTGACCACTTCCTATGGAGATTTAGAAGCTTCACTAGAAGATCCAACAAATATAAGATCTTTTTGCCATTATAAATTATAAGAACCATGGACTAAGAACCAAGCCTTGCACCCTACATGGGTAACTTGTGCATCCCTAACAACAACAATAGCATGCAAAGCTGGGAATATGCCTGTAACAGATCCTGGCTCACACCATTGGTCTAATCAAATTTTCCTCTTTCTCCTTGTTAGTTGCTACTCAACTGAAGCTGAATTACTTTCTTATTGGATATGCTTTTTCAAATAATAGGAACAAGTTGATAAAATAGAAAAAAGGTTGGGTTTATCAATTTACATCATTCATCAATATAACCCTTCATTGCTGTGACTATATCATGAAACGTCTTTGCTTGTGTTTGCTTTTGAGTTGATTTTGTGCCTTCTGCTGTATGTTAAATGCTCCCATTATTCTCTTTATATGGATAGATGATAGATGAGATAAATTTTATATCATTCTACTAATTGAAAAGAAATGAAAAATCTCCTTTAGTTTCATGCTCAGATAAAATGATTTCGCTAAAATATGTCATAAATTCACTATATCACTTAACTAAATTCTTTGTATTTGAATTTTACTTTTATAACATTTGGTAACATAAAATTTAATTGCAAGAAGAATTATGTGGATAGTATGTCTTTACTGATTATATTCCTGATTACGAATCAGGACTATACATGAAGATATTGGACCTATAAGCATGCACGTGCATGGACATATTTGTTGGTTTTGAAACAAAAGAAATTAAGTTAAGGGTTTTCTTTATACCAAATTTATTAATTTCCGTATTTTCTGACCCTTTCTATTCTCCTTCTCATATAATTATTGTTTATAATTAGGTAAAATTCCTGCTGCAGATACAACAGATGCCTTGTTGGTTTTAATTTATATATCAAAGCTTGAGCTTTAACTGGTTGTATTAGAATGTTGACCTTTTTTTTCTTTTATTTTTTTCCTTTCTTTTTTCAATTTTTTCCCTGATTACTATAGTGACGGCTGATCCTAGATTTTGCATAGAATGATGGATGGTTTTGTTTTAGCTGAAGTTAAAGATTTGTCGGTAAATTGAATTGAATCAAGGATTCCTTTGTCTGCTACTGTGCTTGAACCTAAATTTCTGAATAGTGAATAAAGTAACTCCTGTTTTTTGAACAGATATGTAAAGACAGTTCCACTTGCGGCACAGATGCTAGACGTGAGAAGAAATCAAAAACTTGAAATGGTAAAAGAATTAAAAATTGAGAAGGCAAGATTCCAGCTTGAGGTAGAGATTGGTAAATCTCCACCTCTTTCTGATGAAGAAGTTTGGTGGGAGTTACGACATAAAGCGTAAGTTTAGCACTCTTTTGTGTTCATTTTTCACAAGATCTTGTTTGTGATACTATCTTATTTTTTTATTTTTCTTGTTGTTGTGGTTACTGAAATTGTATCAAGTTGAGTAAGGGTTAAATAACAGGAACTACTTATGCACAAAGAAAGTTAAAAGTAGCAAGTGAGAGATTAGTTTGCTATGCTTGAATGTATGACCTCATAGAAGGGCCTGATTGGTAAAACTCTCTAGTGGCATCATTGTGCTGTTAGTCCTACAGTGTAATCCTCCACATGTTTCACATCATTCAGGCTGCTAAGAAACCTTTAGAATTGGATCGAAGAATTTGAATAAGTGAAGTGCTGTTAGTTTGGGAAAACGCTTATAATCTCTCTTAAGCAAATTTGTCAAGCAGTAAGAAACCGGACATTTAATGTAGGTAATGTTGTCACTTGATATTACGGCAGCAAAAGCATCCTCTCAAATGAAATAATTTTGTTGTAATTGAAGTCTTCATCAGTCAGCTAAGAAATCTTTCTCCTCTTGGTGGTATATCTTTTCTTTCTTTCTTATCTTTTATGTATGATAAGACACAAAACTAATGAAATAGACAGCAAGATATGAGAGAGGAGAAGAGCTTGTAATGACAGGAAGAAAAAAGCATGCAGCTCCACTGAAAACTGGCTGCTTAAAACTTCACAAGGCTGGCTAGAATTACAACAACTTGACATGATATGTATGCTGAGCTTGTCCCTCTTAGGAGTTCACCTTTTGTTTTAAGGACTTGCCTGTGCACTAGCTGATCAGGGTTCCATGATATATAAATTCTACAGTTTCTAACGGGGTCAACTCCCTTAAAGATAAGATTCCTCTGAGGACCAGGAAACTGCTTATTAGTTAAAGGACAGAATTACAAGAACTATTTTCCATTAAAAGAAGCTCTACAGTACTCTTGATCACATCATTTATTCCTATCTAAAGCCAAGAAAATTAGCCAAAGAAGAGAAGCCGCTAATCTGTAATAGAAAAAGGCAAAGACAATATTTCTTGCATTGGTCTACTCTCAATCTCAAGAAGAAATGGCTCTTTTGGTGATATGCAATGAACATTGACCTTGAAATTTAAATTCATAAAAAAGAAATGATAAATTGAGAAAAAAATATGTTGGTAAATCTAGATTAATGGCAGTTGCTATATTCTGTCAAGAGGACTTGCTGCCNTTCGGGGAAATTGCTGTGGGGCGATAGGACAGCTACAGCACGTCTCAGATTATTAGCAAGTTTTCCAACTTAGTAGTGAGGGAATGAGAACCTTGAAATACATGCAAGTTCATACCATGATATCACAGTTGACAAGAGTCCTCCAGAGGCTTAACGAGGGCGATAAATGCACTAAATTCTTTCATCGGGTTGCCAACTCTAACAAGAGGTATAATTCCATAGAGTCTCTCTCCATTAATGGCTCTGTCTCGTCCGATCAATCGGTCGTCAGGGAGCATGAGGCTTATTTGAAGAGCGATACAGTTGGCGTCCTAGTTTGGACAACCTCGCCTTCGATTCCTTATCGGAGGATGAGGCTTCTTCGCTTGAGCTTCCTTTTTTAGAGAGGGAGGTCTTTGAAGTGGTTAAAGGTATGAACAGAGACAAGGCCCCTGACCCAGATGGTTTTTCCATGGCATTCTTTCAAGTCTGTTGGGATGTGATTAAATTTGACATGATGCGGGTTTTCCAAGACTTTCATACTCATAGCAAGTTTGTCAAAAGCTTGAATGCCACGTTTATTGCCCTCATTCCGAAGAAGCATGGGGCATCTGATCTCAAGGACTTTCGGCCTATTAGTCTTGTGAGTGGAGTTTACAAGATCATTGCTAAAGTCTTGGCTAATAGAATGAGAAAGGTTGTGCGATAAGTTATTCGAAATCCCAGAATTGCCTTTATTAAAGATAGGCAGATCCTTGACTCTGTTCTTTTAGCGAATGAATGTCTGGACAGTCGTATCAGCTCGGGTGTTCCGCGGGTCATTTGCAAGTTGGATATCGAGAAGGCTTTCGATCATGTCAACTGGGGTTCCTTTTGTATTTGTTGAGGAGGTGCGGTTTCGGGGTGAAATGGTGTTCTGGATTGCACAATGTATCTCTACAGCACGCTTCTCGGTTCTTGTTAATGCATGCCGTTCGGCTTTTTCAGTAGCTCTCGTGGGTTGAGGCAGGGAGACCAATTGTCTCCTCTTCTGTTTGTTATCGTCATGGAGGCCTTAAGCAGAATGCTTTCTTCTTCTATTGACAGGGGCTTTCTGTCAGGTTTCTCTATGGGTCTAGGCTTTCTGAAGAGGTTATTATCTCTCATCTGTTATTTGCGGACGATACTTTGGTTTTCTGCGAAGTCAACCCTGATCATCTTCGCTTCTTGGGATGGTTCTTTTATGTTTCGAAGGTTCTCGGGTTAAAGATCAATTTGCAAAGTCAGTTTTGGTTCCTGTGGGTGATGTGGATAATGTGGATGAGCTGGCTGGCATTATGGAGTCGGGGTTTCCTCTTTACCCTGAAATACCTTGGTCTTCCCCTTGGTGCTTGCTTTAAGGCCAAGTCTATTTGGGACGGGGTTCTTGAAAAGATGGAGCAGCGTCTGGCTGGTTGGAAACGGTTGTATCTGTCTAAGGGTGGGAGAGTTACCCTTATTAAGAGCACTCTATCCAATCTTCCTACTTATCTTTTATCTCTCTTCCCTATCCTTGTCAGTGTGGCTAATCGCATAGAGAAGCTTCCAACGGATTCCTTTGGGGCGGCATAGGCGATGAATTCAAGTTTCATTTGGTTAGCTGGTCCAAGGTTTGCTCTCCTATTCCTGAGGGAGGGTTGGGGATTCGAAACTTGAGGGTTTTCAATAAAGCTCTGTTAGGGAAGTGGTTGTGGCGTTTTGCGCATGAGAGAGAGGCATGGTGGAGAATAGCTATAGATGCTAAATTTGGTAGTTCTTGGGGTGGGTGGACTTCTATTGCTTCTTCTGGGCCGCATGGAGTGGGGCTTTGGAAGAATATCAGGAAGGGCTGGAGTTCTTATGTTAGCTTCACCAGATTCAAGCTGGGAAACGGGTCCAAGATCAGATTCTGGGATGATGTGTGGTGTGGCGAGTTGGCCCTCAAGGAAGCATTCCCTGTTCTTTATGGTTTATCCGGAGATAGGAATGCTTGTGTTGCTGATCACATGGACTTCTCTAGTGGCTCCCTTCAGTGGGATATCAGCTTTCTGCGAGCGGCGCATGATTGGGAGGTAGTTGTCTTTGCTTCTTTCTACTCCTTATTGTACTCCTCCAGTAGGAGTAGGGTAGGAGAAGACAAGCATTGGTGGGCTCCTTCTCGCAAAGGAAAGTTTGATGTTCGTTCTTTCTACAAAGCCCTTGTTTGCAAGGATGCTGTCTCTTTCCCTTGGAAGAGTATTTGGCGGACCAAAGTTCCTTTGAAGGTGGCTTTTTTTGGGTGGTCGGCAACTCAAGGGAAAATTCTTACTTTGGACAATCTCAGAAAGCGACAAGTCATTGTGGTAAATAGATGCTGCTTGTGCAAAAGGGATGGGGAGTCTGTGGACCATCTGCTTATTCATTGTGATATTGCCCAAGCCTTATGGACTGCCATCTTCAGTCGATTTGGGTTGTCTTGGGTTATGCATTTTCGGGTGGTTGACTTATTCGCTTGTTGGTGGACGGGCGGGCGCTCTCGTAATGCTGTTGTTTGGAAGATGGTGCCTTCTTGCCTCATGTGGTACCTGTGGAGGAAGCGGAACGACAGAACGTTTGAGGATCAAGAAAGAACGCTCGAGGAACTCAAGTCTTTTTTCTTTTTCACCATTTTCTCTTGGACAGCTGCTTATCTAGCTCCTTTAACGAGNTTTGGGGAAATTGCTCTGGGGCGATAGGACAGCTACAGCACGTCTCAGATTATTAGCAAGTTTTCCAACTTAGTAGTGAGGGAATGAGAACCTTGAAATACATGCAAGTTCATACCATGATATCACAGTTGACAAGAGTCCTCCAGATTTTCCACCTAAAAAGCACAAAATTTCTTGACCCCTGTTCTCCACAGACCAAGCAACTTCATTAATTCTTTATCAAAAAAATTATAAAGAGAACCCATTTCCCGCTGCAAGGATTTTAGGCAGTAAAAATCTGGTCATTAAAATGTCATGTGCAACTTTGTCAGGGGTTTGTATGGTGTGATGGCATATTACCGACCTACCATTGGTCTAATTGAGGCATATAGGCAAGGCTGAGGTTCTCAAGAGGCATAGTTAACTTAAAAAGTCCTATAATATGATCTTGCATATGCTCACAATTATCTATATGAAATATCTTTAACGAAGAATGAAGGACTACGAATAGCAGAAGTTTGTAAAGTCTGCATATTTGAGTAAATTCCTCCTTTCCACCCTTAATTATAGGGTCATTTACAATATTCCCCTTTAGTTTTAAATTTGAGCAATCAACCTTCTACATTATGAAATTAGGTACAACGTCTCCTCATCGATATATTTTTTCCATTTTTTTTTCATATATTTAATGTTAATTTTGAAGTGCTTATCAGGTGTAATTTAACCTAATTTTAGTGGTGGAAATTAATGAAGGGGTTAATCAAGTGATAAGCACATTAAATTCAAAGGTTGAGTATAACAAAAATAAAATTTTGACAGTATGGTGGCGATTGACTCCATAGTTGAGATGGTTGATTGATCAAATTTAAAGTTTAGGCGGGACGTTGCCACTAACCTTACAGTTTAGGGTAGGAAAATGTAAATTACCCATTACTTTTTTGCAAGTTTAGCAAACACTGGTAAATCACAATTAACTTATTTCATTGATTACTTTTTTAAGTGCAGGTCGTTGTTCGAGAAAAGCTATACAATTAGCCAACTACTTGTACCGCTTATTTCTTTGCTCCTTGGCTCCTTCACCATCCTTAGTACTTTGTACCCTATCAACATGAGTTTTGGTTTTGGGTGATAGGGACTCCCTCATAACAGCTTAAGACCCAAATGTTGCTACCAAACTGGTTGTAACACCTCTCATGGAAAGTAGGAAGAAATATGTTAATATAGTACCATTTGTCAAAGTTTTTTGACCAAATTCATGGTTTCCATGCCATTACATGGGTTGTCTTAAATTATGCGTAGACGAGTAGTCGATTTGTATGCTTGTTGATAGACTGTTGGCAACACTCGGAGTTTTGCTGTGTGGAAGATTGTGCCTTTTGTGGTGTCTATGGAGAGAAAGGAATGGTAGAAGATTTGAGAATTGTGAGAGGACTTTGGAAGAGAATAAGTCTTTATTTTTTAACACATTGTATCTTTGGATAGTTGCTTTTGTTTATTATTTGGTGATTAGTTATTATGATTTTCTTGCTCTTTTGTCTCTACTAGTTAGGTGATTTCTCTTGTATACTTTATGTGTACCTGAGAGCGCCTTACCCTTTTAATCACATTCTAGCCATACTAGATTTGAGATGGGGTATGGCTACAATATTCAATTATGACATGATGTTTGGTGTGGAGATCAAGCCCACAAGATAACTTTTCGAACTTGTTTAGCATTGCCTATTTCAAGGATGCTGCAGTGGAAGACCATTTGGAGCTTTTGAGTGCCTCCCATCAGTGGAATATGAATTTTCTCAAAGTGGCTCACGATTGGTAGATGGATCTCTTTTATTCATTCTTCACTTTTTTGTATTCTGTTAGAGTGAGACGGGGTGGTGAAGACAAACTTTATTGGCTTTCTTCTAGGAGATGGTTGTTTGATGTTAGATCTTGCTACAGTGTTCTTGTTCCCCATGATGATACTCCTTTGGAGGAGCATCTGGCAGAATAAAGTTCCCTTGAAAGTGGCTTTATTTGCTAGGTCGGCTGCATTAGGGAAGATCTCTAAGGAAACGACATATAATTGTAGTTGAGTGGTATTGCATGTGTAAGAAGAATGAAGAGTCAGTAGATCTTCTACTCCACCGTTAGATTACAGGTGCTCTTTGGATTAATCTTCAACAGTATAGGGCTGGCTTGGGTTATGCATAGGAGTGTAGTAGATCTTTTTGCCTATTAGAGAGTGTCTTGTCTTGTGTGGTGTCTCTTGAGGAAAAGAAATGATTATTCTTTAAGACTCTTTTTCCTTGGGCTTGCCTCATATTTTAATATTTTGAATTATCATATTTTTTTGGATTTCTTTTCTACTTCTAGCTAGGTTTCTCTCTTGTATACTTCCTATGTACTCGAGTTACACCTTTATGATTTTTAATGAATTTACAATTACTTCAAAAAACAAAAAGAAGCAAAAAAAATGTTACAATGACAATTTTATGTTAAACATTTGTTGCCCCCAGAAAAGCTTTCTTTATGTTTTATTCTTATGAAAATAAATTTCCAATTTCAATTACTTTAGTGAATGCTATTTTTATAGGCTTCCTATTTGTTTCTTCAACAGATTAGAGTTGAGAGATGAGTGGAGGTTAGAGAACCGTAGAGCATTTGCCAACATATGGTCAGATCTGGTATTTGGGATCTCATTGTTCTTTCTTTTATACTTCAATCAGGCTAAAGTAAGTTATCATTGCTCTGTCATATCCTTTTTTTTTTTGCAAGAATTCTGTTGCCTATTACTATTTACCACAAATTTTCTAATGCATCCATAGTGCTTTAGTGAATCCTAGTCCTTAAGCTATCTGCAATAACCCATAGATACTGCCTTCTGTCTACTGGCTGTACCATCCAAAATATGTTTGTTTTTTTTTAAGTCATTCAATCTCATTAAAAAGTGCAAAGAGACACAACCCTAGTACACAATAATTTTTTTTTTGATAAATAATGTATATTGTATATAGAAACAAAGCGCAGAGGGGCGCAACCCTAGTACACGGGAGGTATACAAGAGAACCCCTATCTCAAAGGGAAAGAAGAACAGAAATTCAGAAATTCAGAAAAAGTAGAAACATGCGTAGTATTCCAAGCCACCCGCCAATTATACAAAGTTTGCAAGAATAGCCTCTTCAATTCTGTCAAGCCAATCTCTCGATCTTCGAAACTCCTTGCGTTCCTCTCACGCCAAAGACACCACATCAAGCACAAAGGAACCAGCCTCCATAATTGCAGCACCTCTCTATTCCCCAATTGTCCTCTCCAACACTCCATCAGCTCACTCACCCTGCGAGGCATCACCCAAATAACACCAAATAACTGCAAACACACCGTCCACATCTCTGAAGCAACCTCACAATGAATGAACAAATGATCGATAGATTCTCCACCCTTCCTACACAAGCAACACCACTCCAACACAATGATATTCCTCTTCCGCAAATTATCCAAAGTTAAGATCTTCCCTAAAATCGCCGTCCACACGAAAAAGGCCACTCTCGGGGGTGCCTTAACTTTCCATATACCCTTCCAAGGAAACGTGGCCTGTACGGTAGAAGTAGGATAAGAGAGAACCTGATAATACACAATAATTATACAAGAGAAAGCTTCTATTAAGGAGAAAAAGAAGAACAAAAGTCCAAAAAATCAGAAAAACTAGAAAATTGCAAAGTATTATCCATGTATGAAGAGATTTGCAAACTTCTAAAAAAAAAAATTGGGAAAACTTCAAAAAATCTCCCTGAACTTCCACGCGTTTTAAATGAACTCCTCAATGTTTAAAAACTCTCAATTTAGGCTATTGAACTTCTAATTTCTTTCAATTACACCATCTGTTAGGATTTTTCGTTTAAAAGTGATTGTGAATTATACTTCTTACTATTTAGACACCATGCAGATTTTTGGATTCTTTTTCTTATTTACCGTCCATACTGTCAGAATCTAATCAGCATACATATGAAAAGTGATTGTGAATTCTTCTTCTTATTATTTAGACACTATGTTATCAATGGTAGCATCTCAAACCATTTTCAATCATGGGATTCCCATTGAGATTCTTTATGTGGGTGCTGAATGGGTATTGTCTTTCACTATTGCATCATGCCGAAATCTTTTCTCTGTTCTTTTTCTGCTTAAAGATATCTAGTCAAGAGACAATATCTTAAACTGTATCTAAGATTCATGGATTTTTTTACTAATTATCAATTCTTCTCTTCCTTCCCTCACTTTTGCAGGTAGCTTTGCTGAAATTCACAGGTTACAAAATAATAAATAACATTTCAGATACTGGGAAGGCATTCTTAATTATACTTATCACAGATATTTTTTTAGGGTAATATATTCTGGTCTTTATAAAATCTAACAATTAGTATGCATTTTCTGTTGAATTAAATATGACTAGTGCATGAATTCATTACAGTGATGAAAATTAAATTTGGCATTATTTGATGATAACCAAAATATGGTTTACGGTTGATAATTTCACTCTTTCCCTTGAGATTCATTTTTTATAGAAAATTTTTCCTTTTGTTATGTGTTCAAGTTGTACAGCACATTCAGATTGAAGTAGGTCAAAATGTTTTAGCTGAGTCAGTTTAAAACCTTTTCCTCATGACCTGGGTTTCTTTCCTCCCGTCACTCCCTTGGATTGGGCTCATTTTTGTGTTAAGGATATTGGTCTGGTGGTGGGGCTTTCGTGTGGGGTATGAGGGTCAGACTGTTGGCTCTCCTGACAAGCATTAAAAAGGATCATTATCGGGAGGTTAAGGGTGCTTATTTTAGAGGTAGAAGGGAGCTTCTTAACTTAGAATGCTCCATTAACTATGAATCTACAGATGCGTCCTAAAGGCGTTAGAAATGTAAGGCTCACATTTTTTAGCGTTGAGCGCTTCGTGTGTTTGACGGTTTTTGGCATTCTGTGGGTTTTTGATGTTTTGCAGGTTTTTCTTTTTATCGTTTTGGTGCTTTCCTTTGTATACTATCAGTGTACCTAGGGGCGCCTTACACTTTTTATAAAATTTTATCCTTACTTATTACAAAAAAAAAACCTTTTCCTCATGACTCCAACATATATATATATATATATATTTTCATGTAATCTTGCCAAATCCCTTATTCTATTTCTATAACTTGGCTCATGTTGTGCGACTGATTTTCTGCTTCTCAAAATTTTAACTCTAACATAAGGTTATGGACTTGCAGGTATCACTCTGAATCTGGATGGCAGACTTTGTTAGAGATAGTTGTTGAGCATTATGGGATTGATGTTGATCAATCTACTATAACCATATTTATCTGCCTAGTTCCAGTTATCATTGATGCGTGTGTGAAACTCTGGGTAAGTTCTAGACTTGATTATTTTGAACGATTTTATGTCTTCCTGTTGATTTTCATGCGAGTGTCAATCTAGTTCCCCATCATATAGTTATTCACTGTCACTGTGCTTCACAGCATTGTAAAGGGACTGAACTTATTTCATCAAAACAACAAATACATTTCCTTTCTTTCTGTGTGGTGCCCATGTGAACGTGTGTGTCTCCACTTGGATGTCTGACATGGCAAGCTTTTAATACTGTAAAGGGTGCTGAACAGAAGAGTGTCTGTGTGTGTGTATGCACTTGAAATGGGAAACTTGTTATGGTTTAAAGGGTGCTGAGCAAACCCTAGTAGTGGGCTTATAATATGACCTCCAATGATAAACTCTAATTGCCTATCTAGGTTTGTGCATACTTAAACACATCTCAATGTATTCATCAAATTATAAAATCCTCCATACAAAAAATCATATCAGTGAAAATACACTTCCTGGAAAATTCAATTGTAAGACAGGGCATCATTGTCGATGAAGGAGTAAGAATCATATTGTGATAACTGAATTATAGGAGGTGGAGACTTGGTAGAAGTCTTAGCTAAAGAGGTAGGTATGCGTAGCCTCAAGGATAGTTTCAGCAAGTGCACGTTTTCAGCAAGTGCACGTAACTGAAGCTTTCTGAAGAACCAAATAAAATCAATTTAGGCCACGGTGAAGTTTATAACGGCCCTTTTCATAGCTCTTATGTATTAAGTATTAGATGATCTAGGTTCTAGAGATTATAAATTAGTCAGAATTGTAGGACGGTTTTAGAAAGGTGCTATCAAACTAATATGCAGGATTTTTAAAGCAGTCCTTAAAAAAAGCCTAGCTTTAAAGGGGCCTTTTTGTTCCTGTAGCCAATTTGAAATTGCTATTCTAATTTTTAGAAGGCCTTATGGTCTAGATCTGGATACAGCCATCTAAGAGGCAAGAGTTTTTATTTATAGAAAGTCTTGCCAATAGAGATATTGTAATTTTTGCTTAAGATTTTTAATGATTCATTCTGCTAACAGTTGTAATTGACAATGTATACCTAAAACTGGCCCTGCATGTTTCAAAGTTATCTTAGGGATGAGGAATAAACTTGAGTTAGAGTATTGTCCTTCATTGGGTTAGAGGAGTTAATATGTTGGATGTGGCTCTGGTACTTGGCCCTTTGAATACTCAATTCTTTTGTCAAGCAGCACTTTTGGAGCAAAAGATTTCAAATACTTGATTCTTTTGTCAGGTAGCAACTGCAAAATAACATTTTTTTTTTATAAGTAATAAACCAATCTCATAAAAAGCGTAAGGTGCCCCTTAGTACATAAAAAGTATATAACAAAAAAACCTAACTAAGAAGAGTAAAACGAACAAGAAAACCACTAAAATTAAGTGATAGAGGACAAACAAACGTCGCTGTCCAAAGATACAAAGTATCATAAAAACAAAGATAAGATTTTCCCCAAAGACCTCTTCATATCCTCAAAGTTTTTATCATTTATTTCCCTCTACAAACACCAAAAAAGGCACGTAGGCACCATTTTTCACATCGTAGCACTCTTTGGCCTGCCAGAGAATCACCAATAATCATACAGATCAACAACATGTCCAGGCATAACCGAGGACAACCCAAAGCAACTAAAAAAGTGCTCAAAATGGCAGATGCAACATCACAATGAAGAAGGAGATGGTTTATAGACTCTCCATTCCTTATGCACATGCAACATTTGTCTATCATGATGATGTGCTGCCTCCTGAGGTTATCCAAGGTGAGAATCTTGCATAAAGCCGCCGACCAAGCAAAGAAAACCACCCTTGAGGGAGCCGGAGTCTGCCATACACTCTTCCAGGGGAAGCAGCAACCTTCATGAGAAACCAAAGAGCTATAGAAGGATTTGACCTTAAACAGACCTCTTTTGGTAGGAACCCACCACAACTGGGCTACACAACCTCTTCTCATAGTAACTAAATACAGCACCTAAAAAAAAAAAAACAAAAGTATCCACCTCCCAATCATGTGCCGCTCTGGCAAAACTCACATTCTCCTGGTTGGAACAACCCAGAATTTTCAAATTTGTTGCAATCGAGGCGTCCTGTGCACAAGCGAGGCCATATAAGACTAGAAAAGCAACCTTAGGAGCCACATCCCCACACCACTTGTCTTGCCAAAAGCTAATCTGAGAACCATCCCCCATCTGAAATCTCATATAATTGGTGAAATTATCCCACCCTTTCCTGATGTTCTTCCACAACCCCACCCCAAAAGCTCATGCAGGGGCAAGAGAACACCACTCTCACCATAAACTGCCATATTTAGAGTCCATAGCTAATCTCCACCAAGCCTCTCTCTCAAGCCTATAACGCCACAACTATTTGCCTAAGAGCGTGATTAAACACCCTTAAATTCTTAATACCCAACCTTCCTTTAGAGATAGGTGAATAGACCTTGAACAAACTCACCAAATGAAATTTGAACTCTTCACCTAACCCACCCCATAGGAAATCACGCTATATCTTCTCCATGCGGCTAGCAACACTTACCGAAAGAGGGAACAGAGACATTGAATACGTAAGCAGATTAGCTAGGGTACTCTTGATTAGGGTAACCCTGCCACCCTTGGACAAATACATCATTTTTCCAACTAGCCAACCTAAACTCCAGCTTCTCAATAATCCCGTCCAGATATGCTTAGCCTTGTAGGAGGCCCCTGGCAGAAGACCAAGATACTTGGAACGGCAGAATGGAGACCCCACAACTTAGAATACAGGTCAACCTTCCCACCTGGAACATTACCCATTAGAACCAATTCTGACTTGGCTAAATTAACCTTTAGGTTTGACGCAACTTCAAAACACAAGAATAGGCTCCGCAAATGGCGCAAATGAGCAGAAGAAGCATCACAAAAAAATCAGAGTATCAATAGCAAACAGAAGGTGAGAGAAGACAACATTACTCACTGAGAAGCCATCCAACAGCCCCCCACTAACCGCAGTAAATAACATTCTACCCAGAGCCTCCATCACAAACACAAACAGCAGGGGGGATAACGGATCCCCTTGTCTCAACCCACGAGAACTACTAAAGAAACCTGAATGGGTGTCATTAAACAAAACCAAGAAGCGCACTGAGGAAATACAATGGGCTATCCAAGAGCACAATTTCTCTCCAAAGCCACACTGCCTCAGTATATACAAGAGAAAATCCCAATTCGCATGATCATAAGTCTTTTCTAGATCCATTTTACAAATGATGCCTAGCTCACCAGATCTGAGCCTACTATCAAGGCATTCATTGGCAATAAGAATTGGATCAAGGATTTGCCTTCCTGTAATAAAGGCACTTTGCGACTTGGAGATGAGCTTCTTCATAACTATAATGAGTGCATTTGTGAGGTTTATGTCCCACATTGCTAGAATGTAAGGGGAGAGTGGTTTATATAGTATAGTTGGGCCCAAACCCACAGGCTTAAGCTTTTAGGTTGTGTGGTGTCTCAACATATTATATTATAAGCTCACTAAATGACTCCCTAAGTATTTCTCTCCCTAACAATTAATATCAACTTCTTAGGCGGTCCTTTGTATACTTCCTGTGTGCCAGGACTGCGCTTTTGCGCTATTTATAAAATTGACTCTTACTTATCAAAAAAAAACAATTAATATCAAAGCCAAGTTTAGCTCCCGCTGCTACTTATACGAGTGTCTTGGTTTGACGCATTTGGTTTGTCTCCAGTAAAAGAGTGTGACCCAGCTCTTGGAGTATGCGTGACACTCTTGGTTTGTAAGTACTCACACACAAGGGGGAGTTTGGGTTAATGTGGAAGAGACTTACAAGTGAGGGAGAGATTGTTGTAAATGCACTTGTGAAGCTTGCGTCCCACATTGCTAGGATGTAAGGAGAGTGATTGGTTTATATAGCATAATTAGACTCAAACCCACAGGCTTAAGTTTTTGGGTTATGTAGTGTCTCAACATGCTCTATTATAAGCTCACTAAATGACTCCCTAGGTATTTCTCTCTCTAACAATAACCATCCTAAGCCTGTTAGCTAAGATCTTAGCAATAATTTTGTAGATACCCCCCACAAGACTAAGGCGGAGGTCTTTGAGATCAATAGCACCTGGAATCTTCGGAATGAGCGTAATAAACGAAGCATTAAGGCTCTTCTCAAACTTACCTCTAGCATGGAAGTCACTAAAAACCTTCATGATGTCCAATCTCAACACATCCCAACAAGCTTGAAAGAAAGCCATAGAGAAACCGTTAGGGCCCGGCGCCTTGTCACCAATCATAGCAATCACAACCTTCCTCACCAAAATCCCTCTCCAACCAACAAGCCTTAGACTCCATAACGGAGTCAAAAGAAAGACCATCCACCTATGGGCTCCAACTACATTGCTCAGTGTATTACTTTTGATAGAACTGGTCAATGTGGTTGCTGATCTCTGCCTGGTTGGTAGAAAGACTACCACCGATCAATAATGATTCTATAGAGTTGTTCCTTCTATTCGAGTTAGCAATGGAGTGAAAAAATTTAGTGCTCTTATCCCCCTCCTTTAACCACAATACCCTAGATTTCTGTCTCCAACTCACCTCTTCCATAAGAGTAGAGGTTTCTAGCTCGCTAATAACTTCTGCCTTCTTAATTTTCTCCTCCACCCCTAGGGCCCTTCCTGCTTCAATCACATCAAAAACCTGCAAATCTTCCAAAAGATTCATCTTTTTCCTTTCTATATTGCCAACACCTCATTCCATTTCTTTAGGTCAAATTTTAAAGTCTTGAGCTTGCTAGCTAAGACAAAACTAGGCGTGCCTCGGAAGAGATAAGACTCTCACCATTGTTTCACCAAGGCCACAAAACGTTCCACCTTAAGCCACATGTTTTCAAATCTGAAGGGCCTACTCTCCCTCAAGACATCACCACAGTCAAGCGAGATAGGAAAATGATCCAAATACAGGCAGGAGAAACTCTTATGGGAAACTTCTAAAAACAAGGCCTCCTATTTTGGAGAGACAAGGAACCTATCAATCGTGGACCAAATAGGGGGATCATAAGAAATTGACCAAATGAAAACACCACCAACAAGAGGGAGATCCATCAAGCCCTGGTCAAAAATAAAATTAGAGAACTCCATCATAGCTTAACACAAACAAGCCACACCCGATCTTTCACTAGAGAAGCGAGTGACATTAAAATCACCTGCAATGCACCAAGGCAAGTTCCACCAACTAAGCAAGCAGCCAACTCATCCCATAAAAGCCTTCTATCCCTATCAGAATTACGGCCATAGATACCTGCAAAGGTTCAGGTAGAATGATCATCGACGTTCCTAAAGGAAACAGCTAGGGTGTAATCCCCCACACACTCATCTGCCTTCTCCATCACCCTTTTATCCCACATAATCAAGGTATCCCGAAGGCCCCACTAGAATTCAAACAACACCAATCCACATGACTACAACCTCATAAATTGCGCAAAACGCTGCGCGACATAGCATCAAGCTTAGTTTCTTAAAAGCACACAACATCCAGCTTCCAATCTCTGAGTAAGTTTCTAACCTTCATACATTTATTCCTTTCGTTCAACCCTCTCATATACTAAGAAAGAATCCTTGGCTTCATAAAAACACTAGAGGTACCATCTCCACTAGAGCACACGCTTCTATTAATTGGTATGAACTTTGTATATGTTGATTATTAATTTCTGACTCGTAAACGCTCCTTTCCCAATTTATTTATAAGCGGTGGGCTAGAAGTGCCTTGCATCTCCACATGTGCTTATCTTTCTTGGAAGAAAAAGAAAAAAATGTAATGTTGTTGTGTGATTATTATGCATTTCCTGATCAATTGTTTTGTTTGTGATTTATGATGGATGCATCTCACAAAATTTATTTATTTTGTTTAATTAACCTTAAAGGAAAGTATATTCTTAAATTCTAACAATTTATTCATTGACAATCATGCTCTCTTATATAAATGTAGTTTTATTTCCATTTGTGATTGGTTTTATCTTATATTTTGTTGTGCTTTTGGCACAGTTGTTTAAATTCCTTCCAAGGTTATCCCCTAAGGTGGCAAATATTTTCCGCGAAATGAAGCGTCACTAGTGAAATTTTTAATTATGGTTTCCTCTAACCATTTGAGGAAATTCTGAACAAAGGTAATTTGTATCAGCAACACGACGATTTTTTTCCTCAATCTTCCTTTTTATAGAGAGGCGTAGATGGTTCTATTCTATGTAATGCTAGGAGCTTGTTGTCTTTCAAGCACCACGTGGATTATTGTAATATAGTGAAAGATCAGTCTTTACTATGAAAAACATAAAATTTTGTTCATCAACGATACCTTTTCATAATAAAATAGAGACTGCCTTGTTTATAAGCCCTGTATTCACAATATCTTTATATTAGCTTTGCAATGTACTTCTCATTTCCAGGACTTGGGCTCCTCAAAAGGCATTGTAACACCTTTTTTTTTTAGGGGGGGGGTGTATCTTGCCATGTTGGATAATACTCACAACTGGTCATGTTAGATATCTGGCCATGTAAGATGCTATCAGGCACTTTATTTGGACAAAGCTTTCCTCCAATTCAGTCTATTCCATTTCCTCCAATTCAGTCTATTCCATTGACATATGTCCTTATGCTTCCTCTTGTTTAGATGTATGTGAAAATCATATGCTCTAAGAACAAATATATATTTATGTTAAAAATACATGTAAAGATCATATGCTTTAAGGACGGAAAGAGGAATTAGAGACAAAGTATTTGTCAACATTATGCTTTCTCTTGTTCAAAATACAGAGTTCCCTATTTTTTACTATCATTTTTTTAGAAAATAAAAGTAAAAATTCATAGGTAATATGATGAAACATTTGAAATTAAATTTGAATCGTTGAAAAAATTATAATTTATTTTTACAGCACCTAATCTAAACAGTATGATTAAATGTTAAGAGGCAAACAGGTATGCAGGTTACCTGTGGACGAGGTTTTGGTTCGTAAGCTAGCCATTGAATGTTCGGGGTGTTTACAATTATGATGAATTAATTCTAGAAGGGGCAAGAGCTGACTCCAGCAGATGAAGGTCCCCCCACAAGCAATTTGATATTTTCAGTGCCTTAAAAGCCACATTTGTTTCATAAGAAGCTTACAGCTGGTATTGACACTGATCCTGTAACAGCCACGCGATTGCAGAAGAATGAATTAATTATTCCATGAATGGATAGTAGAAGCCATACATGGTGATTGGTGGAGTTAAATTATGACTCAGAAACTAGTGCATCATATACTTTAATGCTCATAAAAAAGGGCCCAGATGACTTTTCCCTATCGTCATAGATATGCTCCAGCAAAGATGCCCATTTACATCTTTCTCAATTTACCGAATCGATGCAGTAGTGTCCATCGGCTTTGAACATATATGTTAAGACATATATAAGATCTTGTATTCCCAGGAACCAGCGTCGGTGTCGGTGGCGGCGTGGTCCGGCCTGGTTGTTGCCGGTGGGTTGGATTGGGCGGTGAAGGTTGGAGTTTTCGTAACTGATGCAGAAATAAAAAAGAAAAAAGAAAATAATAGGTAAATAGAGAGTGTTTTTTAGTAGTGATCTAGTGTTTTTGTTTATTTTTGTTAAGTTGTTCCAAACTGACTTGTCAACCGCTCATTTGAGGGCACAATGATCTTGATTTGTGTCAAGATCTTATAAAAATTATTCTCTTATCCAAAACTTGAATTTCACTCAGCGAGTGAACAAGGACAAAGGTAATTTGTCACTGTCTGTAATAATTGGGTGGCCATCAGTTGGTAAGCCCAGGCCCAGCCATTACGGAAAAGGATTCTCTCCATTTCAAATGAAATGGACAAAAAAATCGGTCAGTGTAACCTAATTTCAGCCATTACACTGTCACGGAGTAACGTTTTGCAGCATTTACTCCACAAACAGCATAAAACGTACAATTGTTTTGCACATGGACGAGTGTGGGTGTGTAATTAATCAAAAAAGGATTGTGGTATGTGTGTTTTGTTATAAATTATAATAGCAAACACCACCACGAGTTGCAAAGAGATTGAACGTGAGACTGAAACCAATGTGAAACAACCAGTCAAAAATCCTAGAGGTATATATGTTTATGTGTTTTCTTACGCTTACTCAAAAGGCTAGCTAGCTAATTTTAGTTCAATACTAGCTGTTAGGTTATGCTTCCTTTTTTGAATATTGTTGAAAAGACAAAGGGAGAAGAAAACAAAATATCAAAGCATCAATTAAGTGTACAATGCTAGACCGGGGCGGGGCTATGTTGAAGGGTGGGGGGAAAAAAAATAAGCCACCTCTTCTACTGCCTACATGTACTTTTTTGTTGGGACAAAATAAGCCACATCCCTTCTAGGTTCGTAAATCTTCCAACTACAAGTCCTACGGCTTAGAGAAAAAAACAAAAAAAGAAGTTATGAAGTCGTATGCCTCATAAAAGAAAATCTACAAAGTCAATCAACTTTGAAATCATGTCAGAAAAAACAAAAAGCTACAAGGCCATCACCTCTGTGTCTCATTCTATCTCTTTATGAGATGTGTTTAATATAAAGTAGAATATTAGAATATAAAATTTAAGAGATATTTTGGATCATTTTAATGTGATGGTCTATATCACGGCCTCAAGCCCATCCTCCGACGCACGAGTTTTGTGATTTCTTTTTTGATTTTTTTGGAAATTATATTCAATTTCTTGTGTCTAATTTTATTTTAAAACTTTGTGCTTCCAATTTTTTGTTTGAATACATCTCATGTCTAGTTTTCTAAGTCTAAAATATTGTTTTCAAATTTTCTTTGAATACACCTCACATTTTGAATGTGTTTTTCGTCAATCTATGATATTATGCTAAAATTTAGGTTATGTTTGGTACGCGGAATGACTATTTCTTGAAATAGCCCTTATTAAGAAAAGAATGAGAGTAGTGAATTAGTATTGTAATGGATATTCTTATAACCATGATGAATGGTTATTCCTTCAATTGAATGAATAATCATTCATTCATAACCATCAGAATGGCTATTCTAAGTCTAATACACTACACTTATTCTATAATTAATAAAGGCTATTCCTTAAAATAGTCATTCCGCGTACCAAATATGTCCTTAATTTTGAATTCTATCAACCTCCGGCAGAGTAGTAATAGAGTCAATATGTTTTACTCCATACTCTTAAGAATGACCCACGAAAATTTAGAAAAAGGTTATTTAGTGTTTGTTTGCTCGATTTTTAAATGGTGCTTTCGTTTTTTTTTTTTTCTATTATTTTATTTGTATTGTATGTATGCGTTTGGTTCATTAGTTGTATTTATGTTGCTAAACACGATTTTTTTACTAGTTCATTGGCTGTATTTTATTCATGTTAATTTGTTCATTGATTAAAAAAACTCTATGAGTCTTAAGATCCTAATTCCGTCCCACAAACAAAATTTTTTTAGTTTCACCCCTGGATAGAGACTATATGTGTGTGTGTGTGTGTGTGTGCACGCTTATTTATTTACATAGGTTCGGACCCCACACACAAATTTCCGGTTTCGCCCATAATGCTAAAATTATATTTTTATTTCACAATGCTGATGTGACAATCACAACAAACTCTTGGATAAATCATTGTTAAAAATAATAATAATAATAAAATTCAAGAGTTGGTTGCAGAGACGGTTCTAAGGGGGAACTGACATGGGCCATGACCTGCCCCCACTTTTGCAAGATTCTTTAGAAATTTGTCTTACTTTATATTCTTAGGCTAAAGAATTTTTGTTTGGCCTCTAGCCATTTAAAAGTAATCCAACTATATGAGGCTAGTTCTAGCCTCTCAATCCCAAATGGACTAGAAAAAAAGAAAAGAAAAGAAAAAGTGGTCCAAACTATGTATGAATAACTTTGTGATTTCTTTTCTTATAAAAAAAAAAAAACATTGTGATTTCTTCTAATTACACATTTTTTCAAAACATAGCAACAGTTTTTAGGTACGATTGTCAAATATTTTATTTAGTTGTTAATGATAAAACGTATTTTCTTGTTTGTTATTAAATATAAAAATTCTAGTATTATTATGCTGAGTTTTTATTACGAAGAATACTATACATGGGAATAAATATAACTAAACACTATAGGTATGATTTTTTTTGTTAATCAATTATGTTTAGTCTTATGTCATTTAATTCAGCACTGGTCGGGGAATGAGGGATCTCTACCCTCTTTCCTCCTTCCTCTCGTCTTCCTCACGTGTTGTAGCTGTGACTTCTTGCCGCCTTCCACTGCCTCTCCAACCGTCGGCGCCACTATGTTTTGGTATTTTTTTGCTGCTTTTTAATTTTTGATGTTTGTGTTGTTTGTTTTTCTTGTTGTCTTGGCCCTTGGGTCGATGGCGGTTTTGTTTCTTGACCTTTAAGGTTAAGGAGGAGTAGATTGGTGTGGGAAGCTATCTCTCACGATCGGATAAATAAAGTTGGTGTGATTTTGAGCTACTTATATCTTAGATCTAGTCTGCTCGGAGCAGATCTGTTATTTAACTGGTGTTCTACATGGGTAAACGGAACATGATGTCATAGATAGGTTTTCTCTTTTTCTATGACTGTGTAAGTTCATAGTGTTGTGCTATGATTATCTGCGCTTTATGCTACTGATAGTGGCTAAAGCTCATGATTTATAAGAATTTTTTGCTCATGACTTGTTATCAATAGATTATGGAAGAAGATTCACACTAAAAAAAAAAAATCTCATGTCATTTGGTCTTTATTTTATCATATTGAGGTGTTAAACATTTGGTTATTGTTATTTAATTAATTTGCATTATATTATTAATTATGAAAACGCAATATAAACTGTCATAGTTATATGAAAGTTATTATATTTTATTGTTTCTCATGCTTTCTTACCCAAATATCCTAACGGCAACGCGGCCATGTAAATTTATTTGTAAATGATGAGAAAGTTAACTACGATTGTTGACTTTTTTTAAAAAAAAAAAAATGCACAAAGTTCATATGTCAATGTTGATGATGCATCATCGCCAACTTTTGATATTCAAATTTCTTTTGCTTATATTTTGTTAATACTGAATGAATACCAATTTTATTTTTTATATGTTGATTTTATCTTCAATTTTAATATGTTAACTATTCATGCTTTGGCCTCCTACATATGATATATTTTTCATTCTTGCTTTGGCCCTTTCGATTGCAATTCCTAGTTCCGTCTTTGGTTGGAATGTGCTAGACTTTCAACTATTTAATAATTTTAGCCGTGTTAGCATGTGATTCGGAGATGTTAATTTTTTTTTTTTTAGAGGTCGATGTGTGTAGCATTATTCCAACTAAGCTATCTCTTATAGGCTAGTAAATCTTCCAACTATAAGTCCTACGGCTTAGGAAAAAAAAAAAGAGTTATAAAGTCGTAAGGCTCATAAAAGAAAATTTACAAAGTCAATCAACTTTGAAACCATGTTAGAAAAAAACAAAAAGCTACAAAGTCCATCAAAAGCCTTACTACGAGTTTGTGTGACATAGTTGCAATGGGCTTTGGTCTTCAAAGTCCAGCACCTTTGTGTCTCTTTCTCTCTCTTTATGAGATGTATTTAATATAAAGTAGAATATTAGAGTATAAAATTTAAGCGATATGCTTGTTCGTTTTGTTTTTTGATGGATATTTTGGATCATTTTAATGCAATGGTCTATGACATGGCCTCAAGCCCATCACATGACGCACGAGTTTTGTGATTTTCTTTGATTTTTTGGAAATTATATTCAACTTCTTGTGTCTAATTTTATTTAAAACATCGTGCTTCCAATTTTTTCTATGAATACATCTCATGTCTAGTTTTCTAAGTCTAAAATATTGTTTTCAAATTTTGTACTTTAATTTATTGATGAAATTTTTTCTCTATGATATTATACTAAAACTTAATTTTAAATTCTGTCAACCTTCAGCAAAGTAGTGATAAAGTCGATATATTTTACTCCATACTCTTACGAATGACCAACGGAAATTCGGGAAAAGGCTATATAATGTTTGTTTAATTGATTTTTAAAGGGTGCTTTCGTTTTTTTCTATTATTTTATCTGTTTTGTATGCGTTTGGTTCATTGGTTGTATTTATGTTGTTGCACACGATTTTTTTACTGGTTCATTTACTATATTTTACTTTTGTTAATTTGTTCATTGATTAAAAAAACTCTGTGAGTCTCAAGATCCTAGTTCTGTCACACAAACAATTTTTTTTAGTTTCACCCCTGTATAGAGACTATATATATATACACACACACACAAATTTATGGTTCCCCTCTTGATTCTAAAATTACATTTTTATCTCACTATGCTGATGTGACAATCACAACCAACTCTTGGATAAGTCATTGTTGAAAATAATAATAATAATAAATTCAAGAGTTGGTTGCAGAAATTGTCCTAAGGGGTTTAGTTTCACCCCTGTATAGAGACCATATACATGTGTGCTTATTTATTTACATAGGTTTGGACCCCCACTCATAAATTTATGGTTCTATTCCTGAATCTAAAATTACATTTTAATCTCATAATGCTGATGTCACAACCAACTCTTAGATAAATCATTATTAAAAAAAAAAATAATAATAAAANNNTTCAAGAGTTGGTTGCAAAGATGGTCCTAAAGGGGGGACCGACATGGGCATGACCTGCCCCCACTTTTGCAAGATTCTTTAGAAATTTGTCTTACTTTATATTCAAAGGTTAAAGAATTTGATAGATACCCGAGTTAGGTTGTGACGTGAGATAAGATTTGAGTAGCTCCTTTTGGGTAGGAGAGACTACAATTCTTCATTTAGGGTAGAAGAACACCACAATACTCCACTTAGGGTAGGAGAATACCACAATTTACTAATATTTTTTCTGCTTCTCATTGACAACCAAATGGTATTTAAATAAAAATACAATAATAAGATGACACCTAAATTGATAAGAACTCATAATTAATCCTAATCTTAATTTCAAATAACCTAATCTTAATTTCAAATAAACTAATCCTAATTGAAATAATTAAATCCTTATGAGTTGGAATTACATTCCAACTCATGGTTATCTTATTCCTATCAGAATTTTTGTTTGGCCTCTAGCCATTTAAAAGTAATCCAACCATATGATGCTAGTTCTAGCCTCTCAATCCCAAATGGACTAGAAAAAATAAGAAAAGAAGGAAAAAGTGGTCCAAACTCTGTATGAATAACATTGTGATTATTCCAATTACACATTGTTCAAAACATAGCAACAATTTTTAGGTACGGTTGTCAAATATTTTATTTATTTGCTTATTATAAAACGTATTTTCTTGTTTATTATTAAATATAAAAATTATAGTATTATTATGCCGAGTTTTTATTACAAAGAATACTATACATGGGAATAAATAAATCTAAACACTATAGGTATGATTTTTTTTGTACATCACATCATGTTTAGTCTCATGTCATTTGGTATTTATTTTATCATAATGAGTTGTTAAACACTTGGTTATTGTTATTTAATTAATTGCATTATATTATTAATTATGAAAACGCAATATAAATTGTCGTAGTTATATGAAATTATTATATTTTATTGTTCGTCATTCTTTCTTACCCAAATACGCTAACGCGATTATGTAAATTTATTTGTAGATAGTGAGAAAGCCAACTACAATTGTTGACTTTTTCAAAAAAAAAATACACAAAGTTCATATGCCAATGTTGATGATGCATCATCGCCAACCTTTAATATCCCAATTTATTTTGCTTATATTTTGTTAACACTGAATGAATACTAATTTTATTTTTTATATGTTGATTTTATCTTCAATTTTAATATATTTATTATTCATGCTTTGGTCTCTATCATAATATATTTTTCATTATTGCTTTGACCCCTATCGATTGTAATTCTTGATTTGTCCCTGGTTGGAAAGTGCTAAACTTTCAAATATTTTACAATTTTGCACGTGTTAGCATAGAAAATCTTAAATTTTTTATTTTTTTTAGTGGTAGATGTGTGTAGCATTATTCCACACACGTGTATTCTACCTTGTTCTTACATATAATTAAAAGGGAAATGCTATATCATCTACTCATATCATTCTCTCATCTTTTTACTTTTCAAAATTATCATTAGATTTATGGTCCCCATGTGTACACGATCATAGGGACTACAAATCTAATGGTGATGGTAATATTTATAAGGATGGAAGAAAAATTTGGATAAATATTCTAGCATTTATTTAATTAAAAAGGAAGCATTTATAGCTTTAACTTGAACTATCAAGAGCCTCAACATCTTTCCCAAAGAGATGCCGTACGTACCTTGAGCTTTCATGGCTTCATCTAAACGATATTTGGCCAAATGCGACTTCTCTTGAGAGTTTTTACACAAGACTCTATTTACGCTGACAAATTAAAGCATCTAGAATTCATATAAATGACAAATTATCATCGCTCATCTGCCTTGCAGCTAGGTATTATTAAGGTCACGTCTGAATAGAGTAGTAACAATTAGTCGTCCCATTCTACCATTTTTTTAATAATAAAAACAGAAAAAAAAAAAACTCATCAGTCATTAGTCTATTCTNATTGACTACATATTCGCACCGCTAGGCGCTAGCATTTATAATGGCATCACTATCTCTAGACGACTCCTAAACACGCAATACCTTAAATGCATGGGTTTAATTTAGTGTGGGGCCTAAACTCGCATTCACAACACATATTATACAATGCATGTTCGACTTTTCCTTTTCTTTTTCTCTTTTCACACTTTCCTATTCCATGCGGTTCATATTCATTATTTTTTGTCTTATTTAATTTAAAATAAAACCATTTAAAATATGTAACGTTATTTAATATAAAATAAGTGTAAATGATAATATTACTTAAAATAAAAATAGTTTAAAATGTTCTTTAATTTAAATTGTTTGTCAATATTTTTATTTTGTAAATACAAAAAATAGTCAAACATATCTGGTAACGGTGATAAACAGTATATAAGATAAATTGTAACTCAAGTAATACTTTCTTCCTCAAAAGAATTGATAAATCAATGATAAACAAATTTCATAAAAGAAAATTAAGAAGAAAAATGAAAAATCGTTGTGATATTTATTAATGACAGTAAGGGGTTGTTGGCAAGGAGTCGTGGTTTAGGTTTTATTTTTTATTTAATTTTTTTAAATTCAACTTTTTATATTCCGTCAATAATTTTTTAATAATTTTTTTTATTTTTTATATCACATTTTTTATTATTATTCAAATAAAAAATTCACTTAAAAATAATTTTTTTTTACTTTTCTATTAAAAAAAATTTACAATATTCTTTTTACTTAATATCATATTAAAACTAAAAAATCTCTAACTCTTATCCAACTCAATCATTTGCTAAACATACCCTCAGTGAAGTAACTTTACACGACCTGACGCATCTTAAAGCATTAGCAGCAGCTTCCCTTAAACTTTTCTTTAATTTAGAGAACAAAACTATTTTTTAGTTCCCTATTTAAATGCACTCTACAGCAGTTTTTCTTCATCTTTCTCGATATGAATTAAATACTATTTAAATTAAATGCTAAAAAAAAGAGAGAGAAAAGAAAAATTATTTAAATATTGTTTTAAGCAAATGGTAGAGAAGAGAGAGAGGAAAGATGAAGTTTTTATATTAAAATAATGTTAAGAGATCCATTTTTTGTTCCATAGATGAAATGAACCAAAAGTGGTTCCCTTGATATTTCTATAGTTTAGAAAACACTTAAAAAAGCTGTTGCAGAAATTTTTTTGCGTTTTTTTAAAGAGTCCAAAATATACAAAAATCACCCACCGTCCATCATCGCACTTATGCAGTTCTCCCCCAACACTAAGGGCACATTCTACAGTAAACAACTTTTTCTTTCTGAAAGCAAATCACCGGACACGTTGCATCACATAATTGAGTGGGGCACACAAAATTTAATCCCCATGCTGGTAACGTTAATAGTTATCTACAATACTATAAATAGCAATAAATCTGTGGCTTTGCTTTCTTCCTGCCTCTCACCACTTTCCACTTTTGGTACAGCCCAGCCCCATCACTGAGTCCACTCGCCCTCTGACTCAGTCCACATGGCCTGAGCCAGTGGCTTCCAGCACCCGTAAGTCCTGAAATTTCTTGCCTTTTATCTCTTTAGAAATGGGTTTTACTCTGATTGTGAGAATTTCTATTCTTTACTGGATTTTTTATTGGTTTTGGGAATTTTAATTTTGAAACCCTAGAAATGGGTTTATTGGAAAATGGGTAAAAGGAAAAGGTTTTAATTTTTTTTTTCTTTTGTTTTTAATGATTTTGTGCGTGAAAGTAAAGTAAACCCTTGAGCTCAGAAGGCTGCTGCTGTAGAAAGAAACTTAAAGATGGGCTTTTTATTGGTGAATCAATGAATGGGGATAGCTATGGAAAAAAAGAAGAAGGATGGTTATAAGAGTAGCTCCTTAGTATACACATAGTGGTGCCAAGCTTTAGAGTGGTCCACTGACTCCACTCTATAACTATGCATCTTCATGTATGTATATATGTATGCAGATGGGTATGTATGTATACATATATGTAACTTTACTGGTATGGACAATGACAACAACCGCATAGTAATAAATGGGTTTCTAAAATTTATCATTTCGGGGTAAAATGTGCATGTGGGTAGTTGGGACAATGTTTTTAGTATTAAATGTTTGGAATCTATCCTTTGTTTTGGTAGGGGGATAAAATTGATCTGTCAAAAAGTTTTGAGAATTTTGTTTTTGGTTGGACTTAGACACTTGTTTTGAGATATTTTTTAGCAGGAAGCAAATTTCTTAGTGGTTTTGTGTGAGAGCGGCATGCCTGCATGGATTTGTTGAAGCAAGTGGTTGTAAGTTATGATAGACATGATTATATCAGATTGGACCAAGGATTCTTAAGACTTTCTTCTGCACATATGTTTTTCGTAAGTTTGTGCAATGATGGGAGTAGAGTTTCGTGGGTTTTGTGCAGAAGTGCTTGATGTAATGATGCATCAGCGTCTAGATGTATGGGATTAGTCAAAGATCCTTTAGCTTGGTATACACTGACAAAATTGCCATAGTTATGTTTATATTCGTGCTTCTCTATTGTTTGGACTGGGTTTCTCATGTAAATATCTAAGCTAATGTAGAGTGAAGGACTATTGAAACAGACGTTTTTATGGGACCATGTTAATTCATTTATACATGTGCATCTTAGGACACCTCTCTGTCTAACTTATAGGAGACAGAAGCGTGATCAATTGTATGCAATAATTGTTGTTGAGAAAGAAGTGACACAACTAACTAATTGTAGCTACATGGTGATAATGTTTGACTTGGATACCTATTAAATTGCTGCTTTAAGGGCAGTTAGTGGTTAAGACGGTGACCCTTTTTACAGTATTGTGTTATTATTCTTGCCAGAAATTATTGGGGGTGGGGAGAGAGGTAAAGATAGAGAGGGAGGGAGTGAAGCTCACTTGTAGAAGATATAAAAGAAGAGACTGTCAGTCAGGCTTTTGTGCTGTAATTCAGCGCTGTATCAACAAAAAGGTTATCTTCTTTCTAATGGTAACTCCTAGTTTCTTAAGAAGCTATGTGGTAGAAAGGGTTTTCTGAGACAATGCATATTAATGAACAATTACTGTGAAGTTCAGAAAAAGTAAAGATAAAATGCTACTTTTTGCTGTATCAGTTTAAATCTTGATTCTGATTGAGTAGGACTTCTTTGACGATTTCTATTATTGATTCTAGCTTGGAATGGCAGTTACAGTTCTAGTTTGGATATTCTAAACTGCTACCCTTTACTGAATTGATTTTGACTTATTATGATGTGTGAGTAGGATTCTGTTACGTGGCTTGGAAGGGTCTGGAGAGCATAGTGTTTGAGTGGTGACTTTGTGGCTAATGGGTTGGCAGAACCATTCTGAGGAGATGTGCGTGACAATTTTGTCTTGGCCAGAATTGGAAGGAGAAAGATCCACATGGAGGCCTCTGACAGATTGAATTTCAGTTGTTTGTTAGGTGGGGAGGGAGATTAGGAATCTAGTGGGACAAAGGCACTGAGAGTGGCATATTCAATGGGACCGCAACTATTCTTGTTTGGTTAGTTCATTTTTTAGTTTTTGCTTTATTCTATGGGTCTCTTCTAGACTCAGGGATCAGAGGTTCTAATCGGTCTGTTTGAAGGGAACAGCAGAGAAATTTGCTACCTACTCTTAGATGTTGATGCTCAAGTTGAGGGGAATGGAGAAACACTGCAATTCCAAGATTTGAGTTGAAGGTAACCTCTTTACTTGAGCTTTATATGTCAGAGCATAATGGATAAGTCACATGTTTATCAACTAGTGTAATTATGTGGCTTTTGTCTTGTTCTAATTTCTAGTCCTTACTCTTTTACTTCAGGTAGCACATCTTATCCAGAGTGTGATTGTTGACGGCCCTCTGCACTATCTTACTTGCTTTCAAACCATTTTGGCAAAGCCTTCTTCTGGTGGCTACAACTTTTGACCAAATTGAGCTATTGCATGCAGGATCTAAAGAAAGAATTTTATGCACATTGTATCTAGAACAGATTGTGAATTTCGCACAGTTCTTTTTCTGAGATGGACTGGAACTCGAAAACTGCCTCGGAGTGGGACTGGGAGAAATTAGCAGGGTTCAGTTCCAAGTCAATTGATATTCCAGAATTGGTACAACCATCAAATCATGAGATTGAAGGAGATGGAGGGGTCGATAATGGATCTGTATATTCATCTGGAGGTTGTGGTGGTTTCTCGGGTTCTGATTTGGGGCATGGTTCTTCATCTAGAAGCTCCATATCTGCTTCAGCTGATTCCTCTTCCAAGGAGGGAAGTAAGAGATATGGGATTGTTGACAGATTTCCTAAAGATTTTACTGAGAAAAAAGAATGGTCCAGGGTGGACAGTACTGGGAATTATCCAGCTCTGGGGGCTTCTGTCAGCTCTGGTGAACCAATAATTGGTTTGAAGCTTGGCAAACGAACTTATTTTGAAGACTTGTGTGCGGCAAGCACCACTAAGACATCAGTTATATCTATGATTCCTACATCCTCAGCTGTTCCCACAAAGAGGTCTAGGGCATCTTATCATAGTACACAAACCCCACGTTGCCAAGTTGAAGGATGCAATCTTGACCTAAAGTCAGCTAAGGATTACCATCGCAGGCATAGAATCTGTGAATGCCACTCGAAAAGCCCAAAGGTCATTGTTGCCGGAATGGAGCGTCGGTTTTGCCAACAGTGCAGCAGGCAAGTTTGTTTGGATCTTGATTTTATGAAGGGTACATTGTCGGTGTAGATCTTGATTTTCTTCATAGTTTATCTCAGTGTCTTTTTTGCATTTTCAACACTTCTTGATGCTGCGATTTTGTTTGTACCAAGTCTCTGTGAGGTTATCTTATAATCAAGTGAATTTGTTGATGTGACAATTGGTTTGTAATGTTAAAGGTTCCATGAACTTTCGGAGTTTGATGATAAGAAGCGAAGCTGTCGTAGGCGTCTCTCTGATCACAATGCACGGCGACGTAGGCCACAGACGGAGGCAATCCAGTTTGATTCTTCTAGGCTGTCTTCATCATTATATGGTGCTAATTTTTACTTATCAAAAAAAATTTTAATTCTGAAAATTTTAGTACTTTTTATTTATCCCAGTAGTTATAAAACTCAATTGAATCCACCCTTCATATACTGTCTATATGCATTTAAGCCATCTTTTTGTTAATAGTGTCTATTAGAATGGTAAATTTTCGTATTCTCTATATCGTCTTCTCCTCTAAAAGTGCCTATTAGGGTTATTATATATTTGTTATGGAAACATGTTTTTTGCATCATTTATTTCTAATGATATATAATTGTTTTATGATCTTCCCCATTGTACATTTTCTCTGATTCATAACCAATCCATTGAAGTTACATATTTTTCAGTTTTGGGGTTTAAATGTGCAGATGGGAGGCAGCAGCAGATGAATCTTGTGTTGAATAGGGTTCCATTGTCAACTACAAATCCAACATGGTCAAGTGCATGCAGCTATAATAAAGTCACACATGCTGGAGATTCTGTAGCTAGACCTTCAAAAACCGGTGGCATTGATAGGCAGCTCAAATTGCTCTCAGATGAGATGCCAGGTGGTCCTTCTATGCTACAAACAGATTCAATCAAGATGTTGTCTTTTGAAGGCAATACGCCTCGAGTATTTAGTCAAGGTATCTTTCCTTGCTATTATATGAAACTGTTTGTATTTCTGGAACTGTTAGAAATAAATTTTTATGTCTTGGCTGAGTTATAAATTCCAATATACCCTCAAATGTGCTCAGATGTCCAAGAAAACAGGCAGGTTCATGTTTACCTTTGGAAAAAATTGCACGGGACAGTATATTATAAAGAGTGATTGTTATAACAATGAATGCTTATTTCCCTGAAATTCTAATCCAATATTACATTTATCTGCTCCTCTCTGATGCAACTCCATTATCAAATCAGGTTAGGCTGCTGTCTTTGGTGCTACTTCCATCAGGGATAGTAAAACTGCTTTTGTCAACACAAATTTTACCATCGCCATCATTGGCTTGGAAACTCTACTACCTCTCCCTTACCATCTCCTGCTATTACCGTAGTTAGTTACCATCTTTCTGGGGCTGCGTCCTAATTGATTGCTCGCTAATTACTCTTATACCAGCATTCGTTGTCAATAGTTAGGATATCTAGTGTTTATCCACCTACTACTAAGCATTCATGATACAATGTAAGAAATCAAATTTCCATGAAACCACCTGACGTTTTAATCTGGAATATTTGCTTTATAGATTTAGTTGAGCAAATAATTTTCTTATAACCCTTGCTGAATGAAACACATATGGTAATCGATTCAGTGTTCCCAATCAACCTTTTGAACAAACATGGGTCGTAGTGGATACCAAATATGGCAACTCATGGGGAGGGTGATGTTCTAATTAGGTTCATGGGTTGTACGGGGTGGGTTTTTTGAAAAAAGCAAATATTCCAGATTAAAACGTCAGGTGGTTTCTTCTCCATTGTTATATCATCAGTGCTTTGTGGAGTGCTATCTTCAAGTATTCTTGGGTTATGCCTAGAAGAGTAGTAGACCCTTTTTGCTTGTTGGAGAGGGTTGAGAGGAAGCCCTTAGAGTACAACTGTGTGGAAGATGGCTTTGTCCTGCCTTTTGTGGCACCTTTGGAGAGAAAGAAATGATAGAAGTTTTCTTGACTGCAAAGGATGGTGGTGGAACTTTTTAAGTCTTTTTTTTTTTTTCAAAACTGGACAGTTGCCTTAGATCATAATTTTCCAAGTTTTCATGATTTTCTTGACCAGTTTTCTCTTTCTAGGTAGATGTTTCTTGTATATTCCTTGTGTCCTTGAGTTGCGTCTTTTGTGCTATCAATGATATTTCGATTAGTTATAAAAAAATGGACATAAAGTTTCTACAAACTAATTTGTACGAAATTTTCTATAAGCATGTGCTTCTCACATACTTTTTAATAGCATTATTGCTATTAAGAAAGTATGTGCTTGTTGATATGTGAATGATTTTGAAAATCATCATATTATCCTATTATGGCAACCCTTGAGTTTGGCATGACTCCCCAACTGAAGCTGTATGAAAACTTTCGATTTTTCATTAATACCCCAAGCTTGCAACTAAGAGTATTAGCGGCAACTTCCTTAAATCTCATTTCCTCCCCTAAATGTAGAAAAAATTTCTACCCCCTAAAAAAGACTCTTGGTGTTCCTTAAACCAAGGGAGTACTAAGGAAACTAAGAGCATTCACAACTTCTCTTTGATTTTTTCTAAATTTAGGAAACCAAAATATTTTATGCTTCCATATTTAAATGTACTTCATAATAGATTCTCTTAATCTTTCTTATATGATAAAAATATTATTTTTTACACTTTCTTTATTTTATTTTTCCTGTCTTCCCTACCACACATTGCCTTCTCTTTTCTTCTCCATCAAGTTCTCTCCTTTCACCTCCCTTGTTCCGTTTCTTCCAAGAGCAAACCCACGGTTTCCCTATACCATTAAAAGCAAACACCATCGTCAAAAGCAAATGCCATGGGTCTTTCACTGCCATTGACGATGTACAGATACATGCAAAGATCTAGAAAAAGCAAACACCATTGACACAGCAATCAATACTATGGGTTTTACCATGGGTTTGAACTTGCTCTCCTAGCCATGGTGGCCACCAACATCCTCTCCCTCTTGTTCACCACCAACCCCTCCACCAAACCCACCACCACCCCATTGAATCTTCTCCACCACTCCCACCTCTCCCCCGTTGCCACCGCTTGCCACAACCACTAGGATCTCCTCCATAGGCCATGGCTGCTGCAAATTGCCAAGGCACTTGGTGTTGCATATTGGCCTCGACGTTGGTGGCAGGACAGGGACTTTTGTGGCCTCAACTAGTGGATACTTGCGACAACAATGGAGTTCTTGCTCTATGAGTGTTGAGGGGTGGAGGGTACCATTTCTTTAGCAAAGGGGTGGATCTTGACAAGGCCAGTTTGAAGAATGGGGAAGTGTTTGAACGAAGAAGAGGAGATAGGGGATACATGTACAGTGAGAGGCGTGAGAGGAGAGAGACTTTTTTTATGATTATAATAAAGCATTGGGAAGCTATAGTGCAACTCAATGCACATTCCCAAGGTTTAGGGAACATATAGGGTATCTTTTGTAGGTGGTTTTTTATGACTTTTTTGAAATTTTTCCTAAATTTTTTTTTTTTTTTTGATAAATAAGAGAAAATATATTAAAAGCGCAAAAACGCAGCCTTGACACACATGAAGTATACAATAGGATCACTTAAAGAAGTGGAAGAGAAATGTACAAGAAAATCATTAAAGCTTATCACTAAAGGAGCTAGATAAGCAGCTGTCCAATAATAAAGAGAGTTAAAAAAGAAAGATTTGAGCTCCTCAATCGATCTTTCTTGGTCCTCGAAATTTTGATCATTTCGTTCATTCCAAAGACACATGAGGTAAGAAGGCACCATTTTTCACACAACCGCACTCTAGGAGCGACTACCAGTCCACCAGCATGTGAACAAATCAATCACTCGAAGAGGCATAACCCAGGATAATCCAAAACGGCTAAAAATGTTATTCCATAAAGCATCAGCAACTTCACAATGAAGAAGCAGATGATTCACAGACTCCCCATGCCTTTTACACATACAACATCTGCCAATCACTATGACATGTCTTCTTCTAAGGTTGTCCATAGTAAGAATCTTCCTAGGAGCCGCTGCCCAAACAAAAAAAGCCACTTTAACTGGAGCTTTGGTCCTTCAAATACTCTCCTAAGGAAAGGAACGAACATCGTTACAAGCAAGGATCCTACAAAAGGATCTAACATCAAACTTTCCCTTCTGAGAGGGAATCCACCAAAGCTTGTCTTCCCCCTCCCTTCTCCCACGAAAGGAATATAAAAGAGTCAAGAAAGAAGCCACAGTGACCAACTCCCAATCATGAGCCACACGAATGAAATTTACATCCCATTGAACGGAACCCCACTAGAAAGGTCCATGTGATCAGCCACAAAAGCATTCTTCTCACAAGCTATATCAAATAAGACCAGGAAGGCCCCATACATCATCCCAAATAAGGGGCAATTCTTCGCACTATACATCATCCTAAAATTTGATCTTGGACCATCTCCCAACTCAAATCTTGTGTGACTATAGAGCAAACTTCACCCCCTCCTAATATTCTTCGATAACCCCACACCATGCGGCCTAGTGAAAGCAAGAGAGCACCATCCACCCCCCTCACTACCAAATTTGGCATCCACAACAATTCTCCACCAAGTCCTTTCCTCCTCATAGCGCATAACACCATAACCATTTTCCTAAAAGAGCCCTGTTGAAGGTCCTCAAGTTTCGAATTCCCAACCCTCCCTCAGAAATAGGAGAACAAACCTTAGACCAATTAACCAAATGAAATTTGAATTCGTCACCTAAATCACCCCATAAAAAATCACGATAAAGCTTCTCAATACGATTGGCAACACTGGCAGGGATGAGGAACAAAGACAACATATAAGTAGGTAAATTATAGAGAGTGCTTTTAATAAGGGTAATTCTATCCCCTTTAGACAGGTACATCCGTTTCCAACTAGCCAATCGACGCTCAATCTTCTCAACAACCCCATTTCAAATAGGCTTGGCCTTAAAGCAGGCCCCAAGCGGAAGACCAAGGTAATTCAGGGGCAAAGAGGGAACAAGATATAGGGTGCCTGCTAGGAATGTTCTAAGAGTGCTACCTAAATCTAGGGAAGCAAAAGAATATTTAAATGAATTTATCTTTTCTGTAACATTTATTTGAAAGAATATTTAAATGGTATAAATAAATGATAAGGGAAGCTATTGTGAAGTTTATTTAAATAGGGAAACAAAATATAGTTTGTTTTTTAAAATTTAAAGAAAATCTAAGGGAAGCTATTGCTAGTACTCTAAGTGACTCCCAATTTGATGTAGGACAAGATGAACTCTCTACTCGATGATCACTCAAGTGGTCTCGAGCGGTGGTCCACCAAGAGAGGCTCATAACCCTCCACTCCGGTCACGCTCTATGAAGGCTTGAGCGGATCCATCAGCCGCAAACCAATTTTGATGATTTTCCAACTTAGGCGACAAATCAACTCAATTTATTTTGATTCCCTCTTTGAGTTTAGTTTATTTTTGGCATTGACTTTCCATATTTCCCATAGATTTCCAACTCTAGGATTTCCCCATCTTTAGATTATTACGATCATTAGTTAGACTTTTCATATTTAAGAAAATGCCTTTAGATTTCTGGCATTAGTTTCTTTTCTTTTTGAAGCCTTGTGATTACTGTTATTAAAAAAAAGGTCCTGATTGTACGGAAGAATCAAGTTTCGAATCAGATGTTGAAGAATGAGTTTTGAATACTAGGAAAATTTTGAGTTCCTTTGCTTTTTCAAAGCTAATTTCTTAGCTTGTTAAGTTTTAGAATTGAAGACGCAGCTCTTCTATTCTTTTTAATCACTTTCGTTACGTAACACTTTCCTTTTTTACTTTAAATTGTACGGAGAGTGAGGATAACTAACTAGGATAAGGTGAGCAAGGAAGCATATGTATAGCAAGTCTCACTGCTGCTAGTGTATTTTATTGAAAGGTCTCTACAAGGTTCGTTTGAGTTTGTTCTTTTTATCTTCTAATATCTCTACTTTTTGTATGACAATATTCTACAGGTTTAGAGGCATCTTCATTTGCGTCTAATGCTGATGTAGCACCGGATGTTCGGCGTGCTCTCTCTCTTCTGTCAACCAATTCATGGGGTCTGAATGACTCTGAAGCCAATGCTCTAGACCAACTCATGCATGTAAACCGAACCAGCATGGCCCAACCGGCAGTGCATGCAGAACTGCAAAACTGGGGGCTTTCCTCATCAGGACACGAGCAGGTTGAGCAACCACCGCCTGAGTCCCGCACACATTCACTAAATCAACATAACAATGGCGGCATTCATTTCCAGGAATTTCAGTTGTTTAAATCACCTTATGAGTCTGGCTGCTTTTATTCCAATCAAATCAACTGATTATTGGAAATTAGCATTTCATGTGAAATCACTGCAAGGCCGGTGGAGCCATCACTTTTTGGTTACAATTCATGTTTGTTCTGGTTGTCAGAATACGGTTAACAGTTATGCTTTATCTTTGAACTTGTTAGGCATAATATCATGAATTTTTTTCCTCCCGAATATGATAGATAAACAAAAGATTTTCCTTTCTAGTTTTATTGCCCAGCTAATTTCTGCATCTCAAGAGCTAATTTTTCTGTTGACAAAACATTTTTTAAGAAGCCTTTCCCATTTTGATTGGCAAGCCAAGCTATAGAAGAGTCTTTCAGGAATTTGTCTTTAAATAGCAAATGAGTTTCCGCCACACTGCTACTTCTAGAATAGTTTTGAAACCAGCTGTTTTATGGAAAGAGGATCACTTGTTTAGCAAAAGATGATGAAGACTTGCTCAACTGCATATGTTTGGCAACCTTCATGGGTGGCTATCCATTGATGTAACACAAAATTACGCAAAACTAATACCACAATGTTATTCAGCTAGGGGTTTCAAGCGCACCGGTTAGTGTTATAACTTTTATTACAATTATTTTACAAATTGACATGATAATTTACGTAACATTTATTATATTAACTAATAAACAATTTAATTTAATTAAGGTTGACATGTCGATGCCACAAAGACTGTGACGCGAGTTTGTAAGAGTGTTGTAGTACTCCAAATGTGAACTCTTGGTGACAAGATTCAAATTTATTTGGTTTTGATTAGACTGCAATATTCTCATTTTCACATACACTAAGAGATTGTTGCCATAAAAATTAAAATTAGAAGTAAGATAGAAAAAGTTTCTAAATATTGAGAGAAAGTTTTCTCTTAGGCAAAAAGTGAGAGAGATTGAACAGTAGTCTTAGGTACTTGTAAGTCCAAACTGGTCAACCTCTCCTCAGCTGCTTTATTTGCGAGTTCTTGGTGTTTCAAATGTTTTTGTGGCGATTGTCCCTCAGTTTCCCCTACCTTCTTCATTGCCTCATAGCATGTGATGAAATGTGTGTTCATTGCATCAAACATTTTGTCCATTTTCTCTTGACCCGCACAGAGTTGCTTGATCATTTCTTGTTGAATATAATTCACAGATCTCAATTGCTTCTCCACATGTTCCCATTGATGATCTGCATTCTGCCATGAAGGAAGCAACTTAGTTCTGATACCATTACGTGCCTAATTTCTCAAGCAAGTAATGGCCTCCCAAACAACTACATAGAGCTAAATATTAACTTCTTTCTTATTGTATTCATCAACCCAATCGGTTTATATAGCATTACAAAGAAATGTGATAAAGATGAAACTACTCTTCTACAAGTGTGTCCTATCACTAACACTTTTTTTTTTTTTATTGAGACAGGAAAATGGCTACAAGGGAGGATCCTTCTCACTCTTGATCCGTAGAGAAGAGAGAATGAGGGATCCTTTGAGAATACTTTCATACACATGATGGGAAGCGGCCCACTTAGCTAAAGAATGTACACGAAAGTTGGCACATCTAGACATTTTCAAAGCATACTAGCTATGAAAGGATACTAAATCTAAACCAATGTTTGAAATTACATTAGCAAAAATCCAAGAAGAGAAAGAGAGGGCTAATTTATAGCTAAAATCACTAGAAGAGCATCCCCTTCCAAGATAAAACTAGAAACTCCCATAGAAACAGCCAAGCGAGTGGCAAGCAAGGCTGTAGTGGCTTCTCCAAGAAGAACATCCAAGCAAGACAACTGAAGAGTAGCAGCATTTATAATATTTCCCAAGGAGTCATTGAGAATTGCAGCTGCCACAGCATAATTACCCCTCACTGCCACATCAAAATTCCCTTTAAAACAACCCAAGCTAGGTAGGCACAAGAATGAGGGGAGAGCTACTTCTCTCCAATCAGCAACGTGGAAATCCATATTTGAGGCAATATGCTTGAGAGCCTTGGGTGGGTCAGGCTTGATATCATCATGAATAAGTTTGTTTCTAGCATGCCAGATGAAATCCAAAGTAAGAGAGGCAAACACTTGGAATTTCCGAGAATCACCCTTAGGAATAGCAAGCCAATCGGATGGGAAAATGATAGGAGAATTTCTCCATAAAATTATGGTTAGATCACACTCCAAAAAAATATGACACAAGGTCTCAAGAACATCATTACAGAAAGGGCAAAACCAAGTATTAGAGTCTTCCACAACCACAAACCTGCTGATATTTGCCCGAGAAGGAAGAAATATTCCAAGCAATCTTCCAAAGAAGATGCTTTAGCCGAGCTTGGAGCTTCAAACTCCAAAGAGCATGCCAGACATCCGAATTAAAAGGAGTAGCTCTACTACCTGGCAACATTGAAACCTCATGATTAGATTTAACAAAAAAAAGACCGGCAGGAGAGAGGGGCGAGGTCCATTTATCAAAAGAACAAATTCTAGGAATATGAATACTTAGAATATGCTGAATAGTAGTAGAATCAAACAGATCTCTCAATAGGGATAGATTCCAGCTTCTAGAATAAGGAAGCAACATATCCGCAACAGATAAATCTGGAAGATCAATCAAATTTGGATTCGGCCTAGGCTTGAAGCTGGGCATCAAAGGAATCCAAGGAGAATTCCATATAGCAACATTGGAACCATTGGAAATGGAAAGACAAGCACCCTTGAGAATGATACTCCTATTTTTCAGAAGCCCTTTCCAAAGCTAATACGACATTGGATTAGAGGGGGCATTCAGAAATGAAACACCATTCCTCAAGTATTTACCTCTTAAAACATCCACTCAAAGAAGGGGAGAATTAATAGTCATCTTCCAACCAAGTCGAGCAAGAGGAGAATTATTTGTGGAGGCCATGGAGTGAATGCCTAGACCTCCTAGAGCTTTAGGTTGATAGATACTGGCCCAAGACAAGGAGAGATTCTTCTTCTTTTCTTGGGGAAAACCCCACCAAAAATTTCTCAAACCTGCATCAATCTTTGAGCAAAAATTCTTAGGCAACAGGAAAAGAGACATAATATAAGAGGGGATAACATTAGCAACATATTTTATCAAAGTAGTTCTTGCTGCTTGGGAAAGAAGGCGAGCTTTCCAATAAGCAATCTTTGCAAAAATCCTCTCTTTTAAATCTAAAAATGTATCTTTTTTCTTCCTGTTCATGAAAAGAGGGATACCAAGATATTTGGCTCTAGCTGGAATGGGAGCTGATAAGTGCTGAATATTACACATTCAAGCCCCTTAACTCGCATGTGTTATACCTTAGTTTGTATTGTTATCTACTATTTTAGTGTGTTTTAGTGTTTGCCTTATTTTCAGGTCTTAATGAAAATTCAAGACATATTAGAGACATTAAGCTTGAAGATAATTTTGAGAAATTAAAGTGCTGTAGAAAGAGTGATGCTCGAGCACCCATCTCTGGTGCTCGAGCACCAGCCGCAAGAGTGTCAGCTGAAGCCTGACGCTTGCAAGCCCCGCGCGCAGGAATCGAGCACCAGCAACACATGACGCTCGAGCGCCCAATCTTGGTGCTCGAGCGTCGTCGCAGCTTCCAGAAACTGGAAGAACATTTTGACAGCTGTTGACGGTGGGGATATTTCTTGGTCCAAAATTGTGGCTTGCCAACACATTGTAGGCACCAAAATCACTCCCCAGAGGACTCCCAAACAGCTGAAACTCGGATCTTTAGCTTGATCTTTCCTTAGGCTTAAAAATGTGTGATATATGTATGCTGTCCGGGAGAGGCAGAGAGGAGGTCCAGACTCGTTTTTATTTTGTTCCAGAGTAGTTTTAGCCTTTCTTTTGCTTTATTTTTCTTCTGGACAGTAGGTAGAACTCTCCTCTAGCACTTGATTTCCTTGGGTATTGGTTTTCTCAAAATCAATGGAGTTTTCCAATTCCTATATGAGAAACTAAATCCTTTTTAGGGTTTTGATAAACTTGATCCAAGTGCTATGAGTTGAGTAGTTTTAGCTTGGATTTTGTATAAATGGTATGGTGATTGTGTCTGCATGAGGATTGTGCTTATTGATTATATCATTTGGGATTAAACTTGAGGAATTGAGTTGAGTTTTGAATGATTTCAATGCTTTTGATGTCTTGGATTGATAGAGTATAAGCTATGCAATGATGCTTTTGACATGATGTTATGTGAGTTTGATAGGATATGCTAGGGACCACGACTCAATCTATGTTAGTTTAACTTAGAATAGTTGGAAAGAGGAGTAAGAACCTATGATATTCTATGCTTATTTCATGATTTTATGTAGGCTATTAAGAGAATTTATATCGCATGCTAGAGAACACGGGTTTAATCATATGTAGACGATTAGGTGAGTAGCTTGTGTGTATCCATGATGCTTTATCATTTTCTATTTGATAGTATTTTCTTGATGAATTGTTGTGAGAGTTGACAACCCTTACACGCTCAAAACCCTACTTTTATTTGAGATCCATGCTAGAATTAGTTTGCTTGTGGTATGAGGATTAAGTGAAATCAATTCCCTATACCTTCTTTACTATTTTTAGATCCATTTGTGTAACTTAGTTTAAAAGCTTTGTTATTTAGTTTTTAGTTTAAAAAGAATACCATCTCTTGTTTATGAGTTGAATTAGGTGATATTTTAGAAATTCCATTCACCTACAACCGAATACAATCCCTGGGGATCGATACCCTCAATATAGACCTATCTACAAAGATTCGTGCTATTGCGAGTGTTTATAAATTTAAATTTGATTTTTAAGCGCGATCAGGAGCCAAATGTAGAATATTATTGACAACTACTAATAAAGAGAATAATTTCTTATTCAACTAATGGCTTGTCTCTTTAACCACGTAACAATACTTCTCTTATTTTCAAAATGGTACTTCTCTTATGTAGGATTTTTATGAAAATTCCTAGGAAAGGAAAAAGGAAAATAAAAGAAAAATTTAGGTTATGTTTGGTATGCAGAATGACTATTTATTAGAATAGCATATATTAAAAATAAAAGAAGTAGAATTGATTAGCCTTATAATAGTCATTTTCATGATCATGAATTTGAGAGGAATAACTATTTTCTCAATTGAAGGAATAGTCATTCCCTTATGGTTATGGTTATCATGATGACTATTCTAAAAAATAGTCATTCTGCATACCAAACGTGTCCTTAGAAATATTGAAAAAATGATGGATAACAAAGAAGAACATGGGGGGAAAGTGGCTAGTAGAACCTGGATTGCCCCAAGTCATATGAATTCGACCACTCGTATAGATAGGGGTTCCACCTTGACCTTGCAATTTGGTGTGAATGGGTAAGGTTCAGGGCTGTAAATAAACTAGTCTATTCGATAGTCTGTTTGATACTCGCTCGGTAAAACTCGACCCGAGCTCGAGCTCAGTACTGTACAGACTCGCTTGTTACTATAGAAACCCGCTCGATTAGTAAATGATACATACTCGACTCGCTCGACAGAACTCGATAGGGGCTCGTGAGCCTAACTCGTTTAAGACTCAACAGGACTAGCTCACTCAATTTGTTTAAGGCTTGCGAGCTTAGTAGGTTAATATATACTAATTAACTTAATATTACTAAAAAACCAACTAACTATCTAAGCATAGTTACGTAGTTACCTATAATATATAGGTCACTTTAATTAATATATATATTTATTTAGTTAGTTAGTTAGTTAGTTCCTAAGTATATATAGTTAGTTCCTAAGTAACTAACTATACTAATTAAGTAAATATAGTATTTTATATTAATTATAATACTTTGATATATAGTAGTATTACCATAAATGTATGTATCAAAGTTTGTGTATATCTATTATTAACATACTAACTAGTTAGTTCATAAACTAACATATTAAGTTATTAATATATAGTTAGTATATAACAATATAACTATATTGAATAGTTAATATATAACTATATAACTATATATATAACATATCGTACATGGTTAACAATAGTTATATACTATATTGTATATTATGTCTTATATAGTTGCATATTATATATTTATATTTTAGATAAATGTATAGAAGTTGTTCACAAACTTGGACTTGAACTTTGCTCAGATCACACATTAAAAAATTTAATAACCTAGGGCGAGCTCGATCGAGTACCCGGCTTAGCTCGAATAGCATTATCAATGGGCTCGAGCTCGCCCAAGTTTTTAATGAGCCAGTCTTGAACATACATTTCATAGCTCGACTCGAATATGTATCTTCATAAATGAGTTAGTCTTGAAATTGTAAAGTTCAGCTCGGCTCGGTTCGATTACAGCCCTAGGTGAGGATGTGATGGGGCTCGTAGGGCTGAAAAGGTGGACGGTTATTAAACGTCCGCTCTAAATCAATAACTACTAAACTGCATAACCGCTTTTAAAGATGGTTGGAAAAAATCGGTAACTGTCTTAAGCGGGACGGTTAGCGGTTTTTGAAGTATGCAGTTAGTGGTTATAACCGCTAACGGCCTTTATATAAAAATGTAGTATATATCATTACTCTTTTTCAAATATTTGTATTACATATTCCAAAATGCATGTGCCAATTATAGGACTTTGTTTTCATGGAGGTCTTGTTCAAATTTTGCAACAAAGTGAGTTAAATTTGTTAATGATTGTTTAGAATAAAAATTTGTAATAATGTTACAAAAGCAGGATTTTGCACAGACCAGAGTGGAGCTTACTAGGGGTTGGTGGGGAGCCTAGTAAAGCATTCATAAAGATAAGTAGTAGAATAGAGAGAAAATTGACTCTTATCTCATTTAGATAATCCCCCTCCTTTATCTTAAATTTAAATTCTTTGTTTAACTACTTAAAAATGTTGGCACGTCTTTTAGCATTTTTAATGAGTAGGCCTTTTAAGTGTCAATTGGACCAAAAATCTCAGGCCATGTCTGATTTATATTATCATCAAAAGGTAATAGGAATTTCCTACGTCACAACGTAAATAGTAAGATCTCGGATTCAAAATTTTTGGCCTCGACTGAATTCAACAAGCACGCACCCTCAACCAAAGGAGTGGGTTAGAAAAAGCAAAGAAAAAAACAAAGGCCTACACCATGTTGTCTTGAATTTAAGGGTTAAATATATTTTTGTCTAATGTGGTTTAACGATTTTAATTTTTTTCATCTCAATTTTATTTTGTATCATAGATAGTATCTCAATTATGACTAAAGATAGAGATGATACTTCAGTCCAAAAATTTAACAGAATTTCGCGTGTCACTTTTAAAAAACAAACACGTGATTATGCCTCATTAAAAAAACCAAAAAAAAAAAAAAACTAAACATAAAAAATTTTTTTAAAAAAAATAATAAAAAAAAAAGAGTGGCTCAAGCAAAAAAGGGGTGGCTGCCCACCCCCATTTTGACTATGAGCCACCCCTAAGAGCCTTGAGCCACATCCGTTTAGCATGAGATGGTTTTGGCCACTCCAAACCAGCCAGTCTGGGGGTGATCAAACTATCCCTGTGGCCTTGGAGGTAGTTTTGGCCACTCTAGATCGACCAGTCTAAAAGTGATCAAACTACCCCCAAGAGCCAATTCCTATTTTTTTTTTTTTCTTCTTTTGGTCTTGTAGGGATGACCAAACCATCTCCTTTTTGTCCACATGAGTGGCTCGAGCCACACCTCCTTTTGAAAATAATAATAATAATAATAATAATTTTATTTTTTGTTTTCAAATTTTTTAAGTTTTTTAGTTAATATTAGATTTTATTCCGAGGTGAAACTACGTTGAAGCTTGTTGGGAAAACTATGTTAAGATTAGTTTTTAATTTTTTTTAATTAGGTATAGCCATGTTTCAATTTTTTAATCGTGATATGTAGACTTTCGTTAAAATTTTGGACGGATGATGGACGGAGGTACTATCTCTGTCTTTAACTACAATCGAAATATTATTTATAATACAAAATGAAATAAAGGTAACAAAAAATAAAGTCGTCAAATTATGAGAGACAAAAAGTATTTAACCCAAAATTTAAAAGGAAAGCAATCCCATCATTTTGGTTTTTAAGGGAAATAGAGGAACAATCCTTATAATTAAGATTAGATTTTATTCTGAGGGGAAACTACGTTGGAGCGGCATAATCATGTTTAGGCTTGGACAGTGGAGCCATGTTTCAAAAAAAAAAAAAAATCTTTTTACTTTTATCCCTAACACCTAAAATTTTAGTTATGCCCCTAATTTTACCTATCTAATCTTATATATGGCACATCATTTTTGATGCGATACTTGTGGACAGTTCAACGTAATAAAATAAGGTTATATTTGTTTCAGTGTAAAATAATTTTTAGAAATAATTTTTTGTGTTTTTCGGTGTTTGGTAAGGCAGAAAATAATAATCAACGGAAACCAATTTCAGTTTAATCGAAAATCTTTTTTAATTTTCGTAAAATGGTTTCCTATTTTTAAAACCGTAAACTATTTTTCGAGTTTGAACGTTACATTCTCAAATCGTTGGACCACAGTCAAAATATCATCAGACCTCGCTGGAACCTAGTTGGGACTTGACCGGGACCTGCTCGGGACACAGTCGGGACATGATCTGGACTCGTCCGGGACATTTTCAGAACCTACCGAAGATATTTTTGGGACTCGCCTAAAACATCGCCTGGACTCAGTTGGAACATCGTCGGGACTCGATTGGGACATCGCTGGGACCCAATCAGGACATTTTCGGGACTCGCTTGAGACATCGCATGAATCTACCAGGGACATCATCGGGACTTGCCTGACACATTTCGAGGACCCGCCTGGCACATTTCGGGGACCCGTCTATGACATTGTCGGGACTCGATCAGGACATCGCTGGGACCCGGTCATGACATTTTCAGGACCCACCCGAGACATCGCCGCGACCTGCCCGAGATATTTTCGAAACCCGCTTGGGATATTGTTGGGACCTAATCAGGACATTAATGGGACCTGCCCGTGACATTTTTAAGACTCGCTAGGACCCGCCCGAGACATTTTGGGACTCACCGGAGACATCATCGGGATCTGACCGAGACATCGCCAGAACCCAGTCAAGACATTTTTGGGACCCGTTTGAGACATTATCGAGACTCAATCAGGACATCACTGAAAAATATATTAATAAAATTATATTAATTTTTTAAAGTTATTAATAAAATAATTTTTATAAGTTAATATGATTGATTGAAAATATAAAAAATATTTGTGATTTTCCAGACTCGCCAAATCACTGAAAAATATTTTCGACGAAAAATATTTAAAAATAATTTTTCTAAAATAATTTTTTGATGAAAATCATTTTACGTCTAAACAAACGTAACATAAAATAAAATATTTACCATCAAATGGCTTTGGTCAATTTGACTTAAAAAGGGAGAGAATTCTATTCCTTTATATCCATAACCTAATAATTAGGGAAAAAGAAAATAAAGAAAATTAAAATAAGTATATTGGAGTAATATATGTATTTACATATAAACAATAAAAACCTAAAACCCCATTTAGCTTTCTGTCTTTTTGAAAACCAAAACCCCCCTCTCGAAGCTTTCTCTGGTCTCTTCCTCTTTCCAAGTATATTCCCTCGAATTTTCTGTCGGAATTGAATTCCTTTGATTTGGAGGCTCGTAGATCTTTGATTCATGGACAGCGCTCTGCAGGAACGGGATCGAATCAACTCCACTGGTATCTCTTTCTTTATGCATATGAGTTTGAATATTTTTCTTTTAGTTTTTTTTTTTTCGAACGTGATTTTGTATGCGGGGGTATGTATTGCGGAACGCTTCTCTGTTTGTTTCATGGTCAAATCAGGTTTTAGAGGACCAAATTAGCATTTCTCGTTTTTCTAAGTCGTTCTTTTTTTCTTTTCTTTTTTTAATGTGAAAATTGCGGAACATGATTGTGCTTCTGTTTGACATGATGAGACTTATCTATTGGATCGCATGAAATGTACGTTTAAGCATGTGAATGCGCAAGATGAGCAACGTCTTCTAATCAAATTGTTGGTGTGGCAAATGGGTTTTCTAGGGTTTCTGTTGTGCATGTAGGCTTCCTAATTTTGTTATTAACGTTTAATCTTATGCCCAAGCAAATGCAAAATTAGCGGGAAATGAGAATTTTTTTTTTTTATTATTTATAATAAATTGGAGTCATTAAATTTTCATTTTAATTGTAAATTTGATAAAGCCTTTCATTGTGCTACAAGTGCTGACTGCTCTAGGGGCCTTTTTTGTTTGGTTTCTTTCAAGTGTGGGTTTTGATTTTTTGGGGGAGTGGCCAATTCATGTTATATTATTGATGATTATGGGAGTATCCAGATCTATCCTCCTAGAACCCGTGTTAGTGGGGAAGACACTGGTTGATGGCCATTTTAAGTAGTGAAATAGCTTTCTTGAAGTTTAGACATTCAATTGTAATAAAACTTCTTCACTAGCTGTAGTTGATATATTTGTATGAGCAGAGACTAGACTAGTGCTGCTAAGATGTTTGCAAATCGAAAACGTGAGTTTGATTTTACCTTTCCCAATTGTCTTTAGATTTGACTTGGTTGACTACTCAATCTAGCAGTAGGTACAGTTTTCCAAGAAACTCGAAAAGAGTCCCAGATTTGGTAGTTCATGGCTCATACTCCTCTGTTGTATGGATTAGGAATTTAGATTTAAAAGACTAGTGGATAAAGGGCTATCCAGAATTGAGATTTTAAGGGAAATTGTTATAGAGAGCACCTCTTTTGTGATTCTACAGTTCACTTGCAAGAAAAGAGATGTAATTACCTTTGATGCTATGGAATCAGAAATAAAAGATGTATAAAATGCTGAAAATCGTGGTGTTTTGGTGCATGGGGCTTTGGTGTTTGTATGAATGTTTGCTTTAGATGAGTTTATACTATCAAGGTTTGGAGTGAGTTAAGACATTGAACATTTCAATGTCTTCTGCGAGATCGAGCTTGTCCAAAAGTTTTTGTTCTTTTTATCTTAGATGACAGTTGAAGCTGGTTCTGCTTTTGAATCTTTAATATTTACATGCCTCTTTCCTAAACTCTTTTCTATTCAACTGATTTCTTGTTCCCTTGTACAGCCCTTATTGGGCATCTTCCTTTTTGTGTTTCTTTGCAATGTCTAGGGATGTTAAAAGTGAGTTAAGCCAATGCATGCAAGTAGACTAGACTAAACAGGTTTCTTCCTGTTATATTGAGGCCAATGCAAGTCTGTCTCTGAGTAAGAGTCCAAGATGTGTTAAAGATGCTGCCTTCACGCTAGTCATCTCTAGAGCTATGAGCCACAACAATTTTCACCAATTCTCACATGGCAATATTTTTCATATATCGAAAAAGCTTTTGAATATGAGTTTAAATTGTTATATGAAGTGTTTTGCTTCCTTCCCAACGTACCTCAGTGTACCTATTAGAGTTCCTAAGAGAATACTTAAGAAGTTAACTTTATCATGCTCTTGCATTGTCTGGGTACAGAGAATTGGATTTTTTTTTTTTAAGTGAGATTACATTAAAATAGAAAAGATAATCCATGAGGATGGGGGTGGGGGTGTAACAACCTATGGAAACGTGCTAGCCATATTTGCTCTATCACCCAAAAAAAATTAGTCAATTTGGAGTTTCTCTAGAATTCCTTATAAAACCCAGTGTCACCTAGTTACTAGTAACTAAGCAATGTGATACTTAACACTCATGACTATCTTTATAAACCACTCACTTTATGTGGACTACTCCTTATCTCCCCAATATGGGACTGGGGTGTTACAAACACTCCCTCTTAAACTCTTGACATCCTCGTTAAGATCACGTCATGCAGTGCTCCAGTATCATATGACCTGGCATTACTCGGTGGCTTTGATACCATTATTAACGACCCAGAAAAAGTACTAGCACATCTGCACTATCATCCAAAAAAAAAATTGTACTAGTCAATTTAGAACTTTCCTAAAATTCCTTATAAAAATCAGTTTCACCTAGTAATTAGGCAATGTAAGATTTAGCATCAACGACTATCTTTATGAACCACCAACTCTATGTGGTCTACTCCTTATCTTCCCAATATGGGACCATGGTGTTATAGAAGACACCCCTACATTAACATTATGTACACAAATAAAGTTAAAAAACTGGAATGGCCATATGAGTAGCCGGCCCAATAGTAAAGGGCCTCCAAAAGTGGTGGTTTGTGAGACAGAACAATGGTTGAACTGCCACAAGAGACATCCACTGTAATTGCAAGAAGACTGGAGAGTCACAACAAGAATGATAGCACTCCTGTGTGCCAGGACTGCGCTTTTGCGCTTTTTAATAAATTATCTCTTACTTATCAAAAAAAAAGAATGATAGCACTATAGATGACCGAACTAGAGCCACCAAAGAGGCAACACTGTGATGTCCGTCAGATCTAGATGAGCCTAGCGGTGGACATATAGTGGACTTCGGATCTGGACCTGGGTCTGGAAATCTCCATAAGCTAAAACGGTGCACCTGTTATAGAGATCTAGAGTAGTAAGGGAAATAAGGGAAATAAGGGATATACAGTTCTGCTGCTGAAGACCAAAGGGGCGATGGCGCGTGTAGCCCAGGGCGCGTTGGCTACATGACTAGAGGAGTGGGGCGACGATGGTGATGGAGGGGTGCGTGGTGAGAGAAGGAGACAGATGAGCTGTAGATCTGACTTCCAGAATCTATACAAAGGAGCAGAAAAAGAACAAGAAAAAAAAAAGAGGAGAAATAGGGGGAGGGTGAGGGAGAGAGGTGCATGTGGATGCAGGGGACCCTATTTGAATATTCAAGGAGGAGGCTTTTTGAGAGAAGGGGGGTGAGGGTTCAATAGGATTCTTGTTAGGTAAATGGTGAAGTTTAACATTGCGAAATTAAGCTGATAAAGACAAGTTGATTTAGAAGTTTCTTCTGTTGAACATTGGAGTTTGACATGTTTGCACACAGTATTCAATCCGAAGTGTGCTCCAGGTCATCAACTTGTATTTCTTTGTTGGACTCTCCTGGAAATTAATACTTTCTTTATTTCTAAAGCCCTTTGCTGAGTCTGAGAAGTAAATCCTTTTTTTTTCATAGATAATAATGAGTTTTATGAGATCCATGTTTCTGTTCTCTCCCTCTTCTCCCCTGTCAATACTTTAGAGATTGTTTTTGGAGTAAAATCATCTTCCCTTTGTATTTTCTCTTTCCAATTATCATGTTCATGTGTGTGTGCCAGGTCTTCAGTGGGTGTTGATGTTGGATGTGCAGATGAAATTGGCCTTTGTGTATATACAATTTCCTTTTTCTGATATATTGCTTCACTTACCAGTTCTCTGTAATGCTTGTGTTTATTGCATTCTACTGAGACACTTGACTCATCAATTCTGGATGCAGGTGAGAGACCTGTTAAGCCAGATAACTTGACACAGCAGGTATTTGCTAGCTACTTCTTTTAAAAAATCGTTAGTTTTGATTCTTTTTATATATTTTGGTGGGATGGTAAATATGTTCCGTTAGCACTTCATTTTGTAATTTATTATCAGCCACTTTCGCCCAAAGATGAAAGGATTGTTTCAGCGAATCCTTCTCCGGATGCAGTCATCATAGGAGCGTCAAGGGATGTCAACGAACAACAAGAATCTTCAGAAGCAGCTGGAGATCTGAGCAATGTCCATCCGCTCAATGCTTATGTTTCTCATGAACAAAATATATCATATGGTGGTTAGTTTGTTGATTTTTGGTTCTCTTAACAATTTAGGATGAAGCTCTTAGTTGTGATGGTAGCCATGAGATATTGTTTTTTTTTTTTTATATAAGTAAGAAGCCAATCTCATGGTGGTAGCTATGAGATATGTTCCTGTAAATTTGAGTATTTTGACACTTCTTTGCACTTTAAGCCATTTTGAAAGTGTGATCACTTGAATACAACATTTTTAAGTTTCAGGAATTCATAAAATATATCTGGAATACATAAATATCTTTATATGCCAACCTGTAGAAAGATCTGTTTTGAAATTGAATTTAAACAAAAAATTCATAAAATAGTGATGGCCATTGTTCATAGGTTCTGCTTCCTCTTACCATAAATCATTTACATTATAAATCAATGTAAATAATTTATAATATTACTTAATGTTGTTCAAACATTCGCTCTTGATTCAGGTTATAGCAATAGCACTGGTCTTTGGGATGGATATTCTCCCTATGTTAATGCTGATGGCATGCATGTTGTATCACCGGTGAGGATAAAGCTCATATTCATGCAACTTTTCAGATTCATATTTGAATCCAAACTTACCATTTTTTTTCAATTTTTTCCTTCTTAGGTCATCTACAATGATAATCCATCTGTTGTGTTTCATTCTGGTTATGGCTACAATCATGAAATGGCATATGGACAATTTTCTCCAGTTGCTACACATCTGCCATCTTTAATGGTGGATGGCCAGCTTTACTCTTCACAGCAAGTCCCATTTTCTCCATCTTATTATGCGCAAGCCACTGCTCCAAGTTTGCCTCATATGTCTTCAGCTATTCCAATTTCACCAGCTGACCTGATGGTGCCAGAGAGTAGCAACATTGACACAATGCTTTTTGGGCCAGGATCAGGTTACTTACCAAGTTTTGGTACACTTGGTGGAGGGAATATCTCTGGAAATCTTGGTTCTAGTCCTCTAACATCTCCAGCAGCTTATCCCCAACCAATTGGCATACTTGGATCGTATGAGCACAATGTTGGACAGGTTTGTTTTCAGTTGATTTTGGATATCATCATTCCTAATGATATTATCGCTTTGGCACCGAAGGCCACACTGCATGTTTGAATCCCACACAACAATGCTATCAAAAAGAGTCATTCAAAAGTGAGGAAGATGGCACCAATGAATAGGATTGTAATCTAACTTGGAGAATATTGCTTAATATTTCTTAATAATAAATTCCATTAGATAATCTTGTTTTCGCTATTTAAAAAAAAAGGTAAATACAACTCTCACATCGGCATAGAACACTCCTGTTAATCTCCCACTCTTGCTTTTGTTTTGATGAATCTATGTTGCAACATTATTAAAATATCAGATATTTCAGAAGTCTAAGGGACCAAGTGAGCTTTGTCATTCTTTTTACTAATATTTTATCAACCTTAATTGATCAAGATAAGTGAAAAATAACCCTAAAATGGTTTCTTTGTCCAGAACTTAAATGACTATCATGTCTTTTTAAGCAAGGGTATCCCGGGGGTACCAAATTTTGAGAATACCTGCTGAAATCCACCCTAAACTATCGTGCCCCTTCTGGGATGAAGAAATGGACTGATCCTATCTACAGGCTTTATGGATAAGTCAAATCCTAACTGTACATGCTGAACATTATTTGATGCAAACTATTAACTAGCAAAGTATGATCGCTTTTTGAGGTTTTGAAATTAAACGTTTGGGTACTGGTTGCCATTTCAAAATTACATTGGCTGTAAATTAACCAATTTGTTTTTTTTAAGTTTTGTGAAGTATGATGTCCCTGGCTCACTTGAACTACATATTGCTGCTTAAACTTCTAGCTCAGCGACACACCAAAAAAGAAAAGAAAAACTATCCTTGCCATTTAGTAGCACTTTAACTCCGGATAAATGTAGACATGCTAGTTTCATGTCTGACATTTATTTATCATTTAATTTCAGATTTCTCAACAACAGAGACAAATGCATGGATATGGCTTGGTGTCGAGTTCCTTTAGCGGACGCTACCCACATGGTAGTTCTTATCAAAGCTCTACCTTTGGTGGTGCTTCAATTTCTTATCCAGTTGCTAATGACCGGAATCGTCTCACTCTTGACAAGGGAAGGAGAAGAGAGAGGGACAGCAACTCAATTTGCCTTTTTAATGATTCACAGAATATCTTCAACGACCGCAATCGTGGTCCAAGGGCTTCAAAGCTGAAGAGCAAGAATGCCACCGAACAGGGTTCTTCATCTGTTGTTAGCAAAAACATTTCATCTACTTCTGGAATTCATCTTGATTCATACAACCAGCAGGATTTTGTTACGGATTACGAGAATGCAAATTTTTTTATCATCAAATCTTTCAGTGAGGACAATGTTCATAAAAGTGTTAAATACAATGTTTGGGCCAGCACACCACATGGGAACAAGAAACTAGATGCTGCTTATCATGAAGCAAAGGAGATTAAAGCCAATTGTCCAATATTCCTATTGTTTTCAGTATGTTGCTTTGAACAACAACTTTTTAGTATTTCCTATTTGTTGGAATACAATGATTGAAGCTATTGTCATTTCTTCTTCTTGACATTTTGCATTTATGAACCTCTTGAATGAGTCTCATTTTGATGTATATGACACCACACTGTCAGAGTTCCAAATCAAGAACTCTGCCATATCACAAGTCTCTTGAGCAAGTGATCACTTTCAAGTGCGTTGATGTCTACATTATATGATTTTGATCTAGCATGCACATAATGCTTTACTCTATGGCGTTATTGTAGTGTCTGCAATGCAAGCTCCTTTTTTTCTTTCTTTAGAAAGATGTTTACAAAATGCTTTAGGGAAATGCTTATTATTTACTTGCTTCTTTTATAGTGGAAGATGAGATGTACTAGACATATCACTTTTAAGTTAGTTGCTTGCACTTCAATTCATGAAAGGGGTTAACTACATTTACCCCTCTAACTATCATCTTTTTTGCAATGTCTCCCCAATATTTTAATTTTCGCAAAATCCCCCCTAACCTATCATTTGGGTTGCAATGTCCCCCTTTTGTCATATTGGTTCGCAAAAGGGGGACATTCCAACCCCAATGTGATTCTTCTTGGAAAAATTTCTTCTACTTTTCTATTTCTTTCTATTATATTTCCTGGCTTTAGCAGTATTAGTACCTATGGCAACATACTAGGGGAATAACTTGTTTGATTTCTTTTTTTTATAACTGATAGGTATTATAAGAAACTTGCCTCCTTTATTCCAGTTCAAATTTTCTGCTGCTGTGTCTAAACTTCATTTTTTTGCACCTATTTAATAAGTCCCTTCAGATTTTTCTGGTTAAAATTTTTGCAGGTGAATGGTAGCGGCCAGTTCTGTGGTGTAGCTGAAATGGTAGGACCTGTAGATTTTGAGAAGGATGCAGATTACTGGCAGCAAGATAGATGGAGCGGGCAGTTTCCAGTTCGGTGGCACATCATTAAAGATGTTCCCAATGTTCGATTCCGTCACATTCTACTTGAAAATAATGATAATAAGCCTGTTACTCACAGCAGAGATTCTCAGGAGGTAGCAGTTAATTGATTATAAAGACAAAAGCACACACACATACTCACGTATACAAACACGTATATACTTCCTTCTTTTTGATAGAAACTAAAACTGTTCTCATGCTTATAATTGATGCGTTCAGGGACACCTAGACATTGTTTAGATGGCTGCTAATTGTCACACCCCCAAAGGAACCCATTGCCTTGGTTGATGTTGCTTTTTTCCTGAATAAAATTTCAACTTTTCCCTCTGTTGATAGGTTTGTTGACTCAGGCTTTGGCCTGAGAAAGGCCGACTGCCAAATTTTCAGACTGAGAGCTCAAGGGCTCTCGTAGTTTACCTAGTGGAAACGGAGAAATCTTAGATTGAAGGGCATATTGTGGCATGTAGTGGGATGCAGGATTGTGGAACAGGTTACTTTGGTAGGTGCAAAAAGCATATCTGATATCATGTCAATACTGTCCCTAGGTGTGTAACTTACGCGCATCCCCACAATCACTAAGTTAATGTTGGTGTTATGGTTAAATGTTACCTCACATATAAAGTGACTCTAAAGAGTGAAATTAATATATGTGTTTGGTTAGCCCTAATTATGGCCCTTAGCTTCTCATGTTATAATAGTATATGACATCAGTAAATTATTATTCATCAGGAAAAAAGAAAAAGAAAAAACTTTAATAGTGACCCAACTGGTGTCAAACCTCTGTTTATATTTTCCATCAAGACAAATATTGTACTTTGCCGTACGTACTTGATAAATTCAGTTTATTGGCATTTACTTCCCTGGCTAGGCATTTAGTAAAACTCTGCTCAATTGTTGAATAATTGAGTTACATCTGGCTTGGGTTTTCTCTCTTGATGCTGAAAAATTTTCAGGTGAAACTGGAAGAGGGTATTGAGATGTTGAAGATTTTCAAGGATTACGATGCACGTACATCTATCCTAGATGATTTTGATTTTTATGATGAGCGGGAGAGAGCCTTGAAGGAAAGGAAGGCCAGGCAGCAAGCTTGTTCAACAGCAGATATTCCTGATTCTCTTGCTGACGAGTCTGTTAATCAACTGTCTGATAGTTTAGCCCAAGCCCTCAAGTTGGAAGTGAGTAGTAATAAAGAAGTAGCAGCTACTGAGCACAGTGGTAGCTCAAGAGCAGATGCTCCACTTTCACTTGCCCATGATGAAATGAACCAAACGTCTGCTAGCTTTTCGCAAGCCTTACAGTTGGAAGAGAGTAACAATGGATTCCCGGGATCTGAAACAGGTGGACTCAAGAATTGAGTCTGCCAACAAGAGGACAACAGTTGGTTTGACTGCTTGTAGCATTTAGTTGAAGGTGTTGCCAGCATCTTTGGCATGCACTCCTTGTACCCTTGTGATTTTATGAATTATAGGGTGCTGACAATAGTTGAGGTCATAATTCGGTTGGGCTGCAAACTGACCTCTGTTTTTTTTCGTTGGATCAATTGTTCAAAGCAGTTAGGAGGTAATCGAGGCATGCTCGGCAAGGAGGGAGGACGGCTGTTTGATATCTGACACTTTCTTATGAATTTTCTCTTTAATTGTTTCCTCTTTAAGGTAAATTGTTTTTGGTGTTGTGGATGATGTTGGAGCAGCATCTGTATACTAGGCTGATTCCTATACAGTTGTAACGCTACATTCTTATACTAGTTAACGGTGCTGCAAAGGATGCTGAAACCCTTGTAAGGGGGCAATTTAATTGAATAAAGTACTAAAAATGAATTTGTTAGAAGTAGGACAAATTATTGTCTTGATTGTTCTTTTTGTGATGCCAATGACACAGTGGGTGGTTTTGTTCTAAAGCAGCAATATACAAGAAGAAACAAATTAAAAAAATCTGTCTTCTGTGATTTTTGTTTTGTTTGGGTGTTGTGCTTCCAGATTTTGTCCAGAACTGGACCACAACAAGAACATTAATCCATATGGAAGGAAGCCTATCCTCTTCTGAGTAGCATAACAATCACACTCTTGCTGAGTTGTAAACCTCAATATATTTCCCAGCCGTGTTGTTCCAGCTATTGTCCACTTCCATAACCTTCCCTATAATGCCATTCCATTCATCTGCTTCTGCATCCATCAAAATAAATGACAATTTTTTGTTACAAAATGGAGTAATCTCACACAAAGATTGATTCCAATGTATTCTATCTATGACCCTCATTTCCACCCCATCGATTTCATAGTTGAAAATATTTTAAACAAGGCAATTTGAACTACTGGAGGTGGTTGAATTTTCTTGAGGGAATGTGATTGGTGATAAATTTGAAGATCTCCAGGGACCTTGGTGACAACTTTTTTCTTTTTTCGTTAAGTACCTTACTGACCACTTAGAAACCTCAAGAATTATAATATTGAAAAAAAAAAATGGAGAAGACTTGATTAGGTTATCTGCTCTCAAAACCTAGCAATATTAGCATTCCTCCTCATAGAAGACTGAAGCAGTCTAAGCAGTATGCAGTTATAAAAAGATCATCAGCAACAAGATGATACAGAGTCTAACTAGATGGCACTTACTCTCTCTGTAGTGAGCAAATGCACGGTCTAGAGCCCAATTTAAGGATCCTTCATCAATTCCCTCAAAAACAAACCTGAAATGTGAGTAAATAAAAAGTTAAGCAAATAAACAATGACATCAGTAAAACACTTGTGCCAGCAGAATTCAGGACTGAATAACCTGGTGTATAAAGGTAACAATTTTTGGGTCATTTACATGGTTCAAAAGAGAGAAATACTTCAATTCATTTAACTCATACCAACTACTTGAGAGTTAGCTATATGAATCCTTTCCAGCCATCTTGTTCCCAAATTTCAAAGAGCATAGAATTTTAGAGAGGTTAAACCTTTTATTATAGAAGATCACAATCCTTCTAAGGGATACTTAAAATGACAAAGGTCTGACTGCTTAATAGTCCACATTGAAGTGGTGACCAAAAAGGAGTGCAACTGAAAAGTTTCCATCTTGACCAGATATTGAAAATGATCAAGTCATGAAGTAACATGACTTCAAAAGCAACAATTCAAAGTTCTAAAATAGATTTGAAGTACAAATCCATGCTCAAAGTTTCTAGAGAACCAAAGCTATATGGATATTTTAAAGCCAAGGGCCTAAAGAGTAAGCCATCTCACAATTAGTTGTCAAAGGACTCTTGAACTCATACAAATTAGCTTAGTTTCCTAGACAGCTCATGGTTTCTCCTAACTTGGAAGGGTTACAGGTAGGCATTGATGTCACAAAAATCTCATGGTGAAAGTAGGAAAAAGAGAGGAGAAAGAAGCAAAAAAGGGGTAGAAAGAAAGAAGCTAAAAGGAGAGAAGAAATGAGAATCAATTCCACATATTTTTTATTCCATCAAAGTCTACCTCCATTAGAGTACAAAGCACTCTCAAATAGACTAACAATGAAACCCCAATCTAATTGACTTTGAGCAAAGTCCATTTATTGAATTATAAAGACACCCTTGACTCTTGAAATTTAACTAAAACATAAAACTAAATAGTAATAACCCAATTAACTAATAGGACCCAAATTAAACTACATGGACCAATATTACCAGAAAATTAAAAAAATTAGACTTTGATCTCTAAAATTAAAATAAAAGATGCATACAGCCATAAATGCACAAATTGCGAGATCATAAGGAGCCATTGTCCAGAGCGGTAGTAAAAGTGAGGCTGTCATGTGCAACTGCACAGATTTGACTTGAGAGCGACTACTTCATGCAAAAATGCTGAACTTGGGACAGTATCCAAGCCACCCCTCTTCTAGAATCTCACTTAAGTGAGACCAGCAATTTTTAGTGACAAATTACTAGATCATGCATATCACATTAAAGAAGATATCGATAAATTAAAAACACGGAAGGCTCAATGCAGCAAGGGGATGAAACTGACATCATGGCTTAGGACCTGCTGATATTGCTTTGGTATATCATAATGCAGTGGGTAGGATTTATATAGAAACCAAAATTTTTTCTTTAAATGTATAGAATAAAAGTAGAATACGCAATTGTCTTCAGTCAAATGGCATCTTCTCATTCCATAAGACAAGAGTAAAGGGTATAGTTGTGGGTTGTATCCATATGGGTGCATTGTATTTACCTATCAGTAAATAAATAAATATATAAAAATAGAGTACCCATTAGCTCTGTCATTGTTTGACTGATCATCCATGTCAAAAACTGTGTCTGCAAGACCACCAGTCTTTCTTACTACTGGGACCTGCAACAATCATTCAATCCAAATGAGAAATTCACCTCATGTCAGTCTTCCCCAAGAACCTATGTAATGCATCTATAGTACATGCAAACATCATCTAAAAAAAAAAAACCACTATTGTAGCAAAGACGTAGGCAGCACCGTGGAAATTAATCATGTTTAACCGGGGATGTACCTCCTTTCAACATCCCACTAATCACATAATCATTAGCATCTCATTTTCAGATTGTTTCTCCAAAAGTTGCCAGTCACTATGACCACCAGAAGATTATTAAAAATTGAGCTTTCACTACTATTTCTTACTACTTTTTTTTTAAAAAAAGTAACTGTTTCTTACTGTTGTCATCATAATATAGATAGCAGAATGACCTAATCATTTTATTGAAGTACATACTGCTCCATAACGCATTCCAATCATTTGGGAAAGTCCACAAGGCTCGTACATGGAAGGAACTAACACCATGTCTGCTGCAGCATAGAGCATGTGGGACAGCTCTTCACTGCATAGAAAGCATATCACGAACAAGAAAATATTAGTTCAGTCAGTAACCAGTGACAGTCGTGTACATGTTATTTCAGTTAAAAGAGGGTAGTTTATATTGCTAGGGAACTTCAGTGAGAACTAAGGAATGAATTTCTCTCCAACCTACAAATAATTAGAATTTGCAAGTTACAACAACAATAACAATATTAGAGATCGGGTGAGCCCTAAAGGAAAAAAAAAAAAAAACAATATTAGAGATACAATGAAAGAAATTCTAGGAATTGAGTAACTGTTGTATGGTGTTCAAAAAATGATTTACCTAAACATCAACAGGATCCGGATGGAAGGACCTTGATTATGCTACAAGAAAAAAGTATGATAAATGAATGTTGGTAGCTCCTCAATTTATTTGCACTTTAAAACAAAAAGACTGCGAAAAATCGTATCTATCCCACAAACTCAACATTTCATAGAGAATTGAACCTATATGAGTCACATTAACATACTTCAATTAAATGTAAATTTACATAATGTAATTAGACAGATCAAGCACCAAATGGTGCTTATATCATGAACAGAGCTGAGGTATAATTGCAATCCATGTTTCATGGACATGCCCAAGCGGAGGGTTGTCCAAGTGTCCAACATATTGGGCATGGACACATGACATACATGCCTCTGACACGTGTTGAACACAAACCTGAATGAAATAATACTCCTCCATGCAGGAAACAGGAGAGATACAGCTTGAACACGGCCAGGACACAGCTCAAACATGGTGGTACAATTTTATTTTATTTTATTTTTTTTAATTTAAAATTTTAGAGGCATAAGGACTTCCAAAATTAAGTAAATAAATAAAGGATGAGACACCACTTACTATGAAAATGAGATGAAATTATTTTGTTTTGATCCAAATTGATTGAAGATATTAAGGTCCACATACTTTTACTATGATTTCTACATTCTTAGTATTACATAAGAGTCTTTGATTTCTCCATACATTCCTTTTTTAAGCTTTCCAATAAATAATGTGTATGTAAATTATATTCTCAAACTATGTATATTTACATAGATACTTAGTGTCCCTGCCATGTTGTATCGGATGACATGTCGTGTGTCCATACAATCTATGAATTCTAGCACAATCTGTAAGACCAAAATATCAGAACCATTACCAATTTTGCAAGCCCTTCGAATTCTCTTTCAACCCGAACATCTGAAGCTTTCCCGAGTATGACCATCTGCCCACCCTAAAAGTGACTCCATTGGAAAAGATGGAAACCAATTGAAATCATATCGTGAACTTGGTTCAAACTCAGGCAGTCAAATTAAGAAAATAAAGCATATATAAAGAGAAAACAACATCAAACTTCCCAAAATTTAGTAAATTAACAGATGCTTCACAAATGAACACTTCTTGTTTGCATGATATACATCTATGTGTCGAATACAACAGTGTGTCAGCAGACCCTAAATAAACCTCGCTCAAGACAAAAATAATCATCAAACCTAGGTCTTCTTAAAAGTATCAACCAGCTGAAAGATGAGAAATTATTCTCCAAAATCTCATCCAAGGAAGACAAAAGCTGATTATTGAAATTAAGAAAGAAAACAAATAAAACTTTGACTGCATATTTGATTTAAATGACATCATCTCAAAAGGATCTTGTTGTGCAAAAGACCATACAATTATGGTAAATAAGACAAAACAATCACACTCAAGCACACCAAGAATTTACGTGGTCCCTCAATGTGAGATATGTCCATATGCAGAGGCGATCATAAAGAAATTCACTATCAAAGATAGAAATACAAAATGGTAAAGAGAAAATCACTCAGAATCTAAAGCCTCAATATACCCAAATCTGACTTTCACACAAGATATTCTTCCCCAAAGGAGGAAACAACAGGACAAACTTTTCTTTTGCTGGGACAAACAGCAGCACAGTTTCACTCTTTTTTCTCTCATTGTCGCACATCTCTTTCTTTTATATTTTTTTTTCTCTCACGCACAACATGCTCTCTCTTTTTCTTTGTGTAGTGCGTCGAAGAAGAAACAAAAGGTTTTTGTGTGGCGCTATGCTTTTTCTCACAATACGAGACCTAGAGTGCAGCTCCCTTTTTTTATAAAACACTAAGTTGGCTACCAAAGACAAAATACAAGTCGATGAATGAAAGAAATCCTCTCCTTCTCCAAGGAATAATTGCTGTTGGGTGCCACCAACTTGATGGGTCAAGTCACACGCACGTCAACAAATCAAGGCAGAAGTTGTTCAATTGTTCAAAAGAAAGTGGATTACATTGCTGAAAACTTTTTTCCCCATTCAAAAAGAGAATATGCTAATTCCTATTGAATCCTAATACTCTTAATTAACCACGCTTATATGAATTTGGGATTCTTTTATGGTGATTGAATTGTAAGATGGACTGAACTTAATTGAAATTTGGAATGGAAAAATGGATTTGTATTGAAAGAACGATTACAGCTGAATTGTGAACTTGTATTCAAGAACTGCAAGGAAAAATGGATATTACATGTAACAGACTAAGGGCTATCGGCTAATTCTAACTAATGGGCTAACAGAATACATCTTCGATAAAACTGAATAACCGCCTCTCACTAGGTTATATACTACCAGACTTTCAATAGCCCAACAGCATAGCCCAATCGCACGTTTCAGCCCAATAAGCCCAACTCCATTTCCCTCTTGCTGACTCTTCATTCTCCCGCATCCTTATCCTTATCTTTACTGAGATTTCCCACCAGCCAAACTATGACACGTGGCCTTATCTTGTTATCATGGAATACAGCTCATGCTGCTCTTCACTCTAACCCATTAGCCGTTCAGACTAACCCAGACCTTTCTCGATCCTTCCAACGTCTTCTCCATTCAAACTTCCTTCCAACGTCTTCCTCTATTCAACGCTTAACAATACCTCCCCCTCAAAAACACCTTGCCCACAAGGTGTGGGTAAGCTGTCTTCAAGCTGTGATAAGGCTCCCAGGTAGCTTCAATGGCTAGCTGACCTGCCAGCGAACCAACAGCTCCACCAACGGCCGGTTGTGAACCTTTCGGACACGGGCGGGAGAGAATCTCTTCTGGTTCTGGCCTCAAGTTGCCATGGGGATCTACCGGTGGGAGCTGAGGAATAGCCATAGAAGTGCTACCCAGCTTCTGTTTAAGTTGCGATACGTGGAAAACTGGATGAATCAAGGATCCTTCCGGCAGATCTAATCGGTACGCCACCGATCCCACCCTCTTCAAAATCTTGAAGGGTCCGTAAAATCTTGGTGAAAGCTTAAGATTCCGGCGAGTGGATACCGAGATTTGGCGATAAGGCTGCAACCGTAAGAACACCCAAGTACCTTCTTCAAAGTTTCTCTCAGTGCGTTTTAGATCAGCATACTTTTTCATTCGGTTTTGGCTTTTTTGCAGGTTTTCCTTGAGCAACTTCAAGATGGCATCCCTGGATTTCAGCTGCTCGTCCACCGAAGCTAACTTGGTAGTCCCCGGCATGTAGGTAAGCAGCCGGGGAGGTAAGTAACCGTACATGGCCTCAAATGGAGTAATTTTAGTGGAATGATGCATAGCTGTATTATAGCAATACTCTGCTAACGGTAACCAGTAGCTCCAATTCTTTGGCTTGTCCCCTATCATGCATCGTAGATAATTTTCCACATATTTGTTGACTGCTTCTGATTGACCATCTGTTTGAGAGTGATAAGCTGTACTGAATGCCAAAAATACCCCCTGTGCTTTGAAAATTTCTGTCCAAAACTTGCTTGTAAATGTTGGGTCTCTGTCTGATATAATAGAATTTGGCATGCCATGAAGTTTGAATAATTGATTGATGAATATCTGAGCCAATTTGTCTGCTGTATATGGATGTTTGAGTGGTAGGAAGTGTGCATATTTAGTTAATCTGTCCACAATGACCCAAATAACACTGAATCCTTGAGAAAGAGGTAACCCTTCTATAAAATCCATAGAGATGCTAAACCATGGCCTTTCTGGAATTGGTAAGGGCTGTAAAAGGCCAGCAGGAGATAAATTCTCTATCTTTACCCTTTGGCAAGTGTCACACTCCCTGATGAACTTTTTTAGATCAGACCTCATTCCTGGCCAGTAGAAATCCTTCCTTGCTCGATGTAGGGTTTTATCATACCCTGCATGACCAGCAGAGGGGCTGGCATGCACAAAGTGCAAAACTTTGTCCTTGAGGGCTGATCCTATGTATAGTCTTCCTTTATACAATAGGACACCATCTCTAAGGGAAAATTTTGGATTCTGCAGTGAGCCTTCCTGTAGCTTAAGCAATAATTCTTGCATGTGAGAGTCAGAGTCATAACTGGTCTTCAATTCAGTTAACCATTCCAGTGTAGGGTAAGAAATGACTGCAAGAGTAGCTTCCTGCTCATGCTCTTCATCTCTTCGTGACAGTGCATCAGCTACTTTATTGTCTTGCCCCTTTTTGTATTCCACTAGAAAGTCATACCCTAGAAGCTTAGAAACCCATTTCTGTTGCATAGGAGTTCCAATCTTCTGTTCCAATAGAAACTTTAGGCTTTGATGATCAGTCTTGATTTTGAAGGGGTGGCCCAGCAAGTATGGCCTCCATTTCTTCACTGCTGAAACTAGAGCCAGTAACTCTCTCTCATAGGTTGACATGGATAAGAATCTTCCTTTTAGAGCTTGGCTGTAGAAAGCAATAGGTCTTTGATTCTGCATAAGGACTGCTCCAATTCCCTTCCCCGAGGCATCACACTCAATTATGAATGATTGAGTGAAATCTGGTAAGATCAAAACTGGTGGGTTTGTCACTGCTGCCTTTAGTTCTTGAAAAGCATTCTCAGCTTCTTCAGACCATAAGAATGAATTCTTCTTAAGTAATTGTGTTAAGGGTGCTGCAATAGTGCCATATCCCCTTACAAACTTTCGATAATAGCCTGTAAGACCTAAAAATCCCCTTAAGGCCTTTAATGACTTCGGTCTAGGCCAATCCACCATAGCCTTCAGTTTCTTAGAGTCAGCTTGAACCCCTTCGGCAGAAATGATATGCCCCAAATAATCAATCTCAGGGCAACCAAATTTGCACTTACTCTTCTTTGCATAGAGTTGATGTCGCCTTAGGATTTCCAGAGTTAGTCGTAAGTGATGTAGATGATCTTCCAAAGTCTGGCTATATATAAGAATATCATCAAAAAACACAAGAATGAATTTTCTTAAGTAAGGACGAAAGATATCATTCATTAAACTCTGGAAAGTTGCTGGTGCATTAGTCAAGCCAAATGGCATAACTAAGAATTCGTAATGGCCTTCATGAGTTCTAAAAGCTGTTTTAGGAATGTCTTCATCTCTTACCCGAATCTGGTGGTATCCAGATCTTAAATCCAGCTTAGAATATACCTTAGAACCATGTAATTCATCCAGCAGCTCATCAATGACTGGAATTGGAAACTTATCCTTCACTGTTTCATTATTCAATGCCCTATAGTCCATACACATCCTCCATGAACCATCAGCTTTCCGGACCAGCAACACGGGAGATGAGAAGGGGCTTTGAGATGGTTTGATGACCCCTGTAGCTAATAACTCCCGGACAATTTTTTCAATCTCTTCTTTTTGACAATAGGGATATCTGTAGGGTCTCACACATACTGGTTTTGCATCCTGTTTAAGCACTATTGCATGATCATGAGATCTGCTTGGGGGTAACCCTTTTGGCTCGGCAAAAACATCTTCAAACTCTCCCACTAAGTCATTAACAGCCATATTTTCATTTAAAACAGTGGTTTCC
>FXXK01001184.1:11653-79931 GCA_900184695.1 Betula pendula | reverse complement strand
CATGATCATGAGATCTGCTTGGGGGTAAACCCTTTTGGCTCGGCAAAAACATCTTCAAACTCCCCCACTAAGTCATTAACAGCCATATTTTCATTTAAAACAGTGGTTTCCTCATTGTTTTCCATCAACTGCAAGAAAATTCCTTTCTTGTCTTCCTTAGCATCATCAGGTTGGTAAGAGTCTATTAACATGTTAGGAACAGCCAATCCTTGTAATAGAAATGTAGTTTTAGCAATTGTAAATTCCATAGTCAAATCCTTGAAGTTCCATAGGATAGAACCTAAGGTAATTAACCATTGAACTCCTAAAACAATATCACAACCAGCTAGATCAAGTACAAAAGCTTCAGTGATACAAGAAAATTTCTGCATTTGGATTCTTACACCAACACATTTTCCTTCACTTAATAATTGCTCTCCATTAGCAACTTGGACTTTAATTCTGCTCTCTTTATTGCACTGCAACTGAGTTTTTCTCACTAAAGCAACATCCAAAAAATTATGTGTACTGCCACTATCAATAGGATCACCACCTTTTGATATTCAACCCTGCCAACAATCCTCATAGTTTTAGGGTGTGCACTACCCGTGATAGCATGTAGGGAAATTTCTGGATGTTCTTCTGTGTAAGTAAATTCCATATAATCTGATGTTTGTTTATCAGATTCTAGGTTTTGATTAGGCTCTTCCTCTCCCCAACTTTCTACACCTTCAATGATAAAAAGTTTAGGGTTTGGACATCTATGACCTCTTTGCCATTTAGCATCACAATTGAAGCATAAACCCTTAGCTCTCCTTTCTTCCATTTGTGCTTGAGAAATTTTCTGTACTGGAACATTGGCCTTTAAAACCCCCCCACTTGTTTGATTAGGAGTAGGGTTAATGACCTTCTGAAAACCAGAACTTGAGGAATTCCAATTGTTTGGTTTATAACTTCTCCTAGCATTCAAAACATGCTCCTCTTGGATTTTAGACAATCCATAGGCAGCCAAGAGAGTTCTTGGATTAAACATCCGTACAGGTAGTCTAATTTCTTCTTTTAAGCCACTTAAAAAACAGCTTAATTTGAAATTTTCAGATAACCCACTCAGCCTATTAGATAAGGCTTCAAACTTTCCCTTATATTCTTCCACACTAGTCTGCTGTTTCAGTCTAGTTAATGCTTCCATAGGATCATCATAGGCACTAGGACCAAATCTGTCCAATAGTGCTTGGGATAAAATTTCCCAATTAGGTAAAGCCCCTGAATGATGTAAATCTTGAAACCAAACTAGGGCCTTTCCTTCCATATGGAAAGAAGCCAACAATACTTTTTGGTCCCATGGTATTCTATGAACAAAAAAGTACTGGTTTGCCTTATAAATCCACCCCATAGGATCAGTACCTTCAAACTTAGGAAAGTGGATTTTTACTGACCTTGGAAATAAGGTGTTGCTGTCCTCCCCATGAAACTGTCTTGCATTTCTCTCTTGGAAATTCTGCATTCTAGGAATTCTGTCTCCCTGTGGAGGGAACCATCCTCTGCCATCATCATGCATTGATTGCCACCCGTTGTTGACTTCATGTGAATGCCTATCTGGATAATGGTCCTCATGCTCATATTTCCATGCTTGATGGTCTTCTTGATAGTATCTCCTAGAATCATGATTATCATACTGTGGTATTTCAGCCTCTTTATTCTTAGTTGTGCTGAATTCTCCTTGAGCCTTTTGTTTGTTGTGTCCAGCAGGTTCTCCCCACTGATGATTGCAATCTGCTGGAGAAGGACTCTTTGCATTGCTGGTTTTGAATTCTTTGAGTTGTTCCAATACGAGCTCAATCTTTTTGTCTAACCGGGTTTCTATTGCACCCAGATTCTGTTCTTGCTGCTCAAATCTCTGTTCTTGCTGCTCCACGGTCTTCTTCAGACTTGCCATATATTCAGAGATCTGGGTCAATCTTGTGCCTTCTGCCATGGAAGCTCCAGAAAAGTGCTTTGATACCACTTNTTATCATTAAACTCTCAATGTTTCAAGAATAAAAAAATTTTTGGCAGCTACTGCAAATTTTGAGGGTTAATGGGTACCGGAGAAGGCGGTGATTGCCAGTTAGAGGCTTAAAGTATCAATCAGGGGTTTTTAACTTGACTTGCATGTCTCAAATGTAAAATTTCACCCTTAAGTTGTCCATCAGCCTTCCAATATAACAGCCATGGACTAGCACAATATTTTATAAGGAAAAATTTTTATAAAAAATGTAAGGCGCCCATAGGTACACCGGTAGTATACAAAGAAAAGCACCTATCTAAAATGAGTAAAAGAAAAACCCGCAAAACACCAAAAGCTCTCAAACCCGAGGCCCACATGAAATGCTCAACACTTAAAAACATGAGCCTTGTTTTTCCCACACCTTGAGGACGCGCCTGTAGATTCATAGTTAATGGAGGATTATAAATTAAGAAGTTCCCTTCTACCTCTGGAAAACAAGCACCCTTAACCTCTCAATAATGATCATTTTCAATGGCTGTTATGAGATCCACAAGCTGGTCCTCATTCCCCTCACATGAAAGCCCCATCACCGAATCAATATCCTTAATACAAAAATGACCCCAATCCAAGGGAGTGATAGGAGGAAAAATACCTAGATCATCCCTCACAACCAACGCCAACGATGAATCCAGACCTGACGGGCTGATAACACCTCCCTTATCCATCACCGAAGGAGACTGATCAACCGCCAATATCTGGGAACAAACCAAACCCAACTCAGGCGAACAACAACGCATCACAACAGAGGAACTTGAGTTGAAAAACCCCCGCCATAGAAGATCCCTCGCCGGAGGGGGGATTCTTGACAGTAGCACTCCGAATCACCAAATCATGGGCAACCTCCAGCGAAGTTTGGGCTGCGATCTTGACCAACAACGAAAAGGGGCACGGGTTCAGGCTGAAGACTCATCAGGCGGAGCACTGAACACCGACACGACCTCGACGATCAGGCTATTATCCATCTTCGAGAATCTATTGTCCTTGGACTTACGGTTGTAGAATTTCAAAGGCTTGGGTTTGGGTGCCGACAAAATCGTAGTATCCACCAACGAGCACTGAATTGGTGAAACATCTCCATCAAGCAGGAGCCCTCTTGGCTCAACAAACACTTTGGGCCCAAGACCTACCAGCACACACGGCTCCGACGAAACCAAAACGAGACTATCAGCGTGCTCAGACAGATTTGACCTAGTCAGAGCAACCCCATCGTACCAAAACACACCAGTCATAATTGCTAGAGCAAGCCCCTCCTTCGGCGATGCCTCTGTAGAACCAACAAAGGCCAGAAAAGCCTTTGGCGGAGACACCCACAAACCAGCCCCTTCCAACCCGAGAATGTGCCCAAGAATCCCTTCAAAACCCAAACAAAAAGCCCTCTTGGAGATGGGCTTATCCTTCATCTTGGGCTTGGGCTTGAGCTTTAAGGCCTGCAGCCTCATCCCTTTCTTGCGCCCAACGGGCTTAGAGGGAATGTACTTCTCCACAATCCTTTCAAGAAAATCCTCAAGACCCGGTCCACTTCTTTTTTAAAATTGCCAATAATACCCTTCCAAGCCCACAAAATATCAGTAGAATCCTTCCCCTTTCCACGCTGCAGCGCTACTCCCTTGCCTGTAGCGACACTCGGGCAGAAATCCATCCCTCGGTAGCACAATATTGTTATTGCTTCATTCCCAAAATGGTGGGTTTTGATAAGGGGCTTCAAGAAGAGTATTGATATTCCATTTATAAGAGAACAGACATTCTTTACTAGTATCATGGAGTTTTTCTATGATAGCCAGTCTGGCAGAGTCACATTCACTCTATATATTGTTTACAGATTTTATAGAATGTTAATAATACAAAAACTGTAAAAGCATTGATATAAAAATTTCTAAGGTGATATAATCTCACAGATGTCCTTATTTCCATCATGTTGAGAGAGAGAGAGAGAGAGAGAGATAGCAGTCCTCATGCAAAAAAAAAAAATAGAAAAAGCAAAACTTACAAGTTCCTCAACACGCTTGATTGCATGAGAAATCAAATGAAGACCCTTTTGTGGGACTAATCGAGTAATACATACAACTAAAGGCACCTTGCATGTTATATCTGGCAAATGGTTACCATCTAGAGTGCCTTCTGAAGCCAAACCAAGCCCCCTTTGAACATAGTATTTGCATAACTTCTTGCCCTCAGGCTTTTGAGCTGCAATGAATGAAATACAGAGAATTTAAAGGAAAACTAGAGAACCATGGGAAGTAAATCTTGAAGATAGATAATTATGATTAGATCAAAATAAAAACAGTTCACACATCAGGAAAAACTAGATCTGGTACTTTGATGACATCATATTTGCAATTAAAGCTACTTCCCACCCTAAGATTGGCAGACAGCAAAGGCACAAATGTTTTAATCTTTCATGTCTTTTTTATTTTTTATTTTTTTACTTTTTAATTTTTAATTTTATTTTTTCTCGATAACAACAAGGGAAAAGGGGAAGGGGAACCTTTCTTGTCTTTTCATACTATGGAAGCATGTTATGATAATAGTAGCAGGGAGCCTGCAGGTCTCAGCACTGCACTCTGTTGAATCGGTGTCAATCCCACAAGTATGCAACTATACAAGGGCTCAACAATATATAAGTAAAATTACTACAAAAACAGAATATCTCAAAGGAGAGAGAGAGAGAGAGAGAGAGAGAGTCCTTCATTTTCTAGACATATTACCCTGTTCTTTTGCTAATGTGAAATCAAACAAAAAAAAAATCGTGACTAGATAAAGTGAATTCAATACATATGGAAACTAAATGTTACCATTGAACTTAACAGGCAAGAATATGTCAGTAGCAGGGTTCCACATTGCAGTGTCTATCCCATTCAAAACACCAAAGTATCTACAGAATTACATACACAACATTGTCAGAAACTATGAGAACAATAATAAGTTCCTTTTACTTATTTATTTTGGATAAGTAAGAACAATCATAAGGTCTGCATCAATTATAGCTTCATGTAAAAACAAAGTAGATAATCTGAACACAGCAATGGATATTTATCAAGCAAGTACCCGTCACGTCACAAAGATATTCCATACAAGATTCCCAAGCATAATGGCACCGCAGAGGCCCAGACTGAGCAAAGAGAAAATCAGGGAGATATTTGAAGAAAACAAGACTGCTTCAAAGCAGCTCAACATGTACAAGTAAATAAATGCTAACAGCTTAAATATTGCAAAGTCACATCAAATTACCAAACCAGCATCAAAAGAACAACTATTTTTGGCCAAAACATTGAAACAAAGAACACCAACATTCATTTAGGAGTCCCACATACTATTTTGGTGTTTCATGTGGGACCCAAAAGTTCATATTAGTTGGTAAATCTTTCTAGTTAATGAACCTCACTCAAAACATCATATAATATCCACTAATGCTTGGATAAAGATGTGCAGAATCCCCTATTCTAGTCTTGCTAAGTCCAATGAGTTGTCTCACTATAAAACCGGAAAACGTTTCAAGTCGTATTTCAAATTTTTTTTGATAATTAATTCATATCATTGAAAAACGCAAAGGAGTGCAACCCTAGTACATAAGATGTATACAAAGAAAGGCCCCACTAAAGGCAAAAAGAAGAACAAAACTCCACAAATTGAGAGAAGCTAAAAATATAAGAAATATTAAAAGCCCTGGTCCAAATAAAGAGGGATTTGACCAATATGTTTATGAGCTCGCTCTTTGACTTTTCATGATCTTCAAACCATCTTGCATTCTACTCTTTCCAGATGGTCCAAATTAAGCATAACAAGGCTATTCTCCACACAGTTGGAATTGAACGAGTACCCACCAAGCTCTCCAACAAGCTAACAGATCTATCATCGTTGCAGGCATAACCCATGTAATGTCAAAAAGAGTAAAGAAGCACTCCATAAATCTCGTGCCACTTCACAGTGCAGAAGAAGATAATCTATAGATTCATTGCTCCTCTCACACATGCAACACCATCGCACCACTAATAGTTCGCAGTGCCAAGTCGTATTTCAAATTACTAGAAGGTAACAATAGAATTTCAAATTTCAGATTTGTGGATGATTTTATGTGTGCGTTTTGCTCTTTAGAGTGGCTTTTCTGGTCTTATATGATATAGCTTGCGAGAAGCATGCTTTGGTGGCTGACTATTTAGACTCTCTTAGTGGCTCTCCTCATTGGGATGTTACCTTTATTCGGGCGGCTCATGATTGGAGTTGGCTTCTGTGCTTCCTTTTTCACTCTTTTATACTCCCATCCCCCGAGAAGGGAGGGGAAGACAAGCTTGTGGATTCCTTCCCGCAAAGGTAAGTTTGATGTTAGATCCTTTATAGGGTTCTTGTGGCATCAATGCCCACCACTTTCCTTGGAAGAGTATTTGGAGACAAAGCTTCTGTGAAAGTGGCTTTCTTTGCTTGGTCGGCGGCTCTTGGGAAAATTCTTACTATGGACAACCTAAGAAAAAGACATGTCATCGTGATTGATCGTTGTTGTATGTGTAAAAGGCATGGGGAGTCTGTGGACCATTCCTTCTCCATTGTGAGGCTGCTAGCGCTTTATGGACTACCATCTTCAGCCGTTTTGGGTTATCGTGGGTTATGCCTCTTCGTGTGATAGACCTGTTTGCCAACTGGTGGATGGGTAGTCGCTCTCAGAGTGCTGTTGTGTGGAAGATGGTGCCCTCTTGCCTCATGTGGTGTCTTTGGAGGGAACGAAACGACCGTAATTTCGAGGACCAAGAAAGATCGATTGAGGAGCTCAAGTCTTTCTTTTTTTCATACTCTCTTTTCTTGGACAGCTGCTTATCTAGCTCCCATAGTGATAAGCTTTAATGATTTTCTTGTTATTTTTCTTCCCCTAATAGGCGGTCCTTTGTATACTTTTTGTGTGCCAGGACTGCGCTTTTGCGCTTTTAATGAATGACTCTTACTTATCAAAAAAAAAAAGAATGCATCATGAGTTGATTCGGAAGTGGATCTTAATTGGAAAATAATTCAACCACACCTAGAATAGGGACCATATCCTGTTAACATAATGCTGGCTCTCCCTTAAACTGGGTATACAATTAAATTGCATAGAAAACACATTTTCTCAACCTTCACATGCCCTAAGCTTGAGCACGTTGAATTTCGGACTACAATACATATGGCATGTTACATACCTATTAAATGTTAATATGTTGGGAATATCCTTGCATGAGTCAGCAACAGTAGGCACACTATATGTGCGAATGTATAGTCGTGCCAGTCATCCATCTCAACATCCTCAAGTCCACTAAACCAATTTATTGACTGACCAGCATTTTTAATCATATAGCCTAGCTAGTTTCTACACTCAAAGCCAGTTCATAAAACTTAGTATTAAATAACAAGCATTCGTCAACCATAGTCATTCCATTAGCACTTCCCCATTTCATTATCCTATCTCTAATTTAATGGGCAATGTAATTTGCACTCCCCTTCCCCTTATGAGTGAACAACCTTACCTTGTCAGTAAATAGTACCTATCCTCCTCTGAAAGGTGGAGTTCCAGGGCTCTAGGATTCAACCCCTCATGAACGCAGGATTTTTGGGGATAGGGCAATTATATACTTTGGCAAGGAAAAGAAATAGGAATTATCTCTGGAGCCATCAACCTTCACAATTTATTCTCACCAACTCCGATTTTTTACTGAAAATACTGCCCTTTAACAAACTTTTTATGCTCCATATTTCTCCCTAAATGATAAAACTTAATTTGGTGTCGTTGACTAAAAAAAAGTCACCAACTAGAGTCATCAACTGCGGGGAGGGGAATGGAAAAAAAAAAAAAGTATAATAATCCAATGGAGTGATGGACCTCCTCTAGAAAAAGTCCATTTACTGTGACTTTTTTTTTTCCATCCTTCAATTTAAAGGGATTTTGTGACGTCTTGTGATGCATGCAATTTCCTAAAATATACAAATATTTGTAGGCATTTGAAATAATTATTTGGAAAAGGAGTAAATTTCCTGAAAATGAAACTCTCTACTTTGAGAAATCAGAATTATTACCGTGAAAAACTTATAGATTAAACAATCAAGTTCTTAGCTATAATGTAACTCTCAATGGCATTGAAGGTAGCCATTACAAATACCAATTAAGACACTGGAATATTTTCAATGTAAAACAATTATAGGCTTAAGACATGCTGACCATTTTAGCATACATCAACTCCTTTTAAATCCACTTCTTTGGATTTTTTTTTAGATAGTAATAAAAGATATATCATATGAATAGCACCCAAAACAAGGTATGCTATAGTACCAGAGAGATCTAGTGTACAGTTCTAAACATATATGACATTCCACTTAACTATGAGTGCTAAATCATTGGATAATTTATTCTTGAGAAGGCTCTTTTTTGCTCTAGATATACTTTGAATTTTACCTTTGAATGGGATTGATTGTGAAGACAGAATTTCAATTGAAAAAAAAAAAATCACAGCATTCTACTATGAATTGGACTAAATGTGTAACACCAATAACATAGGAAACCTGACTTAACTTGGCAATGAATAATTAGGCATTTCCAGTATGGAAATTATCTGATTACTGACATCTGTAGGTACAGTAGCAGTTTAAGGATATTTCATTTGGACAATACAAGAGTTATATAGAAAAGTACAATACAATAACCCAAAGTAAAATGTAGTGGTTATAACTTATAATGTATGGAGGAACATACTTATCCCGATTGCTTAATAAAGTGCTTGCAAGCCATCCAGTGCATATGGTTTCCTTGAGATATGTCGGAGAGACTGTGCTGAAAAATGATGGAAAATCACTTACTAGACAATGGTGTGGAGATTAGGGTGAGTTGGATTTATACATTAATGCACACACGTCATGCTTTCTCCACATAGTCCACTATTTATCTGCTATATGTTTACATTATGCGTGCATCTTGGTATATCTCCACATGTCAGTTTATTCAGGATATAATTTCTTATGAGGATTTCCATTAAAATGCTCAACAGCCATCCAAAGCACAGTGATTGGCCTTTTCCATCTTCAAAATCAAACCTTCAACATTTTACAAATTGCTCACCATGATGGAAATCCTTCTTATTGGTGTGTTTATTCTTCCTTGTACCAAATGGCACAATGTCATTTGAAAATTCTGGGCATACTAGCAATTATTTATTAATAAATGGCTATTGACAAGTATGTGCAAATGCACAAATTGTTTGCAAACGCCAAAGAAAAAAAAAAGGAAGGCTACTTACACTACTGCATTGCTATACACAATTCCACCTTTCAATAAGCTCAATCTCTCAGGATTGTGGCCAATAGTTCGATCATCAATTGCCTGCCATGTAGAGAGATAGAAGCAAAACCAGAAACTTAGTCATTAACAAGGGAGCAACTTGGACAAACAGGTGAAACTTGACAAAAGAATAATGAGCTGTACCGAACAATTAATGATCTGAGTTCGCAAAGGTTTTAGCACTTAAAGCAAAAGTTTCTAGCAGGATGGAGGTGTATAACTAAAAGAACTCTTTTATCAATTAAGAAAACTCATTGGCATAGAGAATACAATACATCAATTCATGAGAATTTGAGGCACAATTGGTGCCAAATGAAACCATATAGGATAACCCTTTTTTCCTTTTTCTTTTTTCTTTTCTGGTTTTGGGGGGGTGTTTAAGTAAGCAGAACTACTGCCTCTTTAGCATGAAATACACATCCAATTTGAGAATGCTTTCACTACATCTTTGCAACCATATTTACAAATGTGTGTGTGCATTGTGTACAAATATATCTATATAATTATAAAAATCTGCTCAACTAAACCTCATATATTTACGGATCAGGTTCAAGCTAAACTTGATGTGACTCTATTTATTTTACACCATTCAACAACTTTTACTACGGTTAATATTTTTATGACCCGACCATTGGATCACACATTCTTTTCGTACGCCAAATTTTTTTGTCAATCACATGTCACATATTATCCAATCCATAAACTAGTGTTTACCTGTATACTTTTTAGACAGTAAATTAAAATTTTAACATTAAACTCCAATCATCTTGATATTTTGTGAGCATGGAGGGTAAGGAGAAACAATCTAGTCCAATGGTGGTGTCAAAATACTCATCAAATGAAAAGGTTATTGAGCGGTGTAACAATGACAAAAGTTACACCAGATAATTTAATAAAAATATAAGCAAAAAATTCATGAAAGTTCAAGAATATAAAGAAAACACCTTGTCTATGGTTGTGTATATAGATCCATCAAGACCACTCTTGCTGAGCTGCTCCTGGCTGCCAAGGTAAACAAAGCCATGTCTATGAGACGTGTGACAGGCTTAAAAGAACTCAAAAGATTGTTTCAACACTTTTTTCATTTATAATTCATGTTGCAGAAATCTGCTAAGGGGCATAAGCATCAATCTCCAAACATTTTTAAATTTGTACACAAGTATTACTCAACCGAAAAATGAAACAAGAAGCAAAACATACTAAAAAATAGTTAATCCACTACTCCTACATAGCTTGCTATGTTTCAAATAAGCAGGCTATTTGAATTGGGGCATCCCTTGCAAATTCAGTATTGTACTCAATCTCCTATCATTGACCAGACACCCAAGAAATAACGAAAAAAAGGAAAAAGAATATGAAAATAGATTCTTCAACTTGCTGTGTTTCGAATATGTAGACTATCTGAAACTTTTTGGGCATTCCTTACAAAGTGAATAATATGATCTCTGTCATTAACCACAAGCATATATCTGTTATAAATGCACTATAGCATTTTTCTGTAGAATACATACTAAGAAAGTTCAACATTTTCTTCTCCACTATCAAATTCAAAATAGGAACCTCATCAAATTTCAAATCTAGAAGAATACGTGTAAAATACATCCACGACACAAAAGAAAAAGAAACTTCAAGAATTCACTACAATATATAAAACATTTCTACTATGAAAGACTAGATATCTACAAACAATCTCACCTCTGCTCTATTGAAAGATGTGCAGAAGAACGTGTTTTAGCTTAATAGATGTATACCTTTTTGTTACGATAGATGTGATACGCTATTGATTTATTTGTTATTTAATGATATATGATCCTTTGGTGCTCAATAGGACATAATTTTCATTCTGATCGAAGTCTATAATATAAGTACACTGGCATCTTACCCTTCTTGTCCCTTTACCCCTTCACTAGAACAGCTTTGGCAAGGATAGATGTAATTTTCAGGCATAATCTAGTAGTTCAGGTTAATTCTTCTTTGAATTGACTTGAATCAAGCATAAGATAACTCTCCATTTAATATCCACATGGTACAGCCTTGCACCCATGTAGTTTTTGCAGGATTGATTTAGCACATATACAATACTGCTCTCCACAAATATTCACGAACATAAAGCCTTGTAACCATGCCTGATAAGACGCTGTGTCTGACACCCATGTCCATATCACAGCAGTCATTCCATATTCCTGTATGTAGCCCATAGGATTTCTAAAGGAGAAGGGTAAGACAAGCAGGAAATTTCTTTCAAAACTGCTCTCTTTGGAAAACCGTGAAACTTGTAAAACCTTGTGGTAGCGAGGCAAATACTATAATGAGACACAGATGATTGTGGTAATCGGGTGAACCAAGCAATTGCAAACCATGGGTGCATAAAATGGAAAATGGCAAATGTTGAAGGGAGTTGATGGTTAAAGCACAAGGGAATAACAAAAGGATAAGCTTACCTACACTCTCCATAATGCTCCATATTGTGGATTGTCAATACTATTCTTGGCTTCTATAAACGTTAGTACATCGATATCAATATCATATTAAGGAAGGTAAAACAAATTAACAACATCGTTATCTGTCACAAAACTTGAAGTAGAAAATGCTAGATAGCAGCAATAACAGAATTAATTACCTTAAGTGAGAGATAATGGTACATATCCCAGTAAAGCAGTGGTAAAGCTCCTGCCTGCCATTCATGGACATGAATGATATCGGGTTGTGTTGCAGTCACCTGCTATGATTGGAAGAACATGGTTCAAGATGTCACTGATATAACCAAAGTTCTCCATCCCACATTTGTCAAGCCAGATGGCTAAAAGGAAGAATTAAATTATCTCAAGCATAGAGTCAGTCAGTAAATAATAATCAATAAAAACACCATAGACAACTCATTTGCAGTTATAACAGTTAAAGCAGCTTTTAGCTTTGACATAGTTTCTGTGATATCTACGAACGCTCGACTGTAAAATACTGATCCCTATATTATTTCTACATCAGCAAGCCAACTTGAGCTTTTTAAATCAATCCAGCTAAATAAAAAATGGAATTCAATACATTAAAAGATACACCAAGTATTCATCCACAAACCTGCATCCATTCAAGGCAAGCACGACTAAAGAACAAATATGCCTCCAGTTCATTGTATGAACCCCCATAGACATCTTGGCCCTTAAAGAAATGGTTGGAAGGTTCAATAAATACTACTGGAATACCAGAAACTACCCCACGATATGCATTAGTTGGAACCCAGTTGCCGTCATGATAAGATTCGTAGGTAGTGATTAATGCCAAGTCTTTGATCTGCTGCTTCTGAATACATTCATAGAAAGGGAGCATTATCTCCACTGTATGACCACGTGACAAACATGCGCGAGCAAGTCCAGTTACAACATCACCGAGGCCACCAACTTTCGCTATGGGTGCCATTTCAGCTGTAACATGAATTATGTACATGCGATCAGAATCCTTGTTTATGTCAGCAGGAACATCTGGGCTCACACCCCAAGAAGGGAAGTCCTTTTTCCAAAAAGGGATTTCATCACTAGGAGAAGGCCACACAAGTTCTCCAATACCAACATCAGTTGAACTTCCTCGTCTTTCAGCCCCTTCCTACAATTAGAATTAATATTTCCAGATTGCATTCAAATCATACTGATCCTACTAATCCAATACATGTCAGCTTGTTATGATTAATCAAAAAGACACTTAAGCCTAGTTTTGCATAATTCACAGGAAGTAAATAGCCAAGATTGAGAAATACCTCTGATGAGAGATGAGTCTCAGCCTCAAGAGCTTGAATCTTAAATTTGGAAGAGCAAAACTTGAACATGTTGGGGATACCCAATACCTCCCTTTTTGCCACCACCAAACTCCTTGGACTTGACAAGGTTAAAGAACAAAACTTGCCCATTATAGCACACTCCATTATCAGTTTATCACTCTACTTACTGTAAGTAATTGCCCTTTTATACAATACCTGCAATAGGAACAACACATTCCACTGAAGAGAAAGAATGACTCCGAGTACCCTTTGAACGAATATAAAGGAAAAATGAAACCTTTTCTCCTTAGAAAATGTTAGAAAATGAAATGCAATGAAAAAATAATTAGTTTTTTTTTTTTTTTTTTTGCTTTTATTTTATAACAGTTTTCTCAGAACCGAGCAGAGGAGAAAACAAAATATTGACCTGTCAATCTTGGGCTGTATCTGTCTCTTGGTCTCTCTATGCTACAAGTGGCAAAAGAGGTGGAGAATAAGCCACTGAGCATTTTTGGTTCGCAAGGATCTCATAAGTGAAGGATTCTCGGATTCTTTTTGCTTATGTGGGTAACGATTGCGTCACTGGTCGAGGACGTTGCCTACGGTCGCATGATTGAAATTCACCGTAATTTAGGCAGTACCTGGCGACATGCACAAATGAATTTTGGGTTTTTTTTTTATATTTATTTATTATAAAGTCTTTTATATTATTTGTTCAAATTATTAATAATTTAACATATAATTATTGTGAATCTTTATCCAAAGCCATGTCAAAAAATAAATGAAAAATGCTCAAGACATTATCATTTTACTCTCACCCTATATACTTCAAGGCATGCCAGTGGCACTATTACATCAACCTATCAAAAAATTTATTTACGTGACAATGTGATGTGAAATTGCCACTTTAGTGTAACTACCATCGAGCCATCAAGGGTGATTCTAGGAACAATGGGGATTGTCATGATCACCCCAAAGTGTGATTTAGTGGCCACAAAACTTAGATTGACCGGTTCCAACCACTCCCCATGGTGGATAGGGGTAGTGCTGACCAAGAAATTTGGGTAGGCAAATTTTTTGTTTTACGGAGTAAAACAAAGAGAGTAAAATAGAAGTGTATGTTGCATTTTTCAAAATAAATAAGTAAATAAGAAAATTAGTCTAAAATTTTATGTCCCATATTTTTGTTTTTTGTTTTTTTTTTTTTTTGGATAGAAAAAACTGTGCATGTATTAAGCAGTTTACAAGTCCACTCATAATTGGATCAAGGTATGTATCAGGTTTGAGCATGAAAAGTATCTTAAAAGATCCTTGAAGTAAGTTTTTCTTTTAATCAAAAATAGTAATTGTCATCCACCGTTTAACCGTTAGGTGTACATGTGGATTTACATCATAACGGATAAAAATTAGCTATAAATTAATTTGTAGTTAATTTATACAAACCAATTTAATGAAATAAAATGTGTCATTTAGCATATGAGAAGCACATATTTTTTTAAAAAAAAAATGTAAAAAACACATAATATTAAAAAAAAAAAACTAGTGATTCGCACACGTTAAAAGACACATATCACTTTATTAGACTAATTTGTATAAATTAATTACAAATCAATTTATAACTAATTTATGTCTCATCACAACCAATCTCCTATTAATGCAAATCATAATTGATGACTCAGTCAATTATAAAATTATAATTTTACCTTCAAATAAAAAATAAAAAATAAAAACTCTAATTTTGCGACAAACTGTCAGTTATCCCTCATGTAAACCGAGGATTGGTTCACGCATGCATCTACTCCGTCAAGCATAGTAGTATAGGAGTGTCAAGTAATCCGTTAGCCAATAACTTTGAGCCACGCCACCCAATCAAATTTACACACCTGAACTCAGAATAATGTCCAAAGCATCTTCCAAATTCCAATTAGTTTCAGTTTACATAGAAGACGGCAGGCTCAATTATCACCCTCAATTTTAGAGTCATGGCTCTATACAAGTAAATACACTTGCATTCACAGTTCAAATTATAGACCTCGGCTTTTTTTTATCACCCAAATTGCATATTAAACAAGTCTCAGCTTGTACACAATCGTGTAGGATGGCTGGCTATTCAATGTAAGGAGGATGTGGAGGGGGATGCTGGCATCTTTCTCAAGAAAACACAACAGCTAAACAAGGTAGGTTAATAGTTAATACATAGCAGAGTGAGAGTTATACATACATACACATCGATCTCCTCTTCTATTACTAATTCATCAACAGGAATCCATTAATGTAGGAACACCAAAACCAAAGGTTTTATCATAACTCTCCCTTTTTCTATTGAAGAAAGAAATTAAACTGATAAATACACAAGGCTGTGAAAGAATCACCCTCTTTCGCCTCTTTTTCTCCTTTTCCAATTTCTTCTTTACTCTTTTATGTTCTTATGACTGTTTTCTTGTCTAATCCTTATCTCGGATCAGTCCGTTGTCATTGGTAGGGTCATGCAACACCTGAAACGGGCCTTGCGGACAGTTGTCATAATCTCTGTCTCCGCAATCTCAAGCATTCTAACAACTTCTGCAAAGGGCGGCCTGACATCAGAGTTGGCATCCCAGCATCGGGTCATGATCTCACTGAGAACAGGTAAGCAGTTATTGGGTATGTTTGGACGAACACCCTTGTTAACAACTGCAAATGCTGCCTGCACTGCTGTCATGTTCTGGAATGGAAGCAATCCGGTTATAAGTTCCCACAGAACAATCCCGAAACTATACACATCTACCTTCTGTGTGTAAGGCCTGTGCTGGATCATCTCCCTGCATAGCCAGATAAGAAAATAATGCACTCAAGTAGCCCACGGTTAAGAGTTCAGGTTCAAGAGGGAAAAATACCGAAAAAGGAAATAGCAAAGGTGACTGGTTTGCTGAACAACAAATGCCATACCAACCATCAATGCATAGCACTACTCTTAAGATTCTCTAGATGCAGACATGTAGTAACTAAATGATGTATCAATATAAGAAACAAGCTGGTTATGGGAATGAAAATTAGAGCTTTATTCAATACAAATTTTCAGTTCAGTCTTCAAATGAAGTTCAAACACAATCGTACAATACTAAATCACAAGAAGAAACGAACAATGTGTCAAGCCACCAATTTATTCATATTTACTATGTATTCAGTAACAATCATATCTTTACTTATAAAAAAAAAATTAAAAAAAAAAAAGTAACAACCATATCTCAAATACAAAAAAGCAGATCAGCCAAAATTTAATACAATTAAGCCTCCCGTTTATTTGAATTCAGGTCAAGGTCTTGTAGAACAGGGTGATTTCATGACGTTCTTGCCAAACTCTATGTTTGCCTCCCAAAAGAAGACAAGTTATTAGTAACTCCAAACTAGCAGCCATATCCATATCCTGATCAAATCTGAGACAGATATTCCAGAATACGGATACTCACTTCTTTAATCTCTCTCCCTCTCCGTCTCTCACACCCACGCAACGCATGTAAAGAGATATGTGTAGCAAAGAAAGAAACATATCCCTACTTAACTTTAAGTTCTCTAAAATAATTTCTTACTTAGCTCTCTTCTTGTTCAATTAATACTCAAAAAAAGAAAAATCCAATGGTGGACTCACAATGATATGCAAACTCTTCCCACTACCTCATGTTTAGAGGGCAATAAGAAAACACCACTTCAATAACTCAGCTGTGTCCATTTATTACGCTATGCCTACTAGGGTACACATAGGGATGCAGAAAAGGAGCAGGCCCCATGTGTGTGTGTGTGGGCAGTGGGTTGGACGATAGGTTGCCCTAGCTATTGTCTGATTGGTTAAAATAGAATAAACAAAAGGATAATACATCCATTGGGGCCTACCATTTGCAATTCACTCAAGGGAGAGTATTGGAGGAAGGAAATGAAGCTAAGATGAGTTCCTCAACTTATGTGTGCTTCCCTCACAATAAACCGTTCCAACTAGCATATAATTGCAAAACCTCGTCCTTCCTTTATCATTCCTTAAAAGTAGATTCCTCCAACTTACCCTTGCTTCCCTTTCCATCCACCAGTTACTCCCCTCTCCAAAAAGAAAAAAAAAAAAAGAACACAAAAAGAAATGGACAGAGATGCACCCAACATCTACACCCAAGTACATGTAACAAAAGCCAAACCAAAGGCCTACAGCTGGGCTCAATATCAAACAGAAGAAAAGCTGCAAATGAAGTTCATGCCACTCTGTCCAAGCAAGGGCAGAACTAGAATTTTAGATGTGGGGGAATGAAATTAAAGATAAATAAATAAATAAAATAGGGGCCAAAATTTTGATTTTAAAAGAATTATAGGTGTATTTAAAAAAAAAAAAAATTGGGGAATTCCGCCCGTCCAAGGATGTTATCAACAGCAGGCAACCTCAAACCAAGCCAACTCTAATTTTTTTAATATTCTAACATTGTATTCTTCTAGATGCAAGTGCCAAAACACCTAACCCATACTCAGGGCCGTAAGCATTATGTAAACCCCAAACCTAACCCCATGATGTCCACCAAAACATGAAAACAAAAAAATATGTATACGATTAATTTACTCATCCACCCACGCCAATTTAAGGTTGAGCGAGCACAAGATTAGTCCAGGTCAGACCACAGTAAGGTCTAAACACCAACAAATATTGGTATCAGGGCCAACACCATGAGTGCATCTCATACCTTAATCCCATGCTATCAATTTGATTTTTTATGTTAAGATGTAATGATGGTAATGGTTGCTATTAGAACACAATATATAAACCATAAACACGTGATTTACACATTCAGTGGAAAAATACAATAACTCTCATTCACATGAAATTGGCACATTCATCCAATCAGACATCTCCAAGCTCTGACTGGTCTGATATATTAAGGATGGTGAAGAAAGAATTTGCTCATCCTAGTTACTGCACTTTCAATATTTCTAGTGTAAAGCTGGTGAACTTTATCTGATGTTTTTCTGTGATGCCACAGAAGAAAATCCAAGAAATCAATGACGAACTGATCTCATTATCCCATTACCCAGAGACTACACATGTTATTTAACTCATGGTTTTAAAAGGTTAGAAACAACTTCAAGCATTTTCAAACAAAAAGTTCTGCAACACTCATCTCGTAGAGCTAAAAATTATTTGTTCCTTCTTAAGAAAACACAAGATAAAATTCTGAGAAACAACCATATTAAAACTCGAAGTTTACAAGAGAAAAGGATGTACTTTATGTTGCCTCAGACCAGCACCATAGAGAGAAATATCTGCAATACCCCTTGGAAATTTTAAAAAGGATAATCCAGTTTGGTTGTAATAATGCTAAAATAACCACCGTTGTAATCTGCTTAGATTTGAATTATGATAACCCCTCCGGTCAAACTACACCAATTAAAACTCTCTTTTTACTGATAGTAATCAAAAAAATTCTCCAACATGATAAGCCAGAGGAGAACAACAAGAAATTTACATCCAAGCATAATTTTAGGGAAAAAAAAAAAGAATGTGTTAAAAGCCATGAAAATGAAACAACCAGAAAAAAAAAATTAAAGGAAAAAAAATAAAAGCAAAGAGCTTGTAAGAATAATGTCAAACACAGGAAGAGAAAATTCTACACCATAAGTGATCATAATCTCAACCAAAAACCAACATCATCGAATTAAAACAATAGCCAATATCCATTTAACTAGCAGAAACAAAAACAACTAACATGCACAAGAACGTGAGATTGAGTTCCTCCAAATAAAACATCTTGATACATCAAGTCATGGAAATTATCAACAAAAACTAAGATGCACAAGGTATAATTAACAGTGAAAATGAAAATACCTACGGTGCAGGCCCATATATATACACATATGCTTATATACATATTATAGTAGTCAAGTCACCCTAGTCATAGGTGGAAGAGGTGCCATTTGAGCTGAAGATCATGAGCATTTTATGTTCAATAAATATCGAACCATATCATATGCTTTGAAAATCTCAAACTGATTCTTAGAAACAATTATATTCTGCTCTTAATCAGACAGATTTTTTTCCTAATATATTGGCTGAACAGACGTCTCAAACAGATCTAAATCTCAGAAGAATGCTAATATGAAAATTACTGAACACCTTCCCATCAAATAAGAGGGGAAGGCCATATTAGGTGCTATGCTCAAAATAAATTAAGAAAAAATAACAGGTACTAAGCTAATGCAGGAGAGGAAGCCTATGTGATGATTAATGACTAATTGAGGAAATTCACTAATTGATTTTTGAAGTCAAAACAATATTTTTTAGCTCCTTGCACCAAAGTAGAATTTCCAAAGATCGACTAAGGTGACAAACAGAACAAAAAGAATTTGTGTTACTAGATATTTCACACTAGTTACAAAACTTTAGACTCTTATAATTTAACCACATTCTATGCAACTTCTTCATATTTGGAGTAAGAAATTTTTTTAAATTGGTCATACACAAACCCTCAAACTTACAAAGAGAAGCCAAACCCAAATGCAGAAGCAAGATACATGTGCAAAAGCAAGCATCCTCAGATTTCAATACAACCAAAAAGTAAGTAATTAAAAGCTAATAAGCATTTCTACCTGCCAATAAGACACATAAATTTAACAAAAACACACCCAGAAAAATTCACAAAGAATACTTAAATGTATGTCAAAAGCATACCAACTAAGTCAGAATAATGAATCTATGAGAGCCATAAAATAAGCTTGCAAACAATTTAATGAAATAGAACATTAAGAAAAAAAATCTTCACAGCTAAAGAGTCAAGAGTCTTACGGAGCCATCCAGCGGTACGTCCCTGTCTCTGGTGTCATTCCTTCGGTCTGCACTTCTATCCGAGCAACCCCAAAGTCAGCAATTTTTATTGATCTGTCTGCGAAAATCAAGAGGTTATCAGACTTTAAGTCCCTATGAATCAACCCAAGCCCATGAACGTATGCCATCCCCCTTGCTACATCCAAGGCTTGCTTGACTGCTAATTTCAATGGCACTGATCTGTTTTGGCGCTTTGTCAAGGATTGCCGGACTGAACCACCCCTTGCATACTCTGTCACAATGCACCAAAGCATTGGCTTACGGCAAGCACCAATAAAACGAACTATGTTTGGATGCTTAAGTGTAGCCAGCATCATCACTTCCTGCTGAAATTGTTGCTCCATCAATTGAGCTCTTCCCAGGTCATTTTCTGGCCTCTCCAAGATCTTGATAGCAACATCCTCGCCATTGTAAGTGCCTCTGTATAGTTTCCCAAAAGCCCCTTGCGCAAAAGCCTCACCCATATTAAGCTTCCTTAAATCAATTGTCCACTCATCAAAATTCTCAAGCCCCTCAGTAGGAGAGTTGCTATCCATTAAAGCTCGGGCCAGTGCATCATCACTGAGAGCATGTGTGACCCTTCTTCGATGATTAACACTCTGTTGCACAGTGTAATTGTCGTTAGCACGATTCCGCAAGCCTTGGTGGTTCAAAATGCGAGTATGAGAATCATTTGATCCAACGCTGCTGTTATCTACAGACATCGCAACAGACCCTCCACCAGTATCGGTTTGCAAACTGCCAAAACTGTCAACTGACATGTTGGTACCCTCATTAAGTTTCTCGTAAAACACTTGGGACAAATCGTAATAGTTATTGTCGTGTTTGTTAAGGTCTATTATTCCAGCGAACTTTGGACCACCCTCCAACATTTTCTGGCTGAAAAGCAAAACTTGCGAGTGTCCTTATTTCTTCAGCATCAGAAATTGGAAACTCAATCCACCTAAAATGAACCCTGAAACAAAATTTTCCCACAAGCAATTTGAGCATTATCTTTCAAGTTGAATTCTACAACAAACAAAAACCCTAATTCTGTAATCAACTTGAGATCCATGGGCCTAATACACCACACTCGAGCTTATATAGAGTTCTATTAGGCCCTAAATTTCAACAGGTCATGCGGAAAATGTAGGAAAAGAAAAACAAAAATATAACAATAGAACCTTTAATGCTCAAATGTGCCAATATAAAAGTATTTTTCTGAATCAAGCATTTAGGCTGAGTTTTCTATTATTTGATAACTGAAACAACATGAAGCATAAAACTCCTAACCCCTCCGTTTTATCAGTTTCCGTGGTAACAAAAGGTGCGTAAAAATACTCCAAGTAAATCGTAATTCCACGCCCAAATTCAGTTTCTTTCACAACTGAAGTCTCCTCCACGTATTACCTTGACAGTACACCATTTAATACTTATTTTCTACCCTAAATTCTTTTTTTAAAAAAAAAAAAAGCACGCCTTTACCAAAATCAGAGATTCCCATGGGGCACAAAATCAGAGATTCCCATGGGGAACAAAATCAACGAATACCCATAAAATGTGGGATTTCAGAGACCCAAAAGATACAACCTTTAGCATAATGTAAATCAAAATATATGAAACGTAGGGGAAATAGATAGATACCCAAACAAAAGAAACAAAATTAAAAACAAAAGATATTAAAAAATTGTAAAAAAACACAAATGAAAATTAATAACCACGCCAAATTCTCATTATGTCCGCCACATATAGAAAGAAAAAAAATTCGAAAATTTTCTAAAACTACGTTTTCGGAGCCCACGGGAAAAAAATAATAATAATAAAAAGAGAATAAATCTCAAAAATAAAAATATTCTAGCTACCCACCCCCAAATTCTCACAAACCCAAATCAAACCAAAACGAAAATAATAAAAAAGAATCAAATGCAAAAACCCCTGAAACCGCGAAAGACCAGACCAAAACATTCCAGCAAAATCCACATCAAATTCTCACAAACTGCGAAAAAAAAAAAAAAGCAAGCAAATCCATCCAAAAATAGACCCTAGACCGGAAAGTTCAGCGATTGAGAGCTTCAAATTGAACGGATTGCGACGAACCGTACCTCGATCGAATGGGCTCAACCGCGCGATTCCGATTGAAGTAAGAGCGTAGAAACGAGATCGAGCGCGATCAGGGAGGAATCGAAGGCAGAGAATCAAAGAAAGCCGAGAGAGAGAGAGAGAGAGAGAGAGAGAGAGAGAGAGGAGGAGAGAAGAAAGAAAAAGGAAATGAAGGGAAAGACTTGGGGGGTTGGAGAGGGGGCTTACTCAGTCAGTCTTCTTCTACCAATTCTTCTGGTCTTCGATTGCGCTTTAGTTTCCTCTTTCACTTTCCTTTTCTTTTTCATTTTTTTTTTTTTTAATTTCCTTTTTGAGTGAGTAAACTTTGAGTGTAGTTACTCACACTTTTGTCTGTGTATCGTACATTTGTTCACGTGAGTAGAAGAATAAGAGGTTGCCAAAAATGCAGTGTACATAATTATTAGATAATTAGATTAAATTTCGTGGGGGCTTCACTATAAATTAACTTTTTATTTTTTTATTTTTTTTATTAATAAATTAGCTTCTCTTTTAGTAATACTACACATTACGTTTATTTATTATTTTGACTTTCAATATCAGTTATTTAAAAAATAAAATTAAAAGTATTAACAACTTAAAACATGTCATGTCAATGAAATAAATATAAAAAATAATATTAATCTCTTCTCACTTTAAGAAGTGGTCATCATATGAAATAATATGACATGAATCATCACTTATTCTAAAAATTTGATATAATAAAAAATATGAATTTAATCATTAAATTAAGGTGAGAAGTTTCTTATAAATTAGGTTATAAGAACTCTTATAATCTAGTCTAACATATGAGAAGTACATATTATATTAATAGCATATGTCTTTGACATGTTTAATAAACATGTCACTAAGTTTGCAAAAAAAATTTGTCAATCGATTAGCAGCAGCTTTCCTTAAATTTTTTTTTTAATGTAGCAAACAAAACCATTTTTTAGTTCCCTATTTAAATGCACTCTACAGTAGCTTCCCTTCATCTTTCTCTATATGAATTAAATACTATTTAAATTAAATGCTAGAAGAAAGAGAGAGGAAAGATAAATTATTTAAATATTGTTTTAAACAAATAGTAGAGAAGAGAAAGAGGAGAGATAAAGTTTTTATATTAAAATAATGCTAAGGGAACTATTTTTTGTTCCCTAGATGAAGGGAACAAAAGTGGTTCCCTTACTGTTTCTATAGTTTAGGAAACACTTAGGAAAGCTGCTGCAGGAACCTTTTTTGTGTTTTGTTAACAATTTTTCCTACACTAGAAAATGAAATAGAGTTTAAGGGAAGCTGCTGCTAATGCTCTAACATAAATAATGTTTTTTTTGCTGGACAAACCATAAATTTGGCGTGTATAAGAATTTTTTAAGAACCATTGTGTAAGAATATTTAATTACATAGAATAGATTAAGGTCCAAGAAATGTTGAAAAAGATGGGTTTTGAAGTTGAGAAGTATTTTATTTGAGGATGCTGTTGTGCTTGTCAAGAACTTTATTTTGACCGGTCGTGGATGGTTCCAAAAAGTTAATGAAAACTGGTTCAAGGTCAAAATGAGCTCAGATTTTTTCGGAAATCATTGACATAATTTTTCTTTTTGGCGAAGTGAAGAGCCAGAACATGTGGCCGTCTTGACCCTTTGTTGGTTATCAATTGCAATGCAGCCACAGTTTGGAGGAGAGAGCAGAAGAAAGAGATCAATTTATTGGAAGAAAGAATATAAAACAGAATCTAAGCAGGAAGAGACTATGTCCGACTTCAAATTAGAAATAATTGTAAAAAATAATGCTATATATTATATTTTCATCTCACTATTAATCTGCCCTTTACAAAAAAAAACAAGTATAATATGTAGCATTAATCATTTGTAAGTACCAAAAATTAGTTTGATACTTTTATTTATATAGACAATGAACCAGTGATTGAAGGGTGTAAAAATTTTATTTTTTTGTGGGTAACATAGCTTTAAACAAGCATAACGGTTATTAACCACTTATAACCGGATAACCGAACAAACCAAAAAATCGGAAATAACCACAACCGGATAAGCCAGTTGCGGTTATTGATTTTGAAAAACCAGTTAAAGACTGGTTATTAACCGGGTAACCGGTTTATATATATATAATAATTTAAAAACTAATTATATATATGATTTTCTTAAGGCATCTTGAGAAGTTATGCCTACAAAGACCAAAGTAGCATTTTTTATCTAAGTAGGAGATAAAAAAAGTTTAGTTCATATTCAATGTAGGACAAGTTCATATTCTCTCTCTCTCTCCCTGTAGCAGGGAGCGTCTTGAGAGAGAGAGAGTGAGAGAGAAGAGAAGAAAAGAATAGAAGGAGAGAAGGAAAAAAAAAATATTATGAACTTGTTCTACATTGAATATAAACAAACTTTTTTTAACCCTTACTTCTATACAAAGGCTACTTGAGCCTTTGTGGGCATAGTTTCTCAAGTTGGTTTACTCTTACTAATGGGACAAAATAAAGTTTATAATTACAGTTATGACATTTGACTCATGTAAGCTCAAGTGATTAAAAATAAATTTTTTGTGATCCATAACATCAAAACCGCTTACCGGTTATTAGCAACCGCAACCGGGGTCCAAATTGTAGTTGCTAAAATTCGAATAACCGAAAACCCCGGTTGCGGTTGCGGTTATTGTCCAATAAGCGCAACCGCAATCGGTTGTACACCCCTAGCTCTAATCACATATGCTAACACATATCAAAAAGTTGTAAAAGTGTTGTATGTGTAACATTACTCAAATTTTGTTTCTTCCACTAGGCAAAGGAATACAATTCAAATTATGACAAGATAGTGCAACTTCTACTTGGTACTATAAAATTTTAGTGCAGCCTTGTCTTGCTAGGAAGAGCAGACTTGGTGAAGTTATAGGGCACTCATTTTACCCAATAACTGGTTTACACACATCAACAGTAGCTACCTAGTTCTTGTCTTGACAAACTTGGCCCTAGACGCCTTCTTCTCCAACTTTTCCCTCTTCTTGCGAGTCTTTTCATCCTCCATGTCTCCCTATTTCACACACAAGCATACACCAAATCGTATTGAGTACATAAAAGCTATCTATTGCTTTAAAAGATGGAAACAAAATCTGAGAAAGAGAGGGTACCTCTGAACCTTGTGGCAAAAATCCTCTAATGATACCAAAAGATTTATATGCACCAAATGCCGGTATCTGGAAATCAACAAGAAAGATTAGATGTGCTACTTAATAACAACACCTATCAACGCTATCTAACGTAATTAGGACTAAATTTTTTTCTCCCTCTATAAAAATAGAAATTAGCATAACTTCTCAAATCTGTAAATGATTTTATTTATATTTCAAGTCTCGCGAATATCATAAACACAGTTTTGATCAAAATATCAGATCAAACATGACAAACAGGTAAAACAATTTAGAATTCAAGTCTTCAAAGCCTAGGGATTTTTGCTGTATATTTGATCAGATGATCTTCACCATACTGTAGCAACTCCCAGAATGATCAATAATGTGGATGGACAAAAACCCAAACCAGTTTATGTCACGTACCAGAAACTACATCAACTTTATCAAAATACTAGTATTCCAGAATTCTGGAATTTGATGTGTAAGCTTGTATCTTCTATATACAGGGTAATATAGGCTGAGCATCAGAGACTTCTATACAGATGAATATCAAGTTGTCTGGCATAAGGGAGTAGTGACTATGCTAAAAATACATGCAAGTGTCGCCAGCAAAAGCCATCAGGCTCTACTCTGGCTCCATCAATTGAGTTGATTTCAACGTCAAACAAAAGCAAGATCTGATGGGCCTCAGTGACCTCACAAAACAGTCACTGACATATGACAGCAACCCAATCATCAACATCCACTAAGAGACTTGTTTAATGCTAAAGAAATTCCCATTCATTCAAAAGAATCCAATTATCTAATTGGTCGTGGATCTCCTAGTAGTATTAGGTCTCACTTTGTATTATTTTGTCAGCCTTCACGTCTCCCCCCTTTCCCCCAAAAAGAATATAACACAAGAAAAGTGGGCCAACCAAGTTTTGGCCTTGAGGACCCACAGATCATGACAAGTGGGAGATACAGATTAATAGAGATAAATCTGTATTTTTGGCCTTGAGCACCAGTGTATTTTTTTCTTCAAATCCATAGAGATAAATAGCTTTTTTTTTTTCCCAGTTCATAGCTCTTTCACCAAGAAAATTCTCAGTCAATCAAGAAAGTATATGTACAAGGTGGCCCTTTCCAAACCTAAAGCATAAAATAAGTATGAGCATGTGCAAATGCATGTTGACTCAGCAAAAAAACAAAAATGTAAAAGCATGTATACAGCAAAATAAACTAAACAGATCTTACCACCAGGTATGTGTACCAAAATTTTCCAGAGATGATGGACATGAGTTGCACGAAGCTTGTAATGTAAATTACATCATGTAAATAGCTGCAAGAAATGGCCAACTGAGTCAAAAGCTCCTTTCCTAATTGATTTTTTTTTTCTCTTTGGGGGCGAGGGTTAGAAGAAGAAAAATTGCCACCCATACTAAGCACAACTATACACAATCTATAATGTCGATAGAACTGAATACAAACTACGATACTGAATTATGGAATATCATATAACAACCAATATCCAAAACATGCCTTGAAACTCATTCCAGAAAGGAATTCTCTAATATCAAATAACTACCACATCGCGCAGGCTGAATCAAATGCGAACGGTGCATTGATAAATAATTCTTGAAAAGGTAAGATACGAAAGAAAATTTTTTATAAGTAATTCAATATCATTAAAAAAGCACAAAGAGGCACAACCCTACCATACATAAAGCATTCAAGAGAAACCCCTAATCTGATGAAAAAGATGAACAAAATATATACGTTTTTCTATATATTTCAAAAGCTTTGCCAAATTATCAAATTTCAAGTGCAAACAGTGCATAAGGGCTTCTTAAGAAGCTTGGATGTCACTATTGATATGCCAGCATCATAGATAATTCTTGAAAATGTAAGATATGAAATTTTTTTTATAAGTAATTCAATACCATTAAAACAACGCAAAGGGGCACAACCCTACCACATAGGAAGTATACAAGAGAAACCCCTAATCTGAAGAAAAAGATGAACAAAATATATACGTTCTTCTATATATTTCAAAAGTTTTGCCAAATTTATCAAATTTCTTGTATCCATCCCTCTCTATCCTAAAGTTTTAACAACCATCTAACATCACAAATCAGTGGAATTCTGGGCCACACAGCATCATACAGGTGCCTCAGCAGCTGAACAATCTCCCATGTCAGTTTTGATTTTGAAATTACCACCATTTCTATAATACCTTAAGGAAACCTAACTTACTTCAGATTTCAAAATACTAGTTGTCACACAAACAGAGACATACATACACACAAACATTGAAGGGAACATACGTAAGGAGACTAGACATACCCACAAACTCCACCAGTACTCATATCAAACCCACCATCCAGAAGGTCCCCATCATCTGCATAATCCGGTTGAGCCATATTGGCAAGTTGTTTATAGGGTATCGCATAAGCCACAGATGTGAGAACTAGACCAACCCAATGCTTCCAGGTGAAACTCGAATGGAAGATCACCATCTTCACTAACACATAGATAACCTACACTTACATAACAATAAACCCACAAAAACAAATCAACATAAATAGACATAAAAATGAAATTAAGCAAAGAAAGCCGAGTGCTTGACTTGAGTTTGTTATGGTAAAATACATTGCAGGCGATGATGAGGCGGCGCAAGTTCGCCATGTGCCGAGCGTTCTCTTCCTTTCGCTTCTTCGCACCTTGATTTGCCATTTCTCTTCCTGTCTTTGATTCTGTAACCCTATAACTAGCAAAGAGACCCAGAAATTGAATAAACAAATCAGCCCGGTGGGATCCTCTAAAACCTTAAAGCATTCACATCCGACTCAGCATTTGTATTCTCTATTTTAGCTAAAGAATCACCTTTCTCTATTTTAGTTATCCACTTTTTTAAAGCACCTACATCCGGTTCAACATTTTAGCTATTCACTTTCACTATTCTATTTAAATATTCTTTTTCAAAGATTTCTTTATTCTTTTTTTTATTCTTTCTCCAATGGTCATATTTTTTAAAATTTGTGTTATAGTCTATGAAGTCCTAATATTAGTCAAAGGCACCAGGCATCAAGATTGCATAACAAAAATCCCACAGGCATCAAGGGCCTGTTTTAAATGCCTACAAAGTGGAGCTGAGCTGGCTGGCTGGCCAGTTTTAAATGTACAAGGATCCTCTCATCCTATTCTGTTTTAAATGCCTACAAAGTGGATTAAGACTGATCATAAAAATTTAATTGAAAACATCAGAAAATAGTTAAAAACTCCCAATAATAAGTTAGACATTAAACAGCTTACTAAGCAGACTAATTCTCTAATCAATAAACTAGAGAATATTAGATTATCAGAAACAGAAGAAGGATCGAGTGATCTACTAGACCAGTTTCTCATAGAAAACAATAATCTTAAACAGAATATTTTCACTGTTGAAAATAAAATCAAGAAACTTCAAGATGGTTCTGAAACAGAACAACAAATTCTTGAAATTTCTAAACAAATACTAAACTTTGATAATACCCTCGAAAAGGGAATCAAAGAAATCCAGAAGGCAGTAGGTGCTGCATATGATTATGATAGGTCCCAGTCAGAGTGTATGGAAAATAAACTGAAATCTCCACATAGGGTGGGAGTAACCACAATACAATCACGTAAAAATACTTCACTAAAATACCAATAGCTTCTACTAACCATAACCGTAACCCACAAGCTAACCCATTAACAATATAACTTCTACTAGGCCAACCGGATTGAGAAGTTGTTTCATGACTTCTTGTGGGGTGGGCTAGGTGATGAGTTCAAATATCACCTGATCAACTGGTCTACGGTGTGCTCTCCTGTTTCTGAGGGAGGTTTGGAGATCCGGAATTTGAGGACCTTCAATAAGGCCCTTCTAGAAAAATGGTTGTGGCGTTATGCGCAAGAGAAAGTGGCATGGTGGAGATTAGTTGTTGAGGCAAAATTTGGCAGTGTGAGGGGCGGGTGGTGCTCTCTTATCCCCACAGGACCGCATGGGGTGGGGCTGTGGAAGAACATCAGGTGGGGCTGGAGCTTGTTTTGTAACCACGTCAGATTTGAGTTGGGCAACGGATCCAAAATCAAATTCTGGTATGACGTGTAGTGTGGTGAATTGCCGCTTAAAGATGCCTTCCCGGTTTTATTTGGCCTTGCTCGTGAGAAAAATGCGTTTGTTGCAGATCATATGGACTTCTCTAGTGGCTCCCTCCAATAGAAGATTAGCTTTGTCCGCACGGCTCACGACTAGGAGCTAGACTCCGTTGCTTCCTTTTTCACTCTTTTATACTCTCTCAGTGAGAGAAGGGAAGGGGTTGATAGGCTCTAGTGGATCCCCTCATGTAAGAGAAAATTTGATGTTAGATCCTTCTACAGTGTTCTAACTCGCAATGTTGCTCATCCTTTTCCGTGGAAGAGTATATGAAGGACCAAAGCTCCTGTAAAAGTGGCTTTCTTTGCTTGGTCTGCGGCTTTTGGGAAGATTCTTACTATTAACAATCTTAGAAAGAGACATATCATCGTAATTGATAGATGTTGTATGTGCAAAAGGCAGGGGGAATCGGTAGATCATCTTCTTCTTCATTGTGAGATTGCTTGTGCCTTATGGGATACTATTCTTAGTCGCTTTGGATTGTCTTGGGTTATGCCTATGCGGGTTATTGAGCTGTTCGAGTGCTGGTGAATTGGGGGTCACTCCAATAGTGCGGTTGTGTGGAAGATGGTGCCTCTTTGTCTAATATGGTGCCTTTGGAGGAAGCGTAATGATAGATCTTTTGAGGTTCAAGAAAGGACACTTGAGGATCTCAAGTCCTTCTTTTTCTATTCTCTTTTCTCTTGGACTGTTGCTTATTTAACTCCTTTAACGCTTAGCTACTCGGAGTTTCTTGTACTTTTTTCTTCCCCTAATTAGGTAGCCTTTTTGTATACTTCCTGTGTACCAGGACTACGCTATTGCGTTTTTATAAAAGTTCTCTTATTTATCAAAAAAAAAATATAACTTCTACTAAACCACTAATAGTGCAATAACCCACTAAAATACTAACTCTATTACCCCACTAACACTACAATGCAACTAAAAGACACGTATCTCAACTGCTACCCACACGTTCAAACCCATGCCTTTTTCCACTTTCTCTTCAACTTCCACGAACAGAGCATAGAGCCCATGTCGTGGTAATTATTCAAGCCTATCAGATTACTAATATACTAAACGGGGAATCTAGCTAACCTAATAAAAGATACCTCGGTTACCAAGGTGGAAAGAGAAAAGCAATTTAAAAGCTTCATAGTAAAATCTAATGAAGTATTGGAAGAAGTTGCCAATCAGATGAAAGGATTTCAGAACCTAGCAGAAATCTTAGTTGCACAGATCAAAGCTATGGAAGAAAGACAAAACAAAGACAATAATAGATTAACCAAAGAAAGTCAGATAACAAGAGATAAGATAGAAACTCTACAAAGACTTGTGCAAAAAATTAACAATATTTCGACCACGATTTACAGACCTGGTCTAGCAGATGCTATCACAGCATTTTTTTTTTCTTTGATACGTAGATGTTATCACAGAAATTAAAATCAAACGAATCCATATGAAACCAAATCAGAGACAAATCTAAGAAATAATATGAAGCTAAAAACTAATAGGAAGACAAATCAGAGACAAATATACAGACGATTTTGAATTCAACAAATCAAATCTCAATCCACAGTAAAACAAAAGTACCCATATGAAACCAAATAGCAAGCAATACCCAACTGAAAAACTTAATCTTTCATGCGAAAAAAAAACGACTCTTTGAAGCAGAAAATGAATACCCGGCTGAAAAATCAAATATTTGCCAAAAAATTGAAATTTTCCATATAAAAGTTGTTACCGGTGCAAATCAGCGATAAAAGACCTGGGGTATGTGAATTCTATATTCTATATATGCACACACACAGAGATCCGTACCGATGCAAGTGACCGATGAGTTGGCTGGAGGTCAGCGGCCTGCGGAGAAGCGGGTGACGGAGCTGGGAGCGGCGCCGGAGTATCGGTGGCGAGGCGCTTGGCTGGAGGTCGGAGGTCTGTGAATTCTCTGAGGGAGAGCATGCGAGACAAAGAGAGAGAGAGGACAGAAGATAACGTAAAAAATTAAAAAAATTAAAAAAAGGAAAGAGTACACCCATCCTCTAATTACCGCTTAATGATTAACACTAGGGGGAAGCAGCACGTGCATTGCACGTGCTTGGTTCTCGGTGTTATGTATATATTTTTATATATTTTTATATCATAATTTTAATAACATATATTTATTATATTATATTATAGAGCATATTCAATATATAGATTATACTAAAAAAATTAAAAAGATTAATTTAGATAGTAAACATATGTCGTTACTTCAAATTAAAAGGTATTAAAAAATATATAGCATATTCATGTTTATGGTGTTTATCTCAACCATCTTATAGGAACGTAAGATTGTAATTTTAACAAATCTTTTTTCATTATAATGCATCATGAACCTTGAAAAACTATGAAGTTGTAAAGTAAATCAAGTTGCCATGAATAACAAAACTTTATAAACATGCACATATGGATTATCACCATAAAATATATCTATTTTAAATTTCTCTTCAATAAGTCCTAATAACCTGAACATAAACACTAACAAAGAATGTAGAGTCATTTACCACATAGAAGTCATCCACCACATAGAAGTCATCCAATAATTCTATTCACTCAATAATATCATCTTACAAAGATAAAGTTAAACATTCAGATAAAAGATAACATTGAGTTGTATTGAATTTCAATCTCTTTGTATTTATCTGTATCAATAAGGTGTACACATATGTTCTTCGTTTTCTTTAATATTTATATTACTTATTTATAGTTTAACTTATTTGTTTAAAAAAATTAATATATACTTGTTCAATAATCTAGATATTAAATCTATTCTAAATAATAATATATTTATGATATTCAAATAATAATATTAACAATATAAGTGCTATATAGCATAAGAAAATTCATTCAAAACTACTGGACATCAATCTTTTAAACAAGAGACTTGTGCATGCATGCACCATATTTAAAATTAAATAATTAATCAATAAAAAACTATAACTACACATACATGTACGATTAAGGAAGATAATATATATCACATTTTTTTTTATTATATTTATTACATCATTAGTGTTCAAATTATTAGCTATTATAGAATTTTCAATCATATCATCGCAAATCACACGGATAATATTAGGTCAATTTTATCTCTTATCTGTTAAACTTTATCTTTATAAGATGATGTTATTGAATGAAGATAATTCTTAGATGTAAGAAAACTCCTATGTGGTGGACTCTACATCTGCAAGATTTTCTGGCGTAGAATATCGCATCCTGAAATTGTTTTTTTAAAAAAAAAAAAAATGTTAACGTGATGCAAACAATTATTACAACAGACTGGGTAGTCTAACATTGAAGACGACAATGGACTGGGTCTAACATTGATTTACAATTCAATTACTCTCAGCAAAAATTATTAATAGTCATAACTAAAACCTCAAATTCTTCAAAATAATAAACAACAAAATCAACCCTTAATCAGCCATCAAACCAATTGATAGTCAAAAAATTATAATCTAAAAATTTTGCTCATCAAGAGCACCAAAAATATTTTCAAACAAATTAACCACATCAGTTATTCCCTGTAATTTGAGGCGCCTAACAAACTTGTTTCAAATCAGTTGAAAATCGAAATACAAGGAGATAGATTACAGGATTCTCTAAAATTTTCTGAAGTTTATGACTAAATTCTCAAACAAGAGAAAAAAAAATTGCATCTCAATTACTCATGAACTCCTACACGTAACCACTCATATGATTTTCTTCAACTCAATATCAATTTCACAGAGAATAAGAAAATATCAAAGAGGGGTGTTCGTATTTATTCTCCATGAAGGAACTTATTACCATAATCATAAAACGTATTTGACAAATAAATTTAAAACACGCAGAATTACTTGAGATTGAAGTTTTATGAGCATTACTTGTAAATTCCAATGAATAAGAAAATAAAGATGTTTATTTTTGTTTATACTTTTGAAGAAAATAACTGAATATATGGTTAATTTTTGTTCGTAACTCTTGAAGAAGATAACTGTTTTTGTTCGTACCTATTGAAGAAGATAACTGAATGTACAGTTATCTAAATTTAACTGATGGCTTTTTAAATGTAAGGGCAAATTATGAAAGACAAAAATAACCATGTTTGATTTAACAATGAAGAAGAAAGAAAAAGGATAAAAGCGTAAAACTACATTATCAAATAAAATGCACTATTTACGAGACATTCACACTTTTTATATACCTTTAGGTAAGGTACTTACAATTTTTAATTGCGATAATATTCTTTAAAACTAAAAAGGATATTACAAATTTATTAATAAAACAAAATACTTTTATAAAATTCAAAATAAAAACGAAAATCTTTATAATTTTTTTTTAAAATTCTTAATTTGGCCAATTTGGATGGTAGTGCTTTAAGGGCTCGTTTGGATGTTAAATTTATTCTATTTTATATGATTTTATTCGAAATTGTGAATATCGAAAAAAAAAATTGTAATTAATAAATGAAAAAAATAAAATTATATTTAGATGTTTAGAAAAAAATAAATAAATTGAGAATTGATTTTTGGATTTTTTTTGCTGGATTGAATTTTGTGTTGTGTTTTTTTTAATTAAAAATTGGTGTGTTGACTTTAGTGGCCAACACTACAATCGAGGAACAACATGTAAGGTTTTGCAGTTTTTTTTTAAAAAACTCCTTATGCTGACCCCCTCCTCCCCAACACATCTTTTTAACCCTCCCCCCCAACCTTGACGGCCGATTTTTTTAATAAATTTTTCTTCTCTGCAATAAATTACCATATGTATACAATGAGTTTTTTTTTTTTTTATTAATGCACTTGGTTTTTTTTATTGGGGGCCTTTATAATTTTTTCTTCTATAATCATATGCTTTATCATTTTTTAACGGTAAAATCAGCATCCATTATTTCTCGCATATATATCGACTCAACGCCAATATGATGCACATCTAATTCCTCCATTAATGAAAAAACTTCAACAATCGATAATTCCAAACAAACATTAATCATACGCCAAATGCAAAGGAAACATTGCAATACAAACACACATGTTTAATACATAAGCAAATAGCCCTACCTACTTACGTAACCATTGCAAAAGTTTATGCCAGATAGAATTTCTAATATAACATATTTACGTTGCGTTCTATCCCATCAATTTATTCCCCATGCATAGCCACTCCATATTGCGTGCCCAATTTCCCTCCCTCCTGAGCCCCATTTCAAAGGCCGCTTCATCTGTTAGGTCATATTGTTTGGTATTTGACGGCCCGGCCTCATCATTGTCATTTGCTTCTTGGGCTAGATCGTATTTGAAGAACATATCATTTGGATTGCGTTCCTTGATAAAGTTGTGTAATGTGCAACAGGCTATGACAATACTTGGTTGTCGTGGTAGATGGTAACGAGGCATTTTGTGCAAAATGCGCCATTGGTTCTTCAACAATCCAAAGCATTGCTCAATTATCATTCGGAGTGATGAATGCCTGTAGCTAAACAGCTCCTTATATCCCCTAGGAAGTCGCCTACCACGAAATTGCACGAGGTGATACCGCTCACCTTTGTATGGCGACATGAACCCGCGCGTGCATGGGTATGCTGAGTCCAGGACATAAAAATAAGAGATGCTATGTTAGTGCATGGAAAACACATAAACACATGGGAAAATAATTTTCAACGGGACGTGGGTACCTTCTGTTGGCCGCTCGAACCCATTTTCCAGACGAATGGCATCACAAAAAACACGGCCATCATGTGCCGTTCCTTTCCATCCAACGTACACATACGTAAAGTACATGTCAAAGTCACATGCCGCCATGACATTTTGCGTGCATTCGGATTTTCTGCCTCGAAAGCTAATTTGCCATTCAGCAGGCACCCATGCCTTCACATATGTTCCATCAATTGCACCAATACACTTCTAATATCACAATAATATGAGATCGCTTACATTTAGGTGAACATTACAAATGTAATATAATAATAAATTAAATTGTTGACCATGCCTGAAACCATGGATAGTATAAGGGATTTCCTTGGACATGTGGGTGCACCCCAGTTCTGTGTCTAACTCTAATGTATGTTCTGCCTAGCCACACCAAGGCTCGCATGGCAGTTTTAAAATGCCTGTTGATTGTCTCGGTAGAATGCTGAAAGCGATCTGCTGCCATGCGCTGGCCTTGACAGTGTCTGGTGATAGTAATAAAAATAGCGACTGCCTCTTCAACACTTACTTCCCGAGTGTTCTGCATGTAATCCATCTCCCTCAGTTCTTTGCATAACTGTATAAACTCTGGGGGCTCCATACGGAACATTTCATAACATAGCCCGGGGTGACCGGTTAACATGTGAGTGATGTACATATTGCCACGTAATGGCAATGTACGGGCCGGCACTTTAACGCGCATTCTTTGTTCGTACAATTCTGTTGCAAGCATTACCAAGAGCATAGTGTCGAACCAAATCTTATCCTCTCTGGCCCTTGGCAAGTCAAAGGGCATGTCGTTCGCGAACACAAAAGTTCGAGTTGGTTGAGCCATCCTTGCAATTTAAACAACATATCTATCAAAACATGATGTAGAAGACATTAATTTTAATGACAATTGTTTAACATATAAAATTTGGGAATTTGTGATAAGCACTGCCAGCCCCAACAATCTTTTTTATTTTTTATTAAAAAATAAAAAAACAAAAACTCAAGCCCTTTTTGTAAGTGGTAGATAGAAACACTGCATGCCACTACTGAGATAGTCACTGTAGTTTTTTTTCTTGTAGACTTATATATATATATATACAGTGTAGCATTATTTGTGTGCGATATGTTATGGATTTGATAAAAACCTCTCAATGCATTGGAAATTTCAAACAAAGGCAGAAAACCCAAATGGGTGGCAGCCAGTGGCGAAGCCAGAGTTTTGTCTTAGAGGGGTCAAGATTTTTTTTTTTTAATGAATGAAAAAAAAAAATAAAGTTAAACAAAAATTGATTAAAAATATTAAAGAATATAACTGGTTGATAAGGTCATTTTTTAAAATATGCTCTGTAGATTTGGTTTCTATCACTAGGATGTCAATCAATTTGTTTTTTTTTTCAGCAAAGATCTATTGGCAAATTTATTCTATCTCAATACAAGCTTCTTTTGGAGCTTAATAGAATTATTTTAGTTCTCCATAATTTCAAGTAACTACAAGTATATACTTCATACAATTATAATATGCAACAAAACTATATCATAAATAATTAATTTAAAAGAGCAATCTGAATATAAAAGCTTAATCAATATAAAAATTTGATTACATACCTCTTAGGCTCTAAAAAAAATAGCTCAGCAATATAATTGATTTGAATTTTTGAAGGCTTGGAGCAAGAAGAAATTCAAATAAATCACAAATTGTTAAAAGGGAAGAATGGCAATTTGACAAATAACAAATAGCCTGTCTTACTCGATGGCAAAAGAGAGTATAAAAAAGTTTTAAATAAGAGAAATGGTTGTTGTCTGTTTTTTTAGTCTATCTTTTGTCTTTTTATTTTTGCACCTAAAAAATAAAAATCATTGCACTGATGAATCTCTGTTTTTCAAGAAAAAAAAATGATAAAAGATGGACAAAAATAATGGACAACAAGTATTTTTTTTCTTTAAATATATACCTCATGAAATCAAGGTTATTGTTAGCAATGAGAGAAAGAAAAAACAAAAGAAAAGGTTGGCATTGACCATTTGACCCCTTTTAAATCCTCGCAAGTCGTAACATAAAAAAAAAAAAAACTAGAAACAAGAGATTTCAGCCTCTCAAGTTCTCCACAAAGGCCAAAGTCCTGCGAATAAATTTGGCCAATGCAATGGAATGTGAACGGTTATATCCTGTGAACTAACATTGTAACTTATATTTGGCCAATCAGACAAAATGCAAACATGTAATGCATCTATGTCCATGGTATTGCCCTCCATCAAACTGTCATTAGACCAAGTAGGGCAGCAGGTATTAACAGTATCAATTTCACCACTGGTCATTAGTTTATTGTCTTTACTTTTTCTATTCTCCAATTCTAAAATCATACCAAAACTACTATTTACATGTGAGGAGCATTGCCTAGCATGATCCTCAGTTGAACTCGCATATCTGCGAAATATGTATATATTTGCCTTTTCTAATCTTCGATAATGTTTCCTTCAATGCTGAAAAATTGCTACCAGGGTTACTGCTAGTATTTGGAGATAATTCATTAAGAGCAGCCCCTGACGTACCATCAACTACCAACCAATTGTCGATGGCCTTCAGACACTCATACATTAAGCTTTATCAAACTAAGGGAAAAAAATTCAAACAATTAATGGTAACCTTTAGCAAACAGCTAAGCAGACACTCATACATTAACCGACATGACCAATTTAATCTCAACTAGAACTACCCAAAGCCAACAACTATAAATGCTACAAACAATACCTGGACAATATTTTCCTAGCAACTTTGATTGGTTTAGGAAGATATTCATATAACATTTCCAATCCAAACCAAGCATAACATCATCATAATTGCACACAAATGTGACACCACTTTCACAATAATACAAATTATAATTGTTCCACAACAACAGCATGGCTGTCTAATAATAATAAAACACAACAATTAATAAAAATAAAAATAAAACATACACACACACACATCAGTTTAACATAGTCCAAATTAGTGTTCATGCCCATTAGTTTAACATAAGGTAAGGGTGGGGGGATAGAGGGAGACATCAGCCTCATGGCAACAACTTTGATAGCCATACCCTTCTATGGTGGGGGGTCATCTTAATGAAAGACAACTGGACCGTTTCATTCATCAACGCCTTTAACGCTTGTAATAAACTTCATCTGAGAACTCAGGTGCGAGCTCATTGAGTAAGTCCATGCAACGAGCCATCGGGTGGGCTGAAGTGCCGGTACTTTCGTCACCTGACGAGAATTTAACACGTTCACCCTGGATGATCGCAAGGTCCCTTTTTGCCTTTGCCATGTCTCCAATCTCCTTTAACATGTTGCAATGCTCAACATCGACCATGCTTCTACTACGCATCGAAGATTTACGGCTAACCCCCATGGATATGTCGTCGGCATACTTCTTTTTTTTACTTTTGCACCTACTTTCCTCATTAATAGGTTGTTTCCCTTTGTTGTTACCCCCACTACCGATTGCACCGCCACTCCCAGAACCCTGTGGACTATCAAGAAGTACAAAATCATCTTTGGTACTCTTAGCCATGGGCCTGCTTCCCGCTTCACCCTTGTTGAAGTGAACACCCTCATTCCATATACGGTAGGCAAGGCGTGCTTCCTCGTCGCTATTTGGGGGCGATTGTGCAGAAGAGCGGCGGAGAACACCCATCGCTGTGGGGCGGTTGAATATCTGACCCAACAACTCGTAATTCCTACACCCTTTCTTTTTGTAAACACTTAGGTGAGGTTTTGCCTGAGAATGCAATTTTTTTCAAAGGGTATTAGATAATATTCTATGCACACAACTATGTAAATTTTTACAATTGGTACACATTTGAAGGGCTAGCTACTTACCGCCTTAATATTCTTCCACTGCGTGGCGGTGCCATCAACTGTATTAGTAATGGGATTCCAGCCTAGCCTAGTGTTATCGTTCAAGAGTTCAAAGAACTCCTTATGTTCCTTTTGCAACCGATTCACCTTCGATTGCAATTGTGACATTGTCCACTCCCGACTTGACATCGATTGCATAGACGTGTGAAGTTCTTTCCAAGTTTCAGAGTCAATACAACCCCGAACAATTCCACCACTACCCACTGCTTGGGCAAGTAATTGGACAAAAATGTTCTCGTCACGCGCACTCCATTTGGTACTCATTGCCTCTCGTTTTCTCTAGGTTACCAACAGACATGACCAAACAAAGCAAAGTCATACAGCAAAGAATAACTTCCTATAGCAAACCCCCACCAACAAATGAACACAATTACTAAAGTAATGTCTCTAGCACTCCAAATTAATGAAGTAACATTGCATGTGAACTTATGCTTTATTCATTGATAAGTTTGGTTGCTTTAATCTTGTAATCTTTTACTTATCAACAAAAAAAATAAAAAAATTGTCACAATCATACTCCAAGGAAGGCTCGTTTGGGTAATATTTTCTATTTTTTTTAATACGAAAACTTGTTTTCAAGATAATTTTCTCTTTTTTTTAATAAAAAAAAAAAAAAACTTATTTGAAAAACTTTAACTGAAAACTGTTTTCAAAAAGAAAAAAGAAAATTGTTATTTACTTGTATTATAAGTACAAACAAATTGCTTACCTTACAAATGACACTCAACATACATGGTTAGATATTATTTTCATTTTTTTTTAATATTTTTCCACTACTTAACGTTGATTAGGCTGCTAGAATTTGAAAAATATGTCCCAACCATGTAGATAGCATCATTTTTGTTTGGCATTCACTAGTAGTGAACACTTTGAACTTGGTTCATCCAAAACAATTATGAAATAAAGTGTTATTAGTTAACCTTATATATATGTGTGTGTGTGTGTGTCAATAATTAAGTACATCTTTGTCATGCATTTTATATTCTACTAATTTAATGTGAAACAACTAGCGTTTTTTGTGTGCGATATGTTAGGGAATGAATGCCCCAAGTCTTATAAAAGTAAGCATAAAAACACATCCAAGCCTACGCAAGAGACAAACTACCACAATACACCTTTTACAACCACAAACATGTCGACAATCTCAATCAAACCCAACCCAAAAGGATATACAGACAATACAAAACACCACAAAAAAACCAAACTAACAAAACTTGATAAGCAAACTCTGACCAACAACGGAAAACCACAGCAGAAGATGAACAACCTAGTAGCATCAAAAGGCCAACCTAGACCACAACAACACACACTGAAACCTCAATCTGAAAAATGTGTGAATTATATCCCAATTTCATGTAAAACCATGTCCGGTTACTATTACCTCTCATTATATTAACATGTTGCAAATTAAGTTTGTACTAGTCTATTTTGTCAACATTAATGGGAGTATAGAATTACCTTTTTGGAGGATTTCAACATAGCCGAATCCAGCAAATGGCTTGCTTGTATGAGAGGGGGTGCTTCTCAGGAAATAAGGCTGCACCAAAGCGGATGAGAATGCATAAGCCATACTATCAAGATAACATCAATCCCTCTCCTATATACTTACTCTGTCTTTCCTTGATAAAGCTATGATTAACAGTAGTTTTATGTTATAGCTTAAAACATACAAAAAATGAAAAGAGAAAAGGTGGCAATGAATCAAACAATGCTAGAAGTAAAAAATAACACCACAAATAAGGAATGATCTGAAAAATTTTGGACTAGCATTGCGTGCGGCACAAATGGGGTTTGTCATAAAAAAATGCTCCATAAAATGGTCCATTCAAAAAACACCAAACCCACCACATCTGGCAAAACTGACTATGAATCAAGAAAGGAAATAAATTGAGAGGAACAACTCACCCTCCAAGATTGTGTTCTTGGACCCTCAACCTCTATCTGCTGGATAAGAGCCTCTCGTTCTAGGGAGTTCGAAGAAGAGGAGGAGGAAACACAAGATGCACCGATAGACTGGTCCAAAAAATCACTGGGCGACATGGACAATGCCTAAAAATTATAGTCAAATAGATAATATTAATAGATGGGCAGATGTGATAAGCCCTCAAGTTATGCAGAACACAAACCCCAAAATAGGTATGCAAATCTAGTAGGTTGAGGCCGGTGAAGGTGATAAATGACAGTAAATTCGTGCGAATATAAGCTGACATACACAGCATCGGCCTCAGTAAGACCACTGTGGGAAACAACAGATCTATAATCGAACGGGTAAAAAAGAACCACAACCTCTTTGCTGAGCATAGAATGGCTAATTTGGACTTTGATTGTCTTTCGGATGTCAGCAACAAAGCATCCGACACCATCTGCGTACACGATTAGGAAAGATTCTTGAGCTTCGACATTGCAGGTTTAACGTCTCTACCTTTCGCATCTGCTCAGCATCAGACATGGCAGCTTGGCAGGGAAACAAATTGCTGGATGNAAATGGGATTTGTCATCAAAAAAATGCTCCATAAAATGGTCCATTCAAAAAAACACCAAACCCACCACATCTGGCAAAACTGACTATGAATTAGGAAAGGAAATAAATTGAGAGGAACAACTCACCCTCCAAGATCGTGTTCTTAGACCCTCAACCTCTATCTGCTGGATAAGAGCCTCTCGTTCTAGGGAGTTCGAAGAAGAGGAGGAGGAAACACAAGATGCACCGATAAACTGGTCCAAAAAAATCACTGGGCGACATGGACAATGCCTAAAAATTATAGTCAAATAGATAATATTAATAGATGGGCGGATGTGATAAGCCCTCAAGTTATGCAGAACACAAACCCCAAAATAGGTATGCAAATCTAGTAGGTTGAGGCCGGTGAAGGTGATAAATGACAGTAAATTCGTGCGAATATAAGCTGACATACACAGCATCGGCCTCAGTAAGACCACTGTGGGAAACAACAGATCTATAATCGAACGGGTAAAAAAGAACCACAACCTCTTTGTTGAGCATAGAACGACTAATTTGGATTTTGATTGTCTTTCGGATGTCAGCAACAAAGCATCCGACACCATCTGTGTACACGATTAGGAAAGATTCTTGAGCTTCGACATGGCAGGTTCAACGTCTCTACCTTTCGCATCTGCTCAGCATCAGACATGGCAGCTTGGCAGGGAAACAAATTGCTGGATGGACGTGTTAATGGAGGAGTGTAGGTTTTGGGACGATGGCGTTAGGTCTCAGTAATAGAGGAGCAAAAAGTTCATTGCGAATGAACTACATCAGTAAAGGTGATGCAAGGGGAAAAGAAAACCTGTGGGTAAAAATTGTGTGAGCCGACTTCACACTAATAAGATCCAACGATCCTCATGTGGCTTCTCTAAATCTAATGGTCAGAAGCAATCAATGAGATGCATCAGACAAACACTCGAGTTGCACCCATTCTAATTGCTCAGCATCGATTGAGGCAAAAGGCTACGTTGTAGCTGTTCTCCATTTCTTTCACATAGCCATGTGAACGTGCAGCAAACAATGGAAGGAAGGATTTGATGGAGCCGCATGTGTACCAAAGCTAGTCTTCTGCGATGGTTTGGACGGCTAGATTTTGATGTTGCTTTTAAGGTTTGAAAAAGTCATCAAAATCAACACACCGACACCACACGTCTCACAACACGAAAAGGCAGCTGGTCTGACCAAAGCCCTACCTACAGTTTCAGCCCATATTGAAAGAGACGTTTTCTGAATGGGGGGTTCTGAATGGAGTGGGGGGAAACCAAAAAAATAATTAAAAACCACATACAACGGATATATTCATTGGTATTTGCAATTTATCCAATTTCAACTGGGTTGTATCCAACCCGATTCAAACCCGAAAAAATCCGAAAATACCAAAAAATACCCAAACATGATTTTTGGAGATAGATTAAATTAAATGGAATAAAAAAAAAATGGACATCCAAACATGCCCTAAAACAATAATTTTGTTTTGTTTTTTTAGAATTTTATTTTATTTTATTAATAGTATTTTCATCATTATAAAATATTGACAATTGTTCAGTCGTTTAAAGATATAATGTTACAATTAAAAGTTTAAAAATATTGTCAATTGAGTGATAGTTTGACGGAAATAAATAAATTTTTTCCTTAAAATAAAAAATGAATGGTAATTTGAAGTTTATGTGTATTTTTTGTGTTTATATATATATATATATAGGTAAGTTAATTTGTTAGCACTGTTTATATGAGTAAATGCTATACGTAGGTGTTATTGTTAATGGTATAATGTAAGTTTCTCATTCAAAGTGGGTATTTTCTGTGACTTGGTACATGTTCAAGTATTTCCATTTTTTTTTTTTTTTTCAAAGAGGAGAACGGGGAAAAGGGGAAAAGTATTTCCATATTCTTGTATTGCTTAGCGAGCAATTGTCATTATCATTAAGTGTGCCAACTTGGCATTCTCGACCAAAACAAGGATTTTATTGCACTTCTTGAGGTCTTCAGACCAAGACCTAATTTAGATGGATCATTTCTAGAAAATCATGCATGTAAATTTTTTTTTTTTTAAATGGGATATATATATAGTATATATGTACTATACTATATATATATATATATTGTATCTGCTGAGACAATCTAATAGAGAATGTAGACTAAAAGAAATGGCACTAATACTGTAGTAATACATACACCAAGCAATCAAGCAAAAGGCATCATGGAAAGAGAGACAAGTTGATCCATCGCTAAATGATTTGAGATCAGCGGGTTGGACCACAGCCCTGCACAATGGGGAGTACCGTTCCCTCTCAAACCTGAGAAAACAGGACCATCAGTCATCCAATTAAAACCCAAGCCTAATCCTTTTACTAATTAATTCTGATAATAAGGTCCAGAGTTTCAAGAAATAAAAAATAATAATAAACCAAATTTAAGCTCTAGTTGTTTTTACGTAAAATATTTTATGTAGAAAACATTTTTCAACGTTTAGCTCGTACGAAAAATCAGCAAATATTTCTTATATTTTCGTTCAATCATATTACCTAAAGAGAGATCTATGGCTATTAATCACTAAATCCAAGTAATGCAACAAGTGGTTTCATCCATTAGTTTCAGCGAAAACCCTAACAAATAGGTGACAAGATCTTCCAAATCCATGACACGAACAACAGAAAACAAGATCCATCCTACACTCAGATTACATACAACTTGATTGACTAGAGAAAGCTAAGCCTTCTTTGGAGACTTGGTGGCCCTGGATAGAGACTTGATATCTTTGGCAGCCTTGTCCGCTGTCTTCTTGGGCAAGAGAACAGGGTTGATGTTGGGAAAGACACCACCATGAGCAATGGTAAAACCTGGAAGTAACTTCCCAGCTGCTCATCATTCCTCGCAGCCAGCAGAACATGCCTTGGAATGATCCTGTTCTTGTTGTCACAAGCTGCATTTCTAGCCAATTCCAGCATTTTCACAAGCATTAATGCACAATGGCTTCATAATCAAGAACGAAAAACAGAGGCTGAAATTGAAGCGCAGTACAAAACAGAAAAATATCAAAAGAAAAGAAACACTCCACCTTACTTTGCAATCAAACACAAACAGTAAAAACTCCATATTAAATAGCCATTTGGATTAGTTTCAGAAATTTATAAAAGGTCAAACCCACATGGAAAAATGTAAAACTTACAAAATTTTCACATGTCATCTTGGAAAAATTACCAAATGAAACAATGGGTTCGTCCAAGAAAAACCAGCTACTATTAATGCAATGTATACATTATTTCTCCTACATTTCCAGAAAAGCAAACATACATCTAGGGCAATAAACACAAACATCAACTACCAAACTATATCACAGATTGACGAATTTTCGAATCAAAATGTTAGCCAAGTGAGCAAAACGACCCTCATCTAATTAAGCAAAATCACAGATCTGAGAGCTATAGCAAGTAACAGCTAAAAACAAAGTTTAACCATAGAGACAGAGAGAGTGTGGTATTACTTCACCAACTAGGTACTCGAGCACGGCAAAACAATATTTTGTAATTATTTTCTTGGAAAAAGTACACATACCCCCTTCAAAGTTTTACTCAATTATCCTCTCAAATTACCAATTGTGTTAATGTCCCTTAAATGCCAAAAAAATATCAATATTCTCCCAAGACAAAAAAACCCTTCATCAATTTTTTTTTTAAAAAAAATAGAATTATATATATATATTCAATGAAAAAAACTAAAACAAAAATTATAAAAAAAAAATCTATAAAAAAACGAAAATTTATTTTTTTAAAAAAAAAACAAAAAAAAAAGAGCAACGACCTTGGTTTTTCTTTTTTCTTTTTTTAAATAATATCACGACACAAACCGAAGAGATGCTTGATTTCTATAAGCCCAAAATGCTTGTTTTTTCATTGAAATTTACATGAACCGTGAAATTTATAGCCCAAAAATGCAACGATTTAAACCCAGCAAACCATAAAAATATGCCAAAAAGAAGAATCCAAGCACTGGTTGACACAACTTTGCCCACAATCCACAGAAATAGACCACATCTGGACATAGATCAACAAACTCACAAAAATCTACACAACCCACTTCAATCACACAAGAATTACACCATGAAACAGTATATCTCATCAGGAATAGAAACACATCAGATTTTAAAGTGAAAACTCATCAGGCATCCTCCTCGGCAGCAACTCTGGCAGTGTGCGGTGGTTGTGGCTCGAAAGTGAGGGAGCGGAGCTTGAAATTTGGGCGGAACGAGTAGCGGCATTGCAAGTCAGCAGCGGTGTCAAACCAATTTGGGAGAAATTTGGGGCTCTACAGGGAAGGGAAATTTTGGGGGCGATTTTTGGTTATTTTTTTTGGGGGGGGGGGAGGGGGCAGTTAAGAATGTTTTGACAAATTTTTGTCCCCAAAATTTTTTTTTTCATGTGGCTGATGTGGGATAATTGGGTGAACGTGCCACATCAGCGGTGTGAAACTAGTTTGAAAAAATGGTGTGAAGATTAGCATTCCTCTTAACTTCTACCACAAAAGTAAGAACTAAAACAAGTAAAAACATATCAAATGCATCAATAGACCATTTCTTTGTGCCTCATACATGATGCAGCTGAAAAGCTCTGCGGAGCCTTCTTGCTTGGAACTTCTGATCCACTTTCATCCACTTACAAACCAGCGAGAAAGACAAAGCATTAAAGGGAACACTGAACACCTAAATCTGCTTAGCCAAGTGATGACACCCTGAATATCATCTTCAGAAATGATATTGGCAGATATATAGGGGGGACCGAACACTGCTTTTTCAATATTTATCATGTATGAATTGTCTTTCAAAATATTGTTACCAGTGCCTAAAACAGTAGAACCATAGTGTTATCTATAAAACCGGTCCATCATGTAGATTGCATAGCATCCTCTTTTTTTTTTTTTTTGTGAATCTCATCTAGTTGTTTGGCATATACCTGCTGGCTACTGCAGATCTATAGGTATAAGTGCTAGAAGAGCCACCCTCATTACTAGTGTTGTATGCAAGACACCCATCTTTTATAACAAGTAAAATCTAATTTGAAAACCAAAACTTTCATCAGCATCTACATGGTCATGCATCAAGCAAATACATTGCCAGACCTAAAAATCAGCAAATCGTTTTGTATATACAGCATAATGAATTAAAAAATCTTCCATTTGCAACTAGCAGCAGTAATACATGCGGGTAATACAAACATATACCCAAAACAACATCTACAGGTGTCTGGCTCTGCATATACATGACATACTGCTCACTCATATGAGTCATATTTGATAAAGAGGAGAATGAACTAGAACATAAAACCAACCTTGTTTGTGCGCTATTTTCATTTTGTCAACCACTTGTAACATCGTCAATCTCTGATCATTCTCTTGCACATCTTGCAGCAAAGAAACCATAAGCTGAGCATCACCAGCAAAGGGTGCTCAAATTGAACATAAAAACCTATAATCAACAATTGTGCTAGACTCGTGTATCTAGATACTAAAATAGAAAGGGAATGCAAAATAGAAGATAAAACAAATACAGCCAACTCAAAGAATGATGTAAAGAAATTAAGGAAAATCAAGAATGATTTATTAGATGAAAAACATTATACGCCTAATATAAACTAGGCGCAAGACATAAACCTATATATGAATCTTCCAGAAATTACAGTTGCACAGCAATTATCATGTCATAGAAAGAATAATGGAAGACTTCATGAGTGAAACATATCAAAGACTTTAGGCCAAGTGAAACCATATCTCTTTGTAAAAGCCATAGCACATGCTCTTTAAAAATTCAACCAAAGAGGCCAACCAGTTCCACCAATTAATCATCCACTTCTGGAATGAATTTTGGACCAAGAGACATCCAAAAGTGACAAACAAGACCACACATCAAATAGAGTAATAAACAAGAACACGCACATATCCATATCCTGATCATATATTTTAAACGAAAAAGACCACTACCAAGATCTCAATATCCTAGGGGTATTACAACTTTTATGATAGGTCTGAACAATTGACCGATAATTTCCAACAATTGAGAAATACCTAGACAATGATCAATATCCAAGGCAGCTGGGATCCCCAATATACTCAGCAATTTGTTCGAGTGGCACATGGAGCAACTCGTGGTTATTGGCGTCCTGAACCAAGCCAGATTCTTGTTCCGAATCCTTCCTAACCAGATTCCCATACACCCCCTCGTGCTTACCATACAAAACAAGCACGGGTCCCCCGCGGCGAGGGAGCGCCGTCTCAAGAAGGTCCTGGGAGACCCCTTGAATGAGCTCTCTGCTCTCGTCCATTGATACATCACACGTCATTGGTCCAACCACATCCACAACCTCCCCCTTCTTCAAGTACAATCTTCCTCCTTTGAGTTCCTTGCTTATTATCCTCACCCGAATGTGACTCTTCAGCCACGACACTTGCCCACTCTTTTTCGCCTTTGCCTTCTTCGGTTCTTCTTCTTCTTCTTCTACCTTCGAACGCGAACTCTTTTTGCCAGCGTTGGAGGACCTCCTTTCCGTGTCGCGCCCTTTTGCTTTGGCCGCCTCCTCTTTGTCTCTTTTGTCGGAGTTGATAAACCCTAGGCCGTGCTTGTCGGTCCGCTTCTCGTACTCAACCACTTTCACGTCCTCTTTGGCGTTCCTCCCGATCCCTCTCCCTTTTTGCCATCCGTAGCCGGCGAGCAAGGCGGCGGCGAAGCTCTCCACGGGTACATCATCGAACTCCTCCATGCCGCGATCCTCCGGTAACCTATCCAGGTCGTCCTTCAGCTTCTGGAGCATCACCGCCTCCACCGGAACAGGAGCAGTAGATCGTGGCCGTTCATCACCGTCCTTGTATTCGGATTTCTCGCGGACATTGAGACCGTATGAGATCTTGGAATCCGCGCCGTTGACGGAGGCGGCCTGCGATTCGAGCTCGAAGGAGAGGGCCCCGGAGGCGCCAGATTGGGAGGTGATCGGAAGTTCGAGGTTTTTCATCTTCTTGTGGGGCTTCCATTCGTTAGGGATGGGAGCGATAACGGGAATCTTGGGTTCGTTGCTGCGGGCTAGGGTTTTCGAGCCATCGAATTCGGTGATGTATTGTAATTGTTTGGAGTCTTGGTGGTCGTTGCTGCTGCTGTCATCGAAGTTTGTTCGTAAAGGTTTGATTGGTTTAGGTTTTGCAGAGGATTTTGATTGCAGAGAGAATTTCATGGTTTGGTTGAGTAATAGCAGTAGTAGTGTGGACAGAGAAGAAATTCCTAATTTGAAGAAACTACAAATTGAAGGACAAAGGGGTTGAGCCGGTGTTTGGCCGTGAGACGGTGTTTCGTCAACCAAAACCGGTGTTTCTTCGATAAAAGTATATGTTGCGTCGAGCGCGTGTGAGCGCTGGTGTTTGGCCGGTGTTTTTTAGGTATCCGATGAGTTCATAGCTGGTGACGTGGTAGGCAAAGATGGAATAGTGCGGATTTGGGCTTTCATGGGCTTCTTTCTAACTGTTTTGTTTCGTGAGCTTGTAACTAATGATATCATGGGCTATCAGTGCAGTATCCATGGGCTTTTTGTAACTGTTTTGAAAGGTCCAATTTCCAACAAAACTTTAATAGACATTCCATAAGCTTTCCATCATTTTTTTTTTTGGCCTTTTTTTTTCATTCAAAAGAAAAAAAAAAAAAAAAAAAGAAGAGCTAAGAAGGAAAGGGAATACTTTCCACTAATCTAGCAAAATTGACAAGCACATAGGGAAAGAGATGGAATGTTTCTTTAAAAAATAAAATAAAATAGAGAGACAACCCAATTTTAAAATTCAGAGAATTTTAAAACTTCCATAATTACCTAATGTGAACTTTTTCTTCAAAAATTCCTACTATACATGTTTTATTATTACTCGCCACCATGTCTCCAACTGCTTTGCTTTATTTATTTACTTATGTACACCAAGTAAAGTCTCTTATTTTATTTGGATTTTTTGTATTTTTATCCCCTCCAATTATCGACAAATCAATCATCGGATTTTTTTTCTTATTTAACAAGAATTAATCCAAAAATTTAGGTTAGATGAATGTGGAAAAGGTATTATAGTATCTAGCATTTTTCTTCCTTATAAATATAAGTATAAAAAATTATAGAATAATGCTATATGCTAAGTTTTTATTTAAAAAAATATCGCACAATACTGATGTGGCAATCCAACTAACCCTTAATTTTTTTTTAGCATTACTTATATGAAATGTGTTCTTAAGAATGAAGACTACCCTCCTAAGTTGGAAATGCTATTTAGTAATGAGCCCCCTCTCCTTTGGGGCGTGGATGGGCCGAGTTGGGCCTATGCAAGAGTCGGAGCTCCAGGCTCCCAAATTGGGCGAGGAGAGTGATCTGGAATCCTGGATGTTGAGGTTCTATGGAGGGCAACGAGGACAGAGTAAATTGTCGGTAAATTGGTTACACAAAACTTTTACATGTTTATTGGGAATCAAAAGTTACCCGAAGACTTGGAAGTGTCGTTTATTAGATTTAGATAGGTTAAAGTTAAAAATTTAAAATAATGTGAAGCTTAATTTGTCTTTGTGCTTTTTGAGAATAATTATAATATGGGGATATATCCCACGTCATAGTAGCGTAGCTGGTTGATGGAATATGATCATCATTAATCATAATCGTACTTTAAAAACTTTTTAATTAGCGAGACAGATGCCATAAAGTTTTGTTTTTGATGGATCATGTGCCCCCAGGCCCAAACTTCAATATTTTAAACGCTATAATTGTTTGGCTCACATACAAAAAGATGCTGGTATATGCCTTTTAATACTTTCACGTGTATTTTAATATATATATATAGACGAGGGGGCGGAAGAGGGAATTATCTGGAGAACACACGGTACGTGGTTCTAAGTTGTATTTGAGAATTGGGGTGGAAGATCAGAGTAACAAATAAATGAACTTCACAATTTAAATCAGAATATAAAATAAACTGATAAGTGAAATACATAAAATAAGATAATATGAAAGTAATGAATTACTTTGAATTCAAAAACTTACAAAGCCAAGTTTTGGATGCTTGGAGTGAACATGATAAAGACAATGTAAATTGTTACAAGTGTTTACAAGAAATATTTGAGAGTGTTCTTAGATCTAAAGTTGACTGTTGAATGAGCTCTGCCTTAGACTGAAGAGGAACTCTGGTTAAATAGGCATCCAGGGAGAGGAGCCATCAAGATGAGGGAATCACGGGATTCCTGAAGATAAGGGCACATGAGTGCCTTTCTGAAAAGAGGAGCCGAAAGTAACTCTGTCTTTCTGCTCTTTCTGCTTTCACTTGGGGTAAAGGCACCGAAAGTAACTTTGTCTTTAGATGCTTTTACTTTTGACTGTAGATGAATAGTGAGTTGTCGGGAGAGGTGGAAAGAACTCTGTCTTCTTCTGCCGACGCTTCAAACTATCTGTTTAATCAGATTCTGACTCATAAGGATCCTGTGCACCCAGGGGGTCTTGGAAGGAATCCTTAATGTTGTCCAAATGAACCGAAGAGTCTGAGGAGGATCCATTATTATCTTCATTTGAGTTTTGATCCAGGAGGGCCTGAACAATTGCCAAGATGTCCTGTTTGGAGGTCTTTTTCTCAGAGGAGGTCTTCTTCTTGCTTTTTGAAGAGGAAGATTGCTGATCCTTGGAGGAGGAAGCTGAAGGACTTGAAATTCTGGGGACCTGGAGGGCCTGGTCTGGGGCTTTGAGAGCCTGTTGTTTCCGAGACTTTGGTTGAATCGGAGCTGCAGGGGCAGCTTGGGGAGGTTCTATTTGGGTAGCCTGAGTTTGGCCAGGATACTCAGAATAGAGGCGATCTTGGACTTTGGTGAAGTTGTATTTGTCCCACCATTTGACAGAAAATTGTCTGGCAAGAATGACTTCATCAGTAATTGTGTATTGCCATTTTAGAATCCAGGGGACCCTGAAAAAAGCAAAGAAATGCAGTGAACTGGGAAAACTAGTTTGATGACCATCAACTTGGTGAATGGTCGCAAAATATCTGATTGCATCTCTGACGATGGTGGGCATGATGTCATGAATAGGACCATGAATTTGCCACCACCTGATAAACCAAGTAGGGAACTGTCCCTTAAAAAATTTGTCAAACTGGATAAACCAAGAGTGACTAAAGTCAGGAAATTGAAAAAGAAAAACCTTATACCAGGCTTCAATGTAGTCATGATAGGTATAGCCTATAGCATGATTTGGAAGAGGTTTGGGAGAATAAGGAGGCAAAGCCCACTCATTCTGATGAATAAATTTACAAATGTAAATATGATGATAGGTTATTTTGGAATTTATTTCGATTGGACGAATATTAAGGGAATCCGTATGAGTGAGGATATCCAAATAATATCGTTCAGTTTTTTGAGGATGGGATGGCAAGAAATGCCAGTCATTTCCAAAATATTTCCTAGCTATGACAGCAGGAGTTTTTAAATGAATGAAACATTGTTCAATGTAGAACAAGTTCATGAGAGGTTTATGGAAATAGGGAGTTGTTTTTTCATAAAATTGTTTTTGAGATGACATTTTCTGGGAGGATGATGCCAAAGGATCAAAATTTGTAGCCAGAACAGTCTGGTATGAAGGTTTGGGAATGTTACCAAGAATGGTAAATTTGTTTGCTACTTCCAGCGCTGAAGAAGGCTGAGAAGAAGACTGAAGTTGGCTTGGAGTGACAAGTTCCAATTTGGGAGTTCTGTATGCAATTTTCTGCATATGATCAGAAGAAGGAGTTGGCGGAGAATAGAAAGGGGCAGAGATTCTTTCTATGTCCTTGTGAGAGAGGGCTTTCCCTCGTTTTTGGGCGAGCTTTCGCTCATTTTCAAGTTGCAAAAGAAGTTGTTTTTCTGACATTTTGTCCTTGTAAAAATTCTCTGGTGAGGAAGTCAGGAATGCAATTTTGATCCCCTGCAAGAAAGTCAATGTCAAAGTCAAAAATGCTTAGAATAGCCTGCCATCTTGCAAAAATTTGTTTTGATGCAATGTTTTGAATATCTTTTTCTAAAACATGTTTTGCAGATTTGCAATCAACTCGAAGAAGGAACTTTTGATTTAACAAATCATCTTGAAATTTGGTGATACATAGCACTATAGACAAAATTTCTTTTTTGATAGTACTATAATTTTGTTGTGAAGAAGTCCATATACCTGAATGAAAACGAACAAGTTGTTCAGGTTGAGTGGAGTGGACTTTTTGTTTCAGAATGCCACCAAAGCCAATTTCAGAGGCGTCGGTTTCAACAATTTTGAATGAGTGGATACTTGGGATTCCAAGACAAGGAAGAGTTTGAACAAATTTTTTGATTTCTTGGACAATAGCAGTATGCTCGGGAGTCCAAGGAGGAGGATGAGTCTGAAGTCTATCAAAAAGAGGTTTGCATTTTTTGCGTAAATTTTGATAGAAGTCTGCAACATAATTGAGAGATCCTAAAAAACGCTGTAATTGGGTTTTTTCAAGGATTTCATCTGGGAATTTATCAGCGAATTGGATAACTCGACTGATAGGACTGATTTTTGATTGATGGATATTGTACCCAAGAAATCGGATATTAGTTTGAAAAAGTTTTACCTTTGTGGCAGAAATGACCAAACCNATTTGTTTTGATTACTTGAAGAAATGAATGTAAATGTTTCCAGTGTTCTTCAAGGGATTTTGAAAAAATTAGAACATCATCAATATAGACAATGGAAAATTTTGAGAAAGGACCAAGAATATCGTTCATAATATTCTGGAATTCGGAAGGTGCATTTTTTAATCCAAAAGGCATTACATTCCATTCGTATTGCCCAAAAGGAGTAACAAAAGCAGTTTTGTATTTATCGTTCTCATTTATTTGGATTTGCCAAAATCCAGACTTCATGTCAAATTTGGAGAAAACAACAGATTTACTTAATCGGTTGATGAGATCTCTTTTGTTAGGAATAGGATAACGGATCCATTCTAAAACATAGTTCAGAGGTTTGTAATTAATGACCAACCTAGGAGTTCCACGTTCTAGTTCAGCATTTTTTTGGACGTAGAAGGCTGAACAAGACCAAGGTGATTTACTTTTGTGAATGATCCCTTTCTTCAATAAATCTTTTATTTCAGATTGGCAAAATTCCAAGGTTTCGGAATTCATTTGGATAGGCCTTGCCTTTGTAGGAATCCTTTTTTCATCAAAATTTTTGATGTAAGGAAGGCTGACTGAATGCTGTTTCCTGTGCCAAAAGGCATTTGGAAGATCTGAACAAACTTCATTCCGAATCCGTTCTTCAAAGAGTTTAATTCTTTGTTGAAGGATTGGCTGAGAAAGTTGATCTTCGATTCGTTTAACCTTGATTTCATCCTGTAAAAACTCAGAATGTTTTTGTTTGGATTTAATCAGGTTAATTGTTTTGGAGATTTGGTTATTTTGGAAGTCTTTTAGTTTGGAAGAATCAAGTTTATTTAGAAATTTAAACTTTACTGATTTTCCAAGGGGTTGAGTTGTAACACCTTCATCGTCTGTTGTAAATGGGTATAACAAAATAATGAAAGGTAACCCTAAAATGACTTTGTCAGATATGTTTCGAACTAAGACAAATGTTTGTTTAAAACAAACATTGTCTTGACAAACATGTGCATTCTGCAGCTCAAAGCTGATATGCATTTTACTTCCATTGGCAGATTTGAGGGTTTCTTTAGATTTACTGTAATATTGGGTTGGAATTAATCCTTCCTGGATACAGCTTAAGTCAGCACCTGAATCAATCAAGGCGATAACATCAAGTTTAAAGTCGTGAATGACTATTTGAACTTTTGAATACCATTTCTTGATCTGGATTCTATTCATTAAAAAGATTACATTCCTGTATTTTTAAAGTTTCATTATCCAAAGGTTCTGGATTTTCGTCGTCGGCTTCACTACTGCTAGCGGCTGAGTTAGCGACAGATTTAAGATGTAATTCAATTTTTAAAAGATTAACATCTTGTTCAAGGTTGTGATGTCCTTCTTTTAATTGTTTGAGTTCAGTTTTAACAGTTTTAAGTTCAAGTTGCAGATCATTAATGGTGATCGGCTTTTTAGACTTATTGTTAAATTTTTTAAAAGTTTCACTCATACTTATTTCCTGGGTTTTTGAAGTAGTAGCTTCATTATCTTGTTTAGTTAAAAGTTTCTTTAACTTTTGTAAGTATTGGGTTTTTAATTCTGGATTTTCAATTTTTGAAATTGCATCAAGAAGGAATTCTTGATGTTCTTCAGTTTTTGTTAAGACGTTGATTTTCTTACAGCATGTGTCTTGACAACCAAATGAGATGTTTGGGGTTTTTTGGTCGTTGCCTGAGGCATGACCAGATGAAGATGAACCTTCTTCTGAATAATCAGTATCTGGTTCACTTGACTTAGTATCTCTAATGTCTAAAACTTTTATTAAGTTTTCTTGTTCTTCATTAGAGATTTTGAGTTGTTTAATGGTTTTCTTGGCCTTGCAGTCAACTGCAAAATGGCCTTGCTTGCCACACTTGTAGCAACCATCTTTAGATCTTTGTTTTGGTTTGTTAAACCTAGACTTAGATCCATGTTTTTTATAGAAAACATCATTAGACTCAAATCTTCTTTTGAAGTTTTTAAATCTTTTATGAGGTCTTTCATTTGAGGATGTATGGGTTTTGTATTTCCGAGATGGGGCTACTGGGGGTAGTCCGTATTGTTCACAGAAGTTTCCCATTTCATATTTAGCCTTACGTTTATCTTTGTTTGCTGTGTTTGATATTTTCATATCAATACACATTTTTAATCATTCTTTTTGGATAATTGAAACAAGGTTTCCGTAAGTGAAGTTATCATATTCTATGATATTATCTTCATTGACTAAAACCTGTTTGATTTTATGGGCAAAAAGACTAGGTAAACCGTTAATGAATTTTTCTTTCCAAAACGGTTGACTACTGTCGTCTCTAACCATGACTTTGGAGATGAATACATCTTTGTACCATCTAAAGTCAGACATTGTAGGACACCTCAAGTTGCTGAGTTGGTCATGTATCCTAGATTTGAGTTCACTGGGGGTACCAATGAAGTGTTCAATTATGGTGAACACCAAAGTGTTAATACAATCAGAATATGCCATTCCAATTGTTTCATTGAAAAGAGGAATTCCATCAGGATCCTTTTTGATTGAATTCCTGATATCATCCTTCAGATGTTGTGATAGGTGTTTTTCCCACCACTGAGCAAGTGTTCCTGTGAATCCTGTTACCAGGAGATCAAGGATTTCTTTTTGGGTCAACACATGATTGTTATAGTAACTATTAGCTACCATAGACATATGTGTGAGTTTGTTGAGGAGTTCCTGCTCAGACTGGAGAGAACAGCAAATTAAAGAAAATGCTGGAGAAACAGCAAATTGAGAAGAAAGATGTCTTTCTTCGTTTTGGACATCCGGAGGGGTTGGTCTGGGATACCAATTTCTTGTGAGAGCTGTGGACTGGGTCCGCGTAGGTTTGTGAATCCTATTCAGTTCTAGACTGGAAAAGGCTTCCTGAATTTTTTTAATTTCCTGATCACCATCAGATTCCGAGGAGGTTTCTGTTGATGTATGAGGAAATGACAAAGTATTGATATGTTTTGATGATGTGGCGAGATTCTGGAGCATTTGTTCAATTCTCTCAATCGGTTTACTGGAATTAACTTGTAAAGCATTTCCAAGCTTTATTTTTGGTTTAATTAAAGGTTTCTCTTGTTTAAGAGGTTTGTTGGAAAGTTTCTCTTCAATTTTATCCAATTGCTTACCTATGGTATGTAGGTGTTGGTTGGTAAAATTGTTTTGTTCGAGAATTCTTCTAGTATTTTCATCGTCAGTTAAGGCTTTAAAGGGGGCAGCTATAACTTCTGATTCGAAATGTTTAATAATTAAATTATCTAGAGGAGGATGATTTGAAAGAACAATTGTTTTATCTTCTGTTATCCATTTATGTTTGGTAATGATTTTTACCGTGTTTTCTTTGATTTTAGAACAAGGTTCTTCATCAAATTTAGTTTCGGGATAGAATTCATTAATGAAATCAAAGAAGAACATATCTGCTTTGGTTGCATTCATGATTTCTGTCCAATGTTGAAAGATTTTAGTTTTTTCTTCTTTATTAAATCTTTTACGGTAAGTTTCTCTCTGTTGAAGATTTAGTTCAGACATGAATTCTTTATTAAGGCTTTTAAAGTTTGGTTTAAAAGGCTTGGTTATAACTCCTAATTTTGGGTTTTTTGGAGGAGCTAAATGGGGAACTGAGAGAAGGTCAGATGCAGTTGGGAGTTGGGATCCATTAAGGGAGTCAACATCATCTGTATCAATTGGATCAGTTCCTATGTTTTCGTTAGGGTTTTCAAATTGTTCATGTGCCGTGTAACAACCTTGGCTGATTTGGGACGAAGTTTGGATACTTTTAAGTTTGAGAGATTTTTCAATCTCAAGACTCAAATGTTGAAGCTTTTTTAGTTCTTCAAGTTTTTGTAATTCAATGTCTATTTGTCTATCTCTGTGGCTTAAAGTTTCTGAAGCTGTTGAGAAGGATTTTCGAGTTTGAACTTTCTTTTTGGAAGGAATTTTTCTAGAAGAACCTATCTTCCTGGAGGATTCTGGTTTGTCTAAGTCTTCAATGTGAAGACGGTTTGTGGAGATGTTTGGTTGTGGACCAAAATCTATTTTTACCCTGCCATCCATGTATTGCTGGATGTAGTCTAAATTGTTTAGACTTTGGGTTTGGTTGACAGAATGATTTTCATTGGTTAGAAACCAGCTATCAGGGAACTGGATATCTGACCAGTGAATAGTTCTTGGGACATGAACGTCTGACTGTGGTTGGTGACCCTGCATTAGAAGGGTGTAGTTTTTTGGACTCTTTTGGGCTGCTCCAAAATTCAAATTGGTTTTGGTGCATTTGTAGGAGATCCTATAAATCAAAGCTAAAGGTTGAACTCCTTCTAAGACGTTTAATCCTGAAGTTTTTATGTTCAAAGTTAAAGCTTTCAAAATATGTTTGTCTGTCAGAGCTAAGGATAGATCTGGGAAGACATCAAAATGGATTGGACCGTCATTGAGTTTAGACCGGACCGTTCCTAGAATGCTGTCATTGAAATCAATGAAACGAGCATCTCTAATGGCTAACAAGGCAGTGGCTTTGAGGCCTCTTCTTGTTAGTGGTTTAACTGCGACCTGAACTAATCCTATGTGGATAAAGTTATGGTCGTCTGCCTTATGTCTCCTAAGAGACTCAGGACTGAAAAGTTGGCATGCCTCATGCTCCTTGCTTAAGGCAAAAACTTGTTCCACGGTTTTAACGTGGTGTTCACTTCGGATGGAATTTTTAAGAGACCAAGTAGATCTCTTGTAGATTTTGTCTAGGGGAACCCTAGGGATGTTCCAAACGTTGAAATCAACGTTGGTGTCTTCTGAGATGAACTCAGTATGTTCTTGATTGACTATTTCTGGTAACTCTCTCATAGAGGACCTAGAGCTAGCTGACCTGGAGCTAGATCTAAACAATCTACTCATCTTTCCAAATATCTGGTTTTTTCCGAGTTTTTCACCTCAGACCAGCTTCTTTTCTTCTCTCTTCCAAACCCATGTTTGGACTTTCTCCTTGCCGATTACACATACCTCTGGGGTCTAGGGTCAACACACATACCTAAATTGATCCGCTCATACCGCACCGCTCATGCCTCATTGGGACTTACTGTTTGGATCCTGGACTCACTGTTTGGATAATTTCAGAAGGGTTGTGTTTATCGAGGTGGTACTCGCCCAGCAAAGATAAAAGTTTCAAACACAAATTTAGTAGAAATAAAATAGAACAGATCAAGATTAGGAAACATAGATATACCAGCACCACTTGGGCGGTTTGCAAAAAAGAATAGATAAAGCAGAACCGTCAGATGGCTTCTGATACCAAGGACGAGGGGTATATATATATATATATAGTATAATTTATATATATATATAGCACACACATATTTAATTTGCAACATTAATCTAAATTAAAAATGATAATTTCCTACAAGTCGTGAGATCGAAAATTTCGCTAGACTCCATAAACATTTCCCGCGCCGCAGTTAGTACGTTACCACTTCTAATTTATTTAATGCACAAATTGTGTATGAGAGAAGTTTAAAATATAAACTCTATTCAACCATACTCCCACTAAGTTCAAGAATCAATATTTAATTCTAGACACACAAATTTATTCTCTAATATTATGGAATAAATTATGAATAATCATATTAATGTCATGCTACACATATCATATGGAATTACATAGATAATAACATGCATTTTACAAAAATATAAACATTAGCATATTTTAAAATTTCTCAAAAAAATATTATTTTAAAACATATTGGATTTATAAATACAAAAAAAAAAAATCAATAATTTTAAAATATGCCATGCATGTTACACATGGAATATTCACACAGAAAATTCAAATTACAAACATATATGGGATAATCACACAAAAATTTCACAATACAAGCCACATGTGAATCTGTTCCATATAAAATATATTCATCTCATAATATAAATAATAGGGAATGGATGTAGGACCAAACTTGTTCTGCGGTTCAATGGTTCATATGCATTGAACTCAGGGCAAGGGTTTTAACCACAACCTGCACAAAACCCCTTTTCTTTTTTTCTTTTTTAAAATGGATCTGGGTCAAACCAGCGGTTTCAAGTTGACCCACTTGGGTCAGCCCGTAGATCTCTCTGATTTGGGCTGCTTTTTAATAAATGGACCCAGCCCATTTGGGTTAAGAACCCTACCTGAGCCCAAACCACTTGACCCAATTTTCATATGTTCTTCTTCTCCAAGCACTGCTGCCGTCACCAACCATTAACCCGCACTGAGGCCTCGCCGCTAGGAAGCATGGTGGCCACGGAAAGTAGTGGCCAACGTCATCACCCATCAGCGGTAGCTAGTCTGTACAGCGGCCGCCGTTGCACAACGGTCTGGTTCGGCCCGCCGTGCGCTAGCTAGCAGTTGGATCTGGCCGCGCACAGCGATCTGGGCAGCCGCCGCGCGCTGCAGCTTGGATGGCTGCGCACAGCGGTCTGACAGGTCAGCCGCGCGTTGCGGCATTCCCTTGCCATGCATTGCGGCTCTGATGCGCGTGCGGTGGTAGACAAACCACTGTTGGGTTCGGCGTGTAGCGCCCCCTGCTGCCGCGCACCTAGCTTTGCAGCATTGCTGTGCGACACTATTCACTGCTATTGTGCACTAGCGGCACTATTAACTGCGGCTGTGAACTGGTGGTGTAGTTCCTCGTTTGGGAAGCACTGCCAATATGTTGGTGGTATAGCCGCTCACTTGCTGGAATGGTACTCTCTCAAGCAGATGCTCGATGGTGTTGGAACTAATACAAAAAAAAAAACTAGGGGTGGCAAAAACGGGTTGACGGGTCGGGTTTAGGTCGACCTGTCAACCCGTTAAGGCCAAACACTAACACTACCCATTTAATAAATGGGTTGACACGACATGACTCGCGATTTTAACGAGTTGACACGACATGACCCGTTTAACCCGTTTAGTTGACGAATCATAACGTGTCAACCTGAAACGACCCGATTCGTTTGACACGATAAGGTATTCAGGTCAAATTTACTCGACCCAACCCGACACAACCCGGATTTTAAGTAAGTTTTAATTTAAAAAATATATATATATATATATATTCAAAAACTTTTCATAGTCCTTCATTTGAAAAAAAAAATTCAATATTCTTTTTGTTGAAAAGTTTATCAAGTAATGTCATTTAAAAAAAAATCAAATATTCAAAAGTCCCAGCATATGGCCCAATCACCTAATTGGATAATTCTTAACTATCATCTATATATCTTACATATCATGAGATAATGCTAAATAAGATGCATAGTATCAACAAAACAACAATCCTAGCTATTATCTCATCTATATTCCTAGATATCATCTTATCTATATTCCTAGCTATCATTGCATATTCTATTCCCTAGCTAGTTATTTACACATCATTATTGTTTATATTCTTCATTATCATCAATACAATTCATGGGAAGTAGAGTTATAAAATTATAAACTAAACAAGAATGAAGAGTCCATAAAAAACTACTTCAAAAAATTGTCTTCCAGGAAAAGTCAGCAAGGAATATTAACAGAATTAGCTCTAGATGAATTTAGAATGTCACTGAAATTAAGATCCGTTGCCAGAAGTTCTTCTTCTGGGTCATTCAACGTCATTCGTGTGTGTTCTACATAAAAAGCTAAGAGGAATTAGCGTTATAGTATAGTTAAAAAAAAAAAAAAACAAGTTAATACAGAAATTAAATATGAAGATAACTAATATTACCTTACTTTCCATATAACCAATCTCTAGTACAAACTAGAGCCTCAACAATATTAAGCTTGAGTGAACTCATATATTGATCAATTACACGTCCACCAACACTAAAAGTGAATTCTGAGGCAACAGCAAAAACTGAAATATTCAAAATATCACGAGCCATAGCAAGTATTTTAGGATAACAAAATTCATTTCTTTTCCAAAATGAAATAATGTCAAATTCTGCATTATAGCCATCTTAGTTTCATCCAAATAAAGTTCTAATTGACTCTTTCCTGATGTAATATTCACCCATTCAAATAAATCATAGCCCTACATAAAAAAGAGTGAATATAAGCATAATTTACTAAATGATTAGAAGTATATATACTAACAATATCATATAAATCACTAAATAAACATTATTTTACCTTCATCAATTCGCTAGACGACTTGTCAGATTGTTGAGAATGAACATATTTTTCAGCAATTATGGTTGTTGGACTTGGAGTGGTAGATGAAGAACCATTATATTCAGTAAAAAGAGAGAATAATTTCTCACGAATCTGTAAATACTCTTTAGATTCAAGAACTCCATAAAGCCTCATATAGATGTAATTTACAAAGTTAAGCTTGAAACGAGAGTCCAAGATAACTAGTATGGCAACATTACACTGAATTCTGACCAATATTTCTCAAATTTAGAGAGCATTTGAGTTGCCATTGATCTCTTATACACATCTTCGCTCTCAAGTTGTTCCTTCAAGGTCACATAAATCGTAAAAACTGCAGAAAAGTACAAGTTGACTGTGGGATACTTGGTACTAGAAAATTCATAGGTAGCAATGTAAAAACAAGCCAAAAAAGTACTATATCATTAACCTTTTCTCATTCAAGTGCAGTATGACAATGCTTAAAGTTTGAATCAATCATCTCTAAATAACGAAAAGTACGACGAAAATGAATAGCACTTTCAAGCATAAGATATGTGAAATTTCATCTGGTTGGCACATCTTGTCTCAGTCATTTTTTATTATCTAATGACATTTGATTCACAGCCTGAAGAAACCTCTGTTTTCTCACTTGTGATCTTCTAACATATTTAACACAATCACGAATCTTTTGGAGAGCAGTCTCGATCTCTTTCAAACCATCTTGCACAATCAAATTAAGAATATGTGCACGACAACGAAGATGAAAGAACTTACCAAAACAAACAAGGGCTCTCTTAATGTTCAATTGTTGTCTTAATAAGTCAGCAACTACATCATTGGCAGAAGCATTATCCAATGTTATAGAAAAAAACCTTGGTCTCAATCTCCCACTCTTGTAACAAATTATACATTTTTTCACACAAAGATATACCATTATGTGGTGGGGGCATAAATGAAAAGCTCAACACTCTTTTATGTAAGACCCAATTTTTGTCAACAAAATGTGCTGTGAGGCACATATACTCATCAGTTGTCAAAGAAGTTCACAAATCAGATGTTAAACAAATCTTCACTGGACAAACATCTAACATAGATTTAATCTTTTGTTTCTCCCTTAAATGCAACTTAATCACATCAGCCTTTGCAGTATTTCTAGAGATAACTAGTACATTACTACGCAAATATTTTATTGTTTCTCTCACACCATCATACTCAACATATCGAAAAAGCAAGTCATGCTTAATAACTGAAGCAACCAACAATTCTCTAAATCTTATAGGACAAAATTTAGAGGCATTTACAAACATAGATCCATTTGCAGATATGAACACTGCCTAATATCATGAGTGTTACTCAACTGGCATTTTTGTATGTGAGTCGTTAGGTTTCCAGTTCCATATGAACTTTTAGCATTGTATGTAGTACCACATGTCTTGCATTTTGCCTGTAGTTTGCCGTCAGGTTGACCCGTACGAGGACGAGCATCAAAATAATTCCAAATTTTTGAAATTTTTTTACGCTTTTGGACCTTCTTTTTGCCACTCTGAGCACTCTCTATACAAATAGAAGGTTCTTCTGTTGAATTTAATTCAATCAAATCATCGTCTTCTTCAACGAGATTTTTTAAAGGTACTTCGTTACTCATCTACACAAATCATCATTCATCGAATTATCATCAGTAACTTGGTTCACGGATTAGGCAATACATAAAATTTAACGCAGTTTGGAATGCTAATAATCTTACTTGATACATGTTTGGACACCGTTAATAAGTTAATGAAACTCCCAAGTTCAAAGTTCAAACCCCAGCTTCACTTTAGATAAATGTAAGATTAAAATTGTATCTAATAAAATATTTAAATGCAAAAGGTAAAAGTATGCTGAGAAAAGATGAACAACGTTGATATGACAATGAACCAGTAGCAAAAGACCCAAAAGACTACTACATAGTCAACTTCAAACAATGATGTCATAAAAATTAGGAGAGAACCCATCAAAAATAATTTTAAGAATTATAACTATCTCAATTCTTGGACCTACAAAACATGCTACACATTCAACCAATCCAAATATAATATAAAAGAGTATTTGATAACTGTTGTTTTTGTGGATGATTGAGAACACATAAGAGGTGGCTATCCAATCTTTCTAGATAGTCCTAATCAATTAATTGGGATCAAGTTGAGCATATTATGGAATTATTTGCATCAATGTTCACAATTCTAAATGCTTACAAGTAATGTGGAAGACAAACTTAGCTATATAACTCAGGAAATTTGCACAGAATTCAGATAACATATTGTCACAGTCATTTAATATTTTCTACAAAAAATAGGAAAGAACACCAAAAATGCACATTAACAAAGGTATGTAAATCAAACTATGCAAATGAGCTTCTGTCTACTTCCAGGAAAATGGCTGTTACCTTGCTAAATCTCATTTATTAAATATAAATAACAACTAATCGATTAAATGTGACCCCAAAGTAAGCACTATCTCATTTATTAAATATTTAATAACAACTGTTGTTTTTGTTAAGTATTTGATAACTGTCGTTTTTGAGTATTTTGTGCATTAATTACAAGTTATAATAGACAAGTTTTCTGATTTAAAGTCTCAATCAGCCATCAACACAACAAAATAACAAAACCCCCAAAATCCCAAACACAAACCCTAAATTCGGACCTCATCAAAAATTTCACAAATCATCATAATCTCGAGCTTCAAATCTAATGGGTATAACGAAAATCATAAGAAAATGTTAGATTTTACCTTTCTGGCTTCACCTTCTTATTTTGTTCTTCACGTTGAGAGTCGATGGCGTCAAGAGAGAGAGAGAACGAGATTGAGAAAGAGAGCTACGGCGTCGTCGGCATGCTGCGTGGCAGCGTGGGAGGTGACTGGGTCGTGTGTGAGTCGTGACTGTGTCTGTCAGTCTACGTGAGCCGTGAGGTGAGCGATGAACTTGTGAGTGTGAGGTCGTGAAACGTGAAGATTGAATTGAAAGTGTGATTCGTGTGAAACAGAAAGTGTCTTTGTGAAAGTGATAACTCATAAGTGAAATTGTGCATTTAAGTTTTTTCTTTTTTAATTTTTTTTATTTAACGGGTTAGCCGGGTCACTCGCGGGTTGATCCGTCAGACCCGTTAACTAAACGGGTCATAAACGGATTGACCCGTTTTGACCCGAACTCGGTAACCCCAAACCCAAATCTGCTATCTTCGTGTCGGGTTCGCGGGTCGTGTTAAAAATTGCCACCCCTACAAAAAACACAGCAAATGTAAAATAATCCCAAAAACCTGAATCAATATTTGCATAAGATAAAAAATACACATGAACAACTAACTATGGCTCTGATACCAATGTTAGAAATATAATACAATAATACACAGTGAACTAATAAATTATTCGGTACCTCTTATACACCGAATATAGGATCTGATGTAGTTGTTCCACGTGCCTTTACTCTTGATTCTCCAGCATTTATTCTCTCAGTGGTGGAACACGCTACTAGAACAATTCTCATATATCCACTGTCTAAGTACCTCACCACATCAGAAAATCAAAGAGAGAGAGATTCTTGTCTTTTAGCTTTTCTATTATCACAATGTTGCAAACACTTCTATGTACACAAGCATATGTTTATTTGTACACACTGCTAATTATATAGAAGCTTTTTGTAACTTACACATTTAATGCAAGTTAATGGTGTGGAGTAACGGTCAAAACGTTACAATACTTGAGCTATCCACTAATGGGCACTCTAAATGCTACACAAATGTTGTGAGGAACCACGCCACATAAACTTGAAAGGATAAAAGGAGGATGGAAAGTGATGCATATATAGCATTAGAGACATGCTAGATGTCTAATTCTTACAAATTCGCCATTGAATTTGTCCAATTCTTACAAATTCACCATTGTTCATGGTTTTTTGTGTCCAATTCTTACAAATTCACGATTGAATTTATAATTCTTATAAATTTAATGATAAATTTACATGAATTAAACTAGAAGAGAACCACGAGGATAGAAGGAAAAGAAATTTCTCATTGCATTACTTTGACACTACCTTGACTGATTTCGTACAAAAGCAGCTAGCCGCATGCACTGAAGGTCGCTCTCAAGGCCACCTATCTACTTTGTGATTTGGTTCTCAATTTCTCATATACTTTTTTTTTTTTTTTGGTTACTTTGTTCGACACTTTTTCAAAGAATCAAAGTTAAAGTGAAACATTGCTCGGGATTTGGCTATTGGCTATTTCCTAGTTCCGTCCTTGTTATGTTTTTTATTTTGTTTTGTTTTATTTTATTTTTTTAATTTTTTGTGTCCCAATGAATATGAGCAACTTGTTTCTAATGTGGCCATATCTTTTTACAGCAACCCTCCCGTCTTAATGGAAAAGGGAGGATATTAATAATTTTTAGTAGTTTACAGGGATATTAATATTTTTTTTTGTAGTTTGTCTTTTTGTTGGCCTTTAAAAATATTGATATTTTTTTAATAGTTTAAAAATGTATTAACATAATTAATAGTTTAATAGACACATTAATCAATAATTAAATAATAGTTTAAAAAAGTATGTCTACTTTTTTCAATATTTTAAGAATCATAGAAGCTCGTGATCTCAATCCAAACCTAGTCATTGGTAAGCAAATCACGGTACTTTTTTATATTTTCGAATTTTTTCTAAACTTAAAAGATCACCCTTATGAGGATTTATTTTATAATCTTTAAATATGAAAAGCAGAAGCTTTTAGGTGGCTCTAGGGAGGACCATCTTATACATATGAACCATGTGAGGAACACATTTAAATGATTGCCACTGTCACGTACCAAATTATATCAATTGCGCATCATGGGTAATGGTTGGAAATTTTTTGATGGGACTTAACATCTCCGAATAAATCTTCATATTAGAATCCAGAATTTTAACGATTTGTTTTCTGAATTGTTAGTAATTAAAATAATAAATATATCAAAAAAAGGTAAAGATTCGTTTGAAATTGTAATTTAAAAATAGTGATTTTAAAAATGTATAATTTGAAAATGTGATTTTTAAAAACGTAATTAAGCGTTCGGTAAAATTACAGTTTGACCTTTAAAATTATACGTTTTCAAAAAACACCCAATTTTTTTGCATTTTCAAATCGTAATTTTTTTAAAATACAATCCTAAACGATTTATTTTTTGCGATTTAGCTTAAAATCTCTAAATGTGATAGAATGCATATGAGGTTGACCTTTCCTAATATTTTTTGAATATGATTTTCCACTTTTTCATTGATAATAATTCTTGAGCAAAAGCTCTTACAATCAAAAGTTAAGACAATAACTTCGATAACCATAGCCCAAAACTATGAACTTACAGATCATAGACAAAGACAAGCAAATATCTATAACATAATCTTTCGCACACCTATGTACAACTCCAGTTATAGATCAGATCTGTAACAAACAGATAAATTCGAAGACATATGCAGCCCAATTTACACCAACATTATTAAAACTACCTCAACCTGAAAGTTAGGGAAAATTACCTCCCTCAACCTAAAAAGTAGGGATAAACAGTAACAGAAATAAAATTAAAACAACAAAAGCAAACAACACCAAGCAGATCTACCGACTGGAAGTGGAGGGACTCGCCGGCATGGGAGAAAGAAGCGTAGGAGCCTCAGAACATGGTGGAGGGGCGCAAGAGGGGGAAAACTCTCTAAAAGTTTCAGATATGATTTTGAGAAACCAAAACCAAAACTTCCAAAGAACAGATCCGGGGCCATAGATGGTAGAGAAAGTAGAATCCGGCCATTGATGGTGGAGAGGACGTCGGCAAAACCTGATGTGTTCATCATGTGAGGAAGACGAGGGGGAGGAGGAAATAGGGAAGAGATCTCTCCTCTCCTGGCTGTCGCTTTTTTTGGTTTTTCTCTCTGGAGTGGCTCGACCTTTCCGAATAAAAGAGTAAGTTGCTTGAAATTTATTTGAATACGTTAATTCATAAAAACTCTCTTATATTTATTATTTAAAATATTAGCAATCCATAACAAAATTCCTATAAATTTGCCGAATATATAGTCAGACAAATGATATTCATAAGAAGCCCTTCATCATTACGGAGGATTAACTGGAATCTAGGGCAGGATCCAACATGTATAGCCGAAGTTTGGATTTCTTCAAACTTACTATTGGATTATTTGACTAGCAACCACACACCGAAATGACTTTTTCATTGACAACAAATAATGAAGATGGTATTCAATGATCCGACAATTGTCGCTGTACGTTCATGTATCTTTTTTTTTCTTCCTATTTGTACGTTCATGTATCTTATTCACGAGTAATGATATTCATAAGTCTGGGCTGATTGAATAATAAATTAACTCAAACAGTGACAAAGCCAGGATTTTGAGTCAGGGGGGTCAATTTTTTTTTTCTCACATATATGTATAAAATTAATGCAATAAAGAAATAATTTAATAAAATTTTGTTATTATTTAAAACATATATATGTTACTTACAATTTATTTTGTTACGAGTTGCGTTAATTTATTTAGTTGTACTCGACGAGTTCATACTTCATACCTTGAAATTATTACATGATTTTTTTTTATTACTGATAGTCTTAAATATATTCTTCTCAATATATGAATCAGACAACCATCCATTCGGCCACTAATCTCCCATTCTATTACGTAAACAATTTTTAACAATATTTATTGTTGAAAAGACTCTTTCAACAGTTACGATATGATAATGTCACCAATGAACAAGCGATATATTTTTTCATTTATACCATTTCCCAGCATGTTGTCCAATCTCTTTAAGTATTATACCAATAATATATGTAAATATGAAATCTTAAATAATGTAAAAGTTTTGCTATTTACTTGGCTCTAAAAAAAAAAAAAAGGTAAAAAATTGAATTGAATTGTTAAAAGCTTTAAGTAGGAAGAAATATTGTAAAAAGAAATTGAAATTTGTTGAATTGTTGGACGGCTTTAAAGAATGACGATGGACAATTGCAAAATAACAATTGTAAATTTGCAATACCAATACACAAATAAGTGTCGTTATGTATTTTATATACCTAGGTCACTGTTTAAAGTCAGGACTTCCTTGAAAAAAAAAAAAAGTTTCATTTTTTTTTTAAA